>JAHREE010000383.1:369362-395733 GCA_033628505.1 Tringa tobata | reverse complement strand
TACCTCTGCATGAAATTATTCTTTCCCTCTGCAGGAACTGCATGGGTTAGGCAAGCCATGCTGGTAGCGTGTCTCAGAAGTGTTATTTCCAAGGGCTGGAGAGAACATCAAGTGCTGGAGAGGGTACTGGGTATCCTCACAAGTACTTCTAATACTCCAATACTGACAGAACTTTTCATGGCTATGTCAAGGTGTGGGTGGGAGAACTTTTGCCTCCTTCTCTGTCCTCATCACTTCAGTGTTAAAAGGTCAGGAAACCTGCAAAGCAATGGCATAAAGAGATTATTTGCTCTCAGTGGGTCTTAGTTCAGAAGGCTGTGATTGCAGCCAAAACCTTTTATTTAGCTGTAAGAAAAATACATGTATTCAGTTGTGGAAATTGATTTTTTTCAAGGCTATTTTAATTTGAAGTGATTTTGAAAAAGACAGAATAAGACCATAGCCAAAAAGTACTTTGAAAATGCTAACAACAGAAGCTAGCAATTTCTGATGAACTCTAAAAATACTTTTACTTGGTTTAAACTTACATCTGTATGCGAGATGCTCAGCAGAAATTAATTATCTCAATTTATTAGGAAACTGCTGGTAATCAATAAGGTGTCTGCTTCCCCTGTGTAACATATTTAAAGCCCATTGCATGGGCAGCATGAAACACATTTGCTCTTTAATTATGGTTACAACAGATTTATTCTGCTGCATCATTGAGTAATCAGTCATCTGTTACCTTCATGAATCTGAAAGATTTCTACGGTTAGTAATGAAATCACAGAGCAGAAGAATAAGATTGCAAAAAGGGGTTGTATTTTCTCTATAAGTCTGATGCGAAGACTGTGAAAGGTAAATGAATCCTGACTTGAGAGCTTTCTCTACGTATTTCCATAGGTGCCTTCTAACAGAAAGCACAGCTGCTGCAGTTTTTGAGTACTTGGATGGAAACCTAGAGCCCAAACAAAGCAACAGCTCAAATTTCATTTCAAAATCATAATTAATAGATAGTATTTTAACACAGAATGTTTCTTTGAAGAGGGCTTCTTGCGGAAAACAAGGAGATTCCCAAAAGAAAGAGTTCAGTCACAGAAGTAGCACGTGTCAGCGATGTGGAGAAAGAAGTTATTTTAAAAGCATACATGCACTGGTAGTGAGTAACCACTTATATCACTTAGTATATACAATGAAACACATCAAAGCCTTTATTCATTAACTCAGTCTAACACAGGCTGAAAGATTTTCTTAATTTTTTAGACCAACTCATTCAAATCTATGTCAAAGCTCTAAGTAAAGTTGTTGCATAAGGTCCCTAAAACATATGCTTAGCTGTAAGTGTATGTTTAAACCTCATTACGTGTTCTTTAGAACCCACAGTGTGGGGTTCAGCTCAGTGACTGAAATATAAATAAATATTCCCGATGTTCTTCCTGACATAAGTATGGTCAGGAAGAATAGAATATATATTTTAATGTTTTAATACAGAAATTAATTTTTCAGTTAATTTAATTTTAAATGAAAACAGTTATCCAGCTCTACTGGTGTTCAAAACTGGCACTAGTTTGACTTTTCAAAATGGAGAGGTTGCTTTCAAAAAAGTTTAAAGTACAACTGTCAGGAGTACAAACCTGTAAAGCCAAGCTAAAAACTACAACTTTGTCTGGATCACTGCAGGAAATTTGGCATAAAGGTGCCTGATGTCATGGATATGTTTCTTAATGAAAAGATCTTGTTGATTTGACAGTATTAAGTTCCTTCAGTGCTGCTATTTGTACTTCCTATTGATGATCCTGGGACACTGTCATCATCCACCGTGCAACATACTTTTTGCATTTGCAAAATGCAAATTGCAAAATTTTGCATTTGTGAAATGTTCCTCTGTTAGCACCACTTCCTTCTTCCTCAGTCCCAGAAAAATCCTTTCCTAGAAACTCTGTGAAGACGCAAAACTAGAAAGATCAGCTTAAATGGAAACGGGCAAGAAAATTAGCATTCTTTAATTTCTTGCTTTCTCAAACACATGGGGTTATAGTGCCTACCACTACCCCATACATAATTAAGCAATAGTTCAAGAGGAAAACCTCAAAGGACTTCTAACAGCTGCCTTTCATATATGGATCCTTGTTGTTGAATGTTCTAGTACATCTGGGCTGACATCATTATAGTTTGGTAGTAATATGATTTTAGTCTATGCCTGCTTGCTGAGTCAAATGCTGTTTCTTTTTGTGCTATTGAAACTATGAAATCACCCAACAATTACACTCCTCCAGGATGGATGAGAAACTGCCCACCTGTCTTGCTGGTTAACGCTTTGGTCATGCATCCTGGAACATGCTACTTTAAAAAATCCACGTAGATGCCAATTTTCGATCTGGGCAAGGATTCAGTCAGAACTGTCCTTCTCCAGTATTAGTCCCAGGAGAGTGTGCTTGATGCACCTGCATTACTCTATAGAACAGTAGTCTTTGCTCACCAAAACACCTTCCAACCCTTCCTGCATGGCCTGTCAATGAATGCTTCACACTCTTTGTCCTTTCCATCTTTTCAACAGCTTTCTTCCTTTGAGGCAAGGATGAATAAGAAATTTTTGAGCTTTCAGAGGTCATGCAACAGCTATAGCAGAGAGACTCTCTACACGTTATGGATCTGTGAAAGGACTATCCACAGTTTAGCCCACAAAAACTTTCTATTGATTACTTGGGATTTTCAGACTATTATTACTAATTTTGCCTCACTTTTGTACAACTGGTCTCTACCACAGACCAGAGTATGCAAAACATCTTTAATCCTATACCAGAAGTTGAAATGAGGAAGGAACATCCCTCTCAGACTTGTGTCGAGGCTAGAGCCAGCCACCTGTCCTTCACAGAAACAATTATTAATGAAAGAAAAATTAAATGGATGTTGATCCAGAGTTCGCTTAAGCTAATGGTACGATCGGACATTAGTGTGACTAATGGTAATGGGCCCTCTGGATGAGTTATGTGGCAATAGCACTCCAGCTGCTTTGGCTTTGCAGAAACCAGTCAGATGGCTGAGAATCACTTTTCTGGTCTTTCTACAATTAATCTCTGTTGAATGAAATAACAAATGAAAATTGTGAGCAGCTCTACTATGTCTGTGTTAGGCACTAGAGTACACTTACAATCACCTTGGCTGTTTAGAATCCATATAATCACGTACCAGCTTCTCAAGACTTACATTTAACATTGCATTCGCTTGAAACAAAGGTCTGGTCCGGAAATCCTCATCCAGCAAAAATTCATTGTAACATACAAGGCGTATCATGAACCTGTCAACTAAAATAACTATGCCCCAAAGCCCTTTGCAGTCATTAGCAACGTAAATGTTACAAATAAAACCTATTATTTGTATGCAAGGCCATTAAATTACAATGCCTACAATACTATAATATTTACAGTATGCTCCTGATAATTTTCTAACAAAGGATTTTCAACCAAAACTGCCTATTATTTTTTACTGCCCCATATTTCTGGCCTGCGTGTGGGTTCTCAACAACCCAAAGTTTCATTTTCAAACAGCCTCTGTCCCCAGATCACTGAGTAAAGACTCCATGAGTACAGCTTCTTTTCAGAGATTTAGGGAACAATGAAATTTGGCCTAAGTCTAAGGTATGATCATTCAGCAATCACTGCGTTGCAAGATGCTGCTGGTACAGATGAGTACTCTGCTTCACAGGTAACAAATGTCTAAACAAAACTTCTCAGGGCTACAGTACAGATGACGGACAATTAATGGTGTGAGGTCTGTTGCTTTTGAAAGAAAAATCCTGAATTTTTAAAAAATTACTGAAATTTTAGTGGAAACAGTATTTCCACAATAATTCATGGAACAAATTCCACTGTAGTTTGGCAAAAGTATCTTCTTCCCCCAATATGCTCTTACTGAGCTTTAGCTTGAGTATAGTGTGATTATATATACAAGGGAAAGACTACCTTCCTGTTGATTAGAGTGGTTTTGAAAGGAAAGAGTTCATGTAATGATCATTTTATCATCTTGCCAGAAGTATCCATTTGTATATCCTGACTCCCTTCCTTCCTGAAAACAGATGAAAAAGTGGTAGTGGAATTAGGACAGATCTGGACTAGAAATATAGAAATATAACTATAGACAGAAATATATTTTTAGAAGTATAACTACAATATTTGATAAACCTGTAGTGTCTTACAAAACATAACGTGTTGAGGTTTCCAGTTTTCCCATGCTAGGCACTGAAAATATAAAAATATTCATGCAAGAATGCAGAATGGAAAAAAAATATTCAATGGTCTTTTCTTCAGACATTTTATCTTGCCACAGACAGTTACATGGTAATGCAAATAGGAACATACCTAAATAGACTTTCTGGATTCTTTCTGTTTCTATTCAGCATGAGGCTTGTTTTGTGTCTGGGTCGGGTCTCACATTGTGAAATCACTTGGGAAAAACTAACCTGTCATTGATGCAGAGGGTTTTCAGGTCAGGATTTTCAACACATCGGCACGTTTTACATCATTTTACATAGCTAAAAGTGCCAGCAAAATACAAAGCAAGGAAAAGTAAGGTCCACAACACACTTCCTATGTTAGACCATCTCTCTGGAACATTTCCTGGAGAGAACAGCAGAGCAATTGCACTGAGCCAAACACAGACTGCCGAAAAAGCCAGACTGGTTTTTAGTGCAACCTGCAGCAGTACCTGAAAGTTACAATTCTCTGGCAGACCAGGGAGTTTCCCCTGCTGCTTCACTGGAAGAGAAATAAGGATAAAAGATCAAATTATATTGTAACATGCTGAAAGTTGAAATCCAGTGTAGAGAAATTTTTCCCCAGGCTTCAAACTAGGAAATAGGGGTAGATACAGAATATATGTCCTCCACAATTTAAATGAATACAGCTCCACGCCGCCACAGCCAAGTCCTTGGTAGATTAAAGCCATGTTGGAAATTTCTACACTACAGTGTAGTCACTTCTCTTGTATGTGCAATACAAGTACGACACGATAAAGATTGGAGAATTATATTAAACTATCTTTGTGCCTTTCTACTCCTTTTTCTAAGTACTAATGAGAATTAAAAAAAAAAAAAAAAAGGAAGAAATGAAAGATTCATTCAAGGGGACTGATGGGCAGAACTGAACACCTCTCCTGCTAACCAAACTCTCACGTTACCCACCTGAAAGGAAGACAGGAGAGGAAGAAAGATAGAACACCATGATAACTAAAAGAGTTTCCTTTCTCACTGCCTCAGAATATGTTATGATGGCATTACATACAGTAGAAAATTAAAGAATCTTATTCTAGCTATTTTTCCTGAGGAAGGGGGCCTCTGCTTCCCCAGAAAATTGTACAGTTACTTCCCACTTTTGAGACCCATCAATTCAGTCAAGTCTCAAACACTTTTCTCTGTTTCACTTAGCTAGCTCCCTGCTAGGTTTCTTCCACAATTAAACCTTCATCTTGAGCTGTCTTGCACTGAACAGGACTAACTCCAGCATGCTAATATACACAGACACTCCCTGAGATTCTGTTGAAAATGCACTTAATACTGACTTACTTGTTGACATTTACCACCTCACTTTACAAATGTTGGTGTCCCTGGGACTGGTAAACAAAACTATCTCCTATGAGAATGGTAAACAGAATATGCTAATGCATTTCCTGGTACTTCAATATCAACAGTTAACTCTGTCCTGCCCATCAGAGCAAGACTCAGTTCTGAGTGCCTGATTTCTTTAGGTATTTTATGTATCATGTTTAACAAATGCCATACTTTTCTCAAAATCAAAAATGACAATAAGGTATTCCATTAATTTTACTCTTGAGATTAATGTGAAGGCAGCCAGATAGTTTGCAAAGAAGAAGATTTGTTTGATTTCAATGGGAAGGAGCCCAGCTCCTTGCCAAGCTGAGAGAACCAAGTGGAGAAGACAAGGGCTGTATGTTTGGATTCTTAAGGGCACCCTTTTTGTCTTTAACTCAAAACTCATAGAAACTTTTCAAAAGATAAAAAGAAGCCCTGAACTTTCATGAGAGACACATGTTTGTGCTGACTAACTGTGATTTTTCTTCTTATATGTAAAGGCTGAAATGTTCAGTTCAAGCGTCGGGCAAAACCTGAAGTGGTGGGGGTAAAGAAGATGTTCAAGTGCAGAGGCCCCTGGGAGCATTTCATGCTTACGAGAAACCACCTTGGCAGCAGTTCACAGTAGCCAGAGTGCTGAAAAGTTGTTTTTTGAAAAACCAACTCAGATCACGTTCAGAAAGCACCAGAATGTAGTAAATGCTTCTATTGATTTTGCATTATTAAATCCTGAGAAATAACCCAGCTTTGCATGATATCTAATTTACTTGATTTAGTACGTTAATAATTCTGTCCCTAAGACCCAAATGAAAACTGCAGTGATTCTTCACTCTGGAATTAGGTGTCTGCAGAGGAATTCATTTTTTCAGATTATGTAAATTATTCAAGAATGTTAAAAAGCACTGTTTTTAAACTGTTAAACTACTTCACTGTTTCCACTGATATGAACTGCTAGTCTCTTGGGAATCAATATTTTAGGATCCTGACAAAAAGTCGGTAGGAGTCTTAAACAATGGTGAGGTTTGGACTGGGGCCATAATGGGCCTTAGAGGAGACAGGTCTTAATGATGCATATTGAAACTGGAGGATCAGATGTACATTTGGGACACGGATGACCAAGCAAGCAGCATTTTGCAATGTTTGGGCATTTGGCATCCATATTAACATACAATAGAGGTCATAACATTTAAAACTTTTAGATTGTACTCACCATACCTCCGTAGTTCTGATCTGGCAGAACAGAAGATGCAGGTCACATACCCTGTCCTTAATGCAGCAATGTGACTTTCTCTCACGCAGCGTATCTCTGTTTGGAGGCATACTGAGACAATTATTACACCTTTAATTTGCCATTTAGATCTGTTGGGTTTGCCTGCAAAATCATCTAGCTTGCATTCAAGGGATAAATAGTCTACTACACCCTAAATTAAATAATACCAAGGAATTAATGACTTGTGTGTTGAATCCAGTGTTCAGGAACTCCTCATGCATTTTAACCTGAAATCTCTTTTAAGAAAATATATTTAAATTCCACATCTGGAAACCAGATTTTTTTCTTCCTCTCTCAAATACAGTAAAATAACTTTCAGACAAGAAAACCGAGTTCTTTAAAGAACGGCGCCACTCTTCCTTTCCATCGTGCTTCACTACTGACCTCTAATGAGCAGTAAGCATATTGCCTGAATTCCTTACCCCTTTAAGAGAGAATAAATGTGATATTAACAAAAGTTCTTCCTCATACAGGTTTATCCTTTCAGAGTAAGCAGGAGCGCTTGCAAGACTTGCTGTGATAGACTCCTGTGTTACCCTTCCAAAGAGCCTGCTTTGGAACTTCCAAAGGAGTCCAGAGGAACATAGTGGGAGATGGTGGTCTTTAACCACTGTGAACTAGTACAATTTCAAAGACAGTAGCAGATTAAAGCCAAATCTGCAAACATAGGACATGACACTCAAGGTCTGGAGCACTTCTAGAATCAAGTTTGAAAACCTCATGTGAATACAATGAAACCTGAGTGTTTGTGAGAAGCAGCTTTGTAGTAGATTGCAAAAATAGCACCCCATTGAAATAGTCTCACACATCTCTCCCTTGGTATGTGCTTGACTGGTCAGGAATTTTGCTCCTGTGGAATACTGTGTAAAGCACATGACATTGAAAACCATACTACATTTTCAAAGTATTACACAGACTTCAGATGGTTAACATATTTTCAGTTTTAATATTTGTTTTAAATGCAATCGTATGAATGTTTTAGCTGTTTATCCCTCATCAAAGTTCATACCATGGCTGTTATTGTATAATTTGACAGTCTTGTAAAGATGTCTAGGTTAACAGCTCTTACAATTACAGTCCTTCCATCTTCAAGCAGTCAATTAAGGTTATCGTATTTTTGCACTGTGCAACTATCTTTACATGATATTGAAGGAACCTCCTTACAAGGGTAAGAATAAAGCAGAAAAGTTTCCGTGTCCCAAACAACTTCAAATATCCAGTGACTGAAAACGTTGTTTAATTGTGGGCATTTCTCCAGGACTCCCACATCCCTTCATTTAGGGTGCAAGAAGCCAGGAGAATTTCACCAGCTCTAGTCCTTTGTAGTCAGTCTAACACAAAATTTTTATTTCTAGTAACTGAGCAATTCAATCCTCAGGAAGAACACAGTACACCTGAAAAATTGCTATGCAAGGTATTTCCTAAATTGCTGTCTTCATCTGTGACAATAATGATGTTCACGGGATTAAAAAAAAATATAAAAAAAATAGAGAAAGATTTAACAGTTTCAACTGTAATCAGATAATCATAATATGCCCCAAAATAGACTGTTAATAATTAGTAGAACAAGAAGCTGTTTTTAAGAAGGGACAGGGGAATACCAGCACCAGTGAATGACATGATCAGTTGGGTGTTATGAACTTCCGAAGAAAATATTGTGAAATGAGGGTAAAGCTGCGCTCCCTCACAGAGGGCTGCAGCCACAGTCCCTTTGGACCAGCAACACAAGGCAGCCTCGTCCAAAACCAGACGCTGCATTAAAAGCCATTTTGCAACTCCCAGTGCAGAACAGCTCTGCATTCCCTTTTCTGAAGTAACCAAACGCTGAACTGGAGAAGGTATTTGTATTCTGGAGCAAGCGATCCTAACAGGTATTCCAGAGGCGCTACTGAGTTTTAATTTCACTATGCATAATAATTTCCCCCTATTGAGGAAGGTGTAGGCAGTTTTAAACTTACACATAGATTGAGGACTGGTAAAAGTCACGGAAGCAGCAGCACCATGTCACTTACACCACTGGGAAAAGGACCAACAAGACTATAAAAAGACACATATTAATGAGCTCTCCGCCTACAGAGCACTGAGGACAGACACTGAGAAAAGCTAAATGACTCAGATGGAACCAGGAGCACTCTTTTCCCTTGGTGCTGCCTATTTAGGAGAGGCAGGAAGACCTGGATGGAGATTTTTGTCAGAACTATCACTGAACTCTTTATCAGGGAGTGGAGGTGATAGGATGAGGATGGGGCTTTGAGCAACCTGGTCTAGTGGGAGGTGTTCCTGTCCACGGCAGGGGGGTTGGAACTCCATGATCTTTAAGGTCCCTTCCAACCGAAACCATTGAATGATTCTGTGAAATTAATGCTTTCCAATTAATGTGGCAGTGTTGCACTAGACATCTGCAGCAGTACACTACTGGTACGGTCACGGTGTTATGGTCTCTGTGCTGCAACAGCAAGGCATCACCAACACTTCACTCTACGTTTGCTTTCTCCCCAAGGAGGTGGGAGGTTCTTACCCTTCCCACTGAACCTGAGCAGGAACTGAGTCACAGTTATGCTTCTGGAGCCAACTTTGGGAACTGCCAAGTTTGCAACCTCACTGCGTTCAGAAGGAGCTTAAAGTGGCAAAGAGGGAATCGCATCTTTCCTGAACCTCACATTGAGTATTGCTGTTGGGTAGAAATTTCTTCAGAGAAACGTCAGGAAGTTTTCTAACCCCTACTCTGGAATACTTTGGATAGAAAAGAAATGAGTGGATTTATGGAATTATAATTGCAAATGTGCAACTTTTAAAATTTAAATTTTTTGTTTCTCTTCCTTAGAGACAAAAAACATAGTCACAGCAGAAAACCAGCATGGTTATAAATACTTTCAAAAACTTTGAAATCAAGTAACTAATATAAACAGAAAAAATAGCACAAAAGAAGTGTTGGATATGTGCAACACATCTAACAATTGGGATATAAAGAGGATAACAACTTCTAACATATTTTGAAAATAAAAAATAATTTTGCCCTTATTACAAATAACAGTTCTGTATGGAGAAAGATATAACATGCATTATAATGTTTCGACAATTTTCTAAATAGACTGAGAAAATCAAAATAGTTAATTCCCCTTTTGTTTTTAGAGAGTGTTTAATTGCCATATAATGTTTTTATGTATTTCTCCAAAGGTCCACATTTTGTCAGCAATAAAGGTGAATATTTATGTTACCCAATCCTAAAGGCATTCATATTACTATATCAAAAACGCTCTTGGCCAGTAGTCTTGAGCATCATACTTTTCTTTTTCCAAAATAAATAAAATTTCAACTCTACTCTTATTAAAAAAGTAAGTGGTGCTATGTAGGTGTCCTAAAATGTAAACACATGCTCAGCTGGAATACACAGGACTTATTTGTTGCCGTAGAGTCAAAAGATAGACTAATTCACCAGGTGGTGACTCAGGTCTAAGTGAGATACCCAGACAGGAGACAACTTCGCCACTCCTAATGAAGAAGCCATTGTCAAAATCTGCACTGAAGCAAAATGGAAGTTTCTATTAAACCTTCATTTGTCCCACTATAACTTTCTCTCTTTTTTTTCTTTTTTTTTTTTTTTGCAAAAGCATTACTAACAACCACAACTGGAAAGAAGAAAGAGCTTATCTAACACAAATGTTCGGTACATGACAATTTATTCATCTCACTATTTTATTTTGTCTCCCTTAATGTTATGTTATAGCATAAGGGTAATTTCTTGACAGATGAATTACATAAACATTGATTTTAAAAATTTCATTTCTCTCATTAAATTGCACTTATCCAATTAACCACTAAAGCAGTTTGTAATGCGAATGCACATTTCTCACATGGCATTCCAAAGCAATGAACTGGAAAATGACACCTTGCCAAACTGGCACATGCACACATCTGATAATAGAGTTGAAAGGCCCAAAAAACCCCCACAAAATCAAAACCCAAACCAACCCCCAGACTAACACCAGTGATTTAAACTAGCTTTTGTTGCTGTTTCAGAATTCATTAAGGTATCTTCAACTCAACTTCCTCTAGAACAAAGCAATTCTATCTGTTACAAAATACTGGTAAATCATAAGCCTGAAGAACACCCCACTTATTGTCCAAAAAGTTAGTAGAGGAGCTCTGAAGAGAACAACCAGACTCATCTGGGACTCATTCAAAGGATGCTGAAAACAGCCTCCCAACTCACTCTGCATTGATAGAATTGTCTGGGTTGGAAGGGACCTTTAAGATCATCTAGTCCAACCATCAACCTAACTCTTATTAAAAAAAACATCATTAAACCATGTCACTAAGCACCACATCAACCATCTTTTGAATACCTCCAGGGATGGTGGCTCAACCACTTCCCTGGGCAGCCCATTCCAATGCTTAATAACCCTTCCCGTGTAAAAATTTTTCCTAATATCCAATCTAAACCTCCCCTGGTGCAACTTGAGGCCATTTCCTCTTGTCCCATCACCTGTGACTTGGGAGAAGAGATAGAGCCCCCCCTCTCTACTACCAGGGAGTTGTAGAGAGCGAGAAGGTCTCCCCTCAGCCTCCTTTTCTCCAGGCTGAACACTCCCAGCTCTCTCAGCCCCTCCTCATAAGACATTTTTCTCCAGGTCCCTCACCAGCTTCATTGCCCTTCTCTAGACCCGCGCCAGCACCTCAGTGTGTTTTTTGTGGTAAGGGGTCCAAAACTGGACACAGCACTCGAGGTGAGGCCTCACCAGTGCCCAGTATAGGGGGAATGGGTGCAGACAGACCTCAGCAGGCTCTGACTGTGCTGAACGTAGTGTAGGGCCATCCCACCATATAGAAACCCAGGAACAAGGAGCCAGCTCCAGGCCAGAGAGCAGCAAAGCTGTATTAGTGCAGCTCTGTGCCCCCGTTATTGTGCAGCAGCAAGAGTCAGAGCTCATTAGCGCAGGAACTCTGCTAAGCTCATTTACACACACGCTGCCTTCAGAACTGAGCTGCTAAGTCTGTGAAATGCTGAACTGTATTTGTGAAGCTGCTGGGTCAGGCTGCATCTCTGCACGTCCTGCCACTTCTCAGTAAGCAGATGTCCCCTCTGATCTCAGGCAAGGTCTGAGGAAGCGCAAAATGACTCTCCAACCTAAGCATCACATGGATAGTTACACCTCAGAAAAGAAACTGATCTTTTATCCCTTTAAAAGCCCCATTTAAAACCTTTCTACTAATACAAAACATGTGACTACAACAGTAGTTGGAAGTTTTGGTCTTTTTTTGGATAGTATATGCACTTGAAACAGTCTCTGAAAAAGGACTATCAGACTAAAGTATAGTCTCTCAAAAAAGATGAGACGTTTGAAACACAATGGCTGAGTGTGCAGGGATATGTGCAGGTATTGCTGCACAGATCTTCTGTGATGAGTGTCTTTTATAGATTTTTCACAGTCCCTCGCATGATCTGAACCCATGTCTGCTTTATTTTGGCACAAAACCAGAGGTCACTCTTTGGTGCTTAGTTACCCTGACAGTCAGCTAGGAACTGCTCTCATTCACAACAGCTTTCTGACTGTTACCCACAGGCCACTTTTACAGGTCTGAGAGGCCCTGAATCCCCATGTTGCTGTGATAACTGTGTTCCTGGAGCTACTCTTAGGTCACAGAACACTTAAGAATGTCTATCCTATCCAATCCTATTGGGATTGCACGTTCTCTATAACACTACTGTGTCGCATCTTACACAACCATCTGCTTTGTACCTTGAAGGAGAAGAAACACAAGGTATACCAGAAGCTCAGTGAAAGTCTGTGCCCACCATGATCACAGCTGTGATCATGATGGTACTCTAATCCTTATGCAGGACAGATTATAAAACTTTTTTTCTGGAAATTCCTTCATCAATCCCACAACAGCAATTAAAAATAAAAGCAGGATACTTGGGTGAACAAAAGATACAGCGTATAAATATCATCCGTACAAGTGCTAGAACGACAAAGATGAGGTGCAATCTGTTAGAGGTTCTCTTTGAAAAGAAAAAAGACTGGAGTCCTCACTCAGAATTGTGCTTCTGGATTTGAGAAGCTAAACCACCTCCTTTTTCACCTTTTCTTTACTCACATATCCTGAGTATCTTTATGAGCATGGACCCACATGTTTGCTTGACAGCCAGCTGATCAGAATACCTGTGGTGACTTTATCTGGGTTGTGGGTTGACCTCATTGTTAGAGGCAAGAGTCACCTGAAGTGTGTTGAGCAGCCCAGCTTTAGTCTAAGAGCAGTACAGCCACACCTTCACCATCCACACCTGCCAGTTTGGCTCAGCTAGAGGATCTCTGCATTCCATGACCAATGAGGATTTCTCCTTTTCCCAACCATATCTTGTATTACAGCTCGCTAGCTTAGCTTCTCTATTAATCACATTTAGCACATTTCTGCCTTATCCAGCCCCTGGAAAATTAAGAGGGGGTTGTACTTATAGAGGAGTGAGGAAATATTAATATAAAATCAAATTTATATTAAATGTTCACATTTACAAGCCATACACTCAATAAAAGGAGTAAAATCTACTGTGTAACAGAGGTTTGGTCATAACAGCATTCCTAATGCTATCTGGTTTGCTGAGCTACAATTTAGCAACAAAAGAGTTGCGCCCATGGATCCATTGAGTCATTATCTCAAGTTGCCTCTTTTCTCACGTCTGTTTTCTTCTAGCAACACACGTATCACACAGTTCTGCTCCAGTGTGTTCTGACATGATTAATTTCTCTGATGTGAACTCTGCCATTGCTGCCTGGTTTGTGGTGTTCAGGTTGGTACTGTCTGGTCGGGTCAGAGAAAATACTAACATTACACTGCAGTAGAACTACCCTTCAGATTACTCTTCCCACAAATCAGCTCAGGGTTACCATCGGGCAACTAAAACTCATCTTCCTGAGCCTGACAGTAAGAGTCCCCTTTGTGGTGCAGTAACTGCCACTAGTTCACCCTGGCCCCACACCAGTCCAAGCCCATAGGATCTCACGGACCAGCACAGATCCTCCAGGCCCACAGACCACAACATCTGTCCTCCAGATGAAGGATTCGGAAAAAGAACACTAGACTAGACTGCTACCATTGGGTTGCTCTTGATTATTCAGAGAGGCTTCCTGGTTTCTTTGACAGAACTCCATACCCTTCCCTCAAAATGACAGAAAAATTTTGGCTGGAATGGAAATTTGGAGGTCATCTTGTCAAACTTAAATACCATTCTCAATTCACAATTCCCTCCCTGTTAAGTCAGGATGACTCTAACCCTGAAACAAAGCACAAAATGTGTATTTGTCCTGTCATTTGTAAAAAAAATGATAACCTAGCCAGAACATCTAAAGCAGCAAGAAAACAGTACTGTGTGGAACCAGGAATAAATAACACAATGATTTATGTAAATTACGTTAGACAGAGTAGGTTGTTCCCTTCTGCTGTTGGTGCCAAACAGCTAATCTTCCCTCCCAGCTCTGATGTTTCTGTCCAGAAGGATTAAACCTCTTAATATACAAGCCTATTGAAAACGTGTAGAGTTCTTTCAGTTATTTCAGTTTCAAATAAGTAAATACTCGAGAGGAGCAAAGACCAAAAATAAAACCAGTGAAACACCAGGATTTTTCTACAGTAAAAAATAATGAACAGTAGAATCTGTCTGGGGGAGGGGGAAAGTTACATCTCCAGAAAAGTATGAAGTTCCTAATGAAAACAGGCTTCTGTTTTGTGGAATTAAAAGTAATGAATCATCTTTCAAACTAAAGGACAGCCAATTTAACATAGGAGGGATTTATATTAGTAACATTACATTACCCTACAACATGAATATACCACATATGGATTGCAAGATTTTTTAAGGGGCTGGATGACTAGTTGGCAACTCAAGAACAACCACTTGTTGAGCCAGCTTAAGGTAATATGAGCACTCCAGAGTCCCACGTCAGGGCATAACCCGATCACCTACAAAGATTAGAAAGGAATGTTCCTCACATGTGTAGTCCTGAGCAGCTGGCTCTGTGTATCACAGATCTTGACGCTTGTTTTTTAACCTTTTCCTTGAGTAGAAGTTTATCAGAATTTCTAGATTATGTACACAATAGAACTGACTCTTTATACCAAATCCTATTCTCTTATCTTTTTAGTATTTTGTGCTTCTTCAGTGAAAAAGAAAACAGTCCTGTTATATACTTCAATTACTTCAATATGCAGATGCCTTCCAAGGTCATTTAATTTACATTAAATGTTTTGCTTCCAATTTATTTTCATGGTCCACCATACACTGTAAATGAGCATGTTATACAAAAGAAAAACGCATAGCTTTACAGCTGGGCAAATAAGCTTAGCTTCATAAAGTTATTCAAATATATAAAAAAATATTAAAGACTTTCTTGACTGTAAATTGTGTGTATATATTTTTTATATAATTTAATTGAATTTTACTTAAAGCCACCCTTCCATGCCGCAGGCATCATTGACAGTCTTTTAAAAGCTACCCACGGTACATAAACAAGACATTAAATCCTCCTCAGACCAACTCAGGTAATTCAGTAACAACATGAAGTAAACAGAACCTCTTATTCCCGTAGCTTCCATATTGCCACTGGCGACCCCCACTAAAAATCCAGCTTCTCAGAGCCGCGGGGCTGAGAAGAAGGGCCAGCTTTGCCGTCAGTCCAAGATACTCAGATATTTTACAGGTCTTGGTAGGGTGAAAAAAAAAATACTTCACCTTTCTCTTCTTAAGACAAGTTCTGCCTTTGGCACTATATGGTAGCATGAGATGGGAAATGTTGTCAGACACACCTTGGGATATGTATTTACCTGTAGGTCAAAATGAATACCGTCAGTTTAAAAACTTGTGAAGATCTATGGGAAAATGTTTCTCAATATGTTTCTCTTTATAGAAAGACTTTAATATACAAATGTACGTATACTCACATAAATACTCACACAAAAAAACATCGCATAGAAACTCATACATCAGGATTACATACAAGCTATGTTTGAGCCTGAGGATTATATACTGTACAAACTCAAAGATGGTATTTACTCTGTCTTTTGATTGATGTGAACAAAATAGCCACAGACAGCTAGAGAAAGGAAGGAGAACATTTTTTAAGACTACACTCTGAACAATGTCGTGCTCTACTGAAACAAAGTGGACATATCACTGACAAGTTTTCCCTTCTTTTCCTCTTTCCTCCATAGGAGGAAATTACAAAGAGGACCTGAAATAAACAAACACAAGCCCTGTTTTGGAAAATGAAAGTGACCGCAACTAACAGGTGAATCAATTTTGATAGTAAAATAAGATGACTCTTGCAACCAAGAAAAAAAAACAGGAAGGAGCAGAATTGAAGAGGATCACTCTTAGATTCCTCCCAACAGGTATAGTGCTAGTCATGTAACAGGACTAAAAAGTACTGGAAATATAGCATTCCTTATCAGTAACAATAGTTCTACAAAGGCAGGCTCACATCCAGTGAACAGGCAAATAAAAAGTGATTAATACAATTCAAGTGCATCAGTTTTTTGGACAACTAACTTGTGTCAGCTCACTGTCAGCCAGGGAAGTTGGCTGTCAAATAGGCTGAATCATTTCAATGGTATCAGCCAGCTTATGTCTGCCTATTTAACAGAACAGTAACTGCATTCTGTAATAACAGAAAATATTGACAAATCTCAGGCAAGAGGGCACAGGAGAACTAAAGTGAGAGCCTGGATTGGGCTGCATTGAAAGAATATGTGAAGGTGGCAGCAGAGAGACTCACTTTCAAAATGTTAGGAATCATTATGCATTTGATGGTTGGACTCGATGATCCCAAGGGTCTCTTCCAACCTAGACGATTCTATGATTCTATGATTCTACGATCACTGAAGGCAAAGTTTGCTATGTATTAAGATACCCCTCCCTCACCACCGGGATGAAGTAAAGCTAAAAGTGGGCAGACTCCTCTGAAGAAAGACACTCCAAGCGTGCAGAGAAGTTTTTTTGTTTGACTTGAACTCCATGCAGTTTTTCCTCATGGGACAAGAATGGAATGGTCTTCTAGGTGGAGATGCAAACATTATTTCCCCTCACACAGAAATAAAACCTCAGAGACTTACCTGCTTTCATAGGGATTGAGATCCTACACCTTCCCTAATAGCATCCCTCAGCTCATTTCTGTCATTGCATTACAGTCATGCTGCTCTATCTTCTTCTGTTCTCCATTAATCCAAGTGGAAATGGCAGCCTACTATGAAGAAGAGAAAAAGCCTCAGCTGATCTATACTGGGATACTACAAGTGGTGGCCCTACATAAGTAGGGATTCAAAACATGGACTCGGCACCCCTTGTGGGGGTTAACCCACCACCTCCAGGCTGCTCTAATTTGTGAGATAAAATTATCATGAGAAACATCATGAACTTCTGGAGTAGGCAGACAAATACCTGTCTTACTTTTTTTCTCATAGAAATATCCTCCAGCTTGGTAACTGATGGGCCTCATGGGTCTATTTGTCTAATGAAACATTAAAAGCTCATTAATAATTTTGTTTCAATTAACTAAGGACAGCGCCATCAATCTAAGTTTCTTCCTCAACTTCACTGCATGTGAACTTGTCAGATGCTACTTCTTTGGCTCCCACACTTCCTTTAATGTCTCAGTATTCTTCCCTTTCAAACAACAACCAACTCTCCCCCAAGATCCTGTGGGACACAGCATGTTTGATGGCATCACAGTAATCTCAGGCACAAGTATGTTCTGTTCTTAGTTCTTACCACCTGTCCTCCCCATGCAGAGAAAGCTCTTGGAGTTAGAAACTCTCTGCTCTTTCGGTAACTTCCACAATGCCCACAATCCAACTCACCCTTACATTTTGTAAAAAGGTAATTAGGAACAATTAAATCCATTTAGTAATGTATATTTGGATTTGAGGAAATAAAATTCTGTTTGAATCATATTCACCCACTTAAGCACATAAAATTTCCCAACTCTGCCCTTAATGCCTTTCCTCGACCATTCATTCCCTGCATCGCCATCCTTCTCCGCTCCATCCCAAAGTCCAAATACCTTTCCATTAATAAAATATTTTGTTCCAAATGTACCAGCATGTAATAAGTTCCCAGGCTGTATTTCTAAATTAACATTCATGCCATTTTATTACCCAGTCATGAGTAAAGAAAACAGGTTCTTGAAATAAGATCTTCTTTTCAACATTAGGCTTAACACTTGAGTGGTTCAGTTAATGTGTTGTGATAGGTGTTCTAGGTTCATATTACCATCGTCCTGTACGATGCATTTAAGTCTCACAGTGCAGTGTAATTGGACCTTCACAACATCACCTTCTACCTATTGGCAACAGATAAGGGCACAATTTGTAAAACAGCTTATTACAAAGGAAGTAATGGCCTTATAACATCAGAAATACAAAGAATGACTTTGCAAATGGAAGCCAGTGGAAATTTTACTGCTAACAAATGAGTTTGTTTGTGTGAGTTTGCAATAGAGAAACACATAGGAAGAACTTTGAGGAATTCTAAGCCGAGAGTAAATTCCAAAACAGCTAACATAATTTGAAGGCTACAAACCCATGGTCAGAGACTTTACAGAGGTAAATCAGTAAGGTTTTCCTGAAACCAAGAGAGCTACAGTAGTTACGATCCAGCTCTACATGCCATTCGATACTATCTTGGAGCCATTACAGGAACAACACTTATGAGTTCCATGTAGGAAACAGAGAAGCAACGCAGGCCAGATTCTGTTCCTTCTCACCCATGTTGCTGTAGCAGCTAAGAACATTGGGAACCATATAATCACATTAAAAGACTGGCTCACCCCGCAAAGGAACTCGCAGTGTAAGGCAGCAGGAAGACCACATACAGATGGTCAAGGGATACTAGGAAACAGTACCATCCTATTAATCACAGTGTACCACTCCTCACCATGGGCTAATTTTTTTTTTGTGGGCAAAAAAGTCTTACAGCAGAATGTGAAGAAGAAAGGAGAGCATGGAAGAAAGTACACCAGGGCTTATTATAAAATTTAACATATGGGCAAATGAAGTCAGCATCTTAACTGATGAAAAACAATAACTTGAATCCTCATATGGAAAGTCAGATGTCACACAAATGACAGTCATCTGTCAGCTTGTGGAGCTGGGACCCGCTCACACCCTGAACGCCAGCCTATTCTTTACAATATAATATACAGAACTTGGCATCTTGCCTCCATTCCACAGAAAGCAAGGGAAGGGAAGCTGAAGGCCCTCAAAAATGGAGAAACTTTAGCATGTGTAACGTTGGTATATTCTGCCTGAAGTTCTTTTCAATTTTTTTCTTTAGCTTTCTATTTTAAATGTCAGTCTTCCTGGATTTAGTCCTAAACTTGACCAGCTTGACTAATCGCATGAAAAAAGGAGCAGCCTTGAAGTTCACAGTCATATGAACTCTTAAGAATGAATGGCAACCCCTTAATACAACTGATTTTCTACATCCACAAAATAGAAAACTTTTCATCAGGATGATGGCGCACTTCCACTGCAAAGCAAAGTCCCCCTCATCATCTACAGGTTACACCGTCATGACCACCACACCCACAGGATACTCCAGTTGTAAGGTGAATTATCACTACCTGCTCCCCAGAGGAACGCACTTGCTTATACCTGCCAGATGGAACTGACAGCTGGCAATGCAACGCCCCACAAAGACCTTCTGCAAATAAGCTCTTAACAGCCACCCATATTCTGACTTCCTGTTCCCATTCCATCCAAATCAAACAACCCTTGATTCCCTCTCCTCGGCTGGCTTTTAAACTTAGAATTTGTTCCTGCCCCGTTCAGATTCCTTAATACATACACCCATAATATTTTTAATATTTACACATGTCATCACAGCAAATATTAATTACATGCATTTACTCAAAGACATTGCTTCCAGCTTCTTCGCAAATTTCAGCAGGGGCAATAAATGTCATCTCTGGAAATACTATCACAGAGAATAACAGATAAATAAAGCAGCTTTTTTTCTGGGAAAAAGATACCTGCTCTGCAGGTATCACACATTTCTATGTCACAGACTTTATTCTTTGGCTTACCAAATATGTATCCCCACTCCCTCACTAAGGGAGAACAAGATTAATATTACAGTAAGCATATATATTGCTGCACTGAATGTTCAGCTCAACTAAATGTTTTCTTAAGTTAGCACCTAAACAAGAGGTAGCATGCCTACCTACTTCAAAGAAATGAAGCAATTGCTCTTTTGATTGGAAGTTTGGCCAGAAATTGGTTTTTACTTGTCAGCAAGTGCAACCAGGTATAAGTCTTATCAGTCCAGCATAATTTTTTAAATAGAAATTTCTGAAGCTATTACAGGGAAATACATAGAATAATAATAAAAAAAAAAAAAACCAAACCCAAACCAAAACAAACCCCTAAGGGTTATTTAAACAAATAGTAAAGCAAACCACTCTTGAAAGTGTTCTGCTCCAGTAGGAGGGAAAGACATACCTGTGAGAAATCAAAGCAGAGCTAATGAAAACATCCAGCTGGCAGAAAATGCTTACTGCACAACACTTTAAAAATCCACAACTTAAAAAAAAAGTATTCAAATAAACTATTTACAGACATGCACAAAAAGCTAACCAGGCAGAAAACACACAGGAGAACATTTGTTGTTGATCTCAAAGGTGTCATGAAATACAGTGAGGTTTAGACCAGCTTCACTCACATCTATCCACGTCCTACTCATATCATCCAGCTCCAAATAAAACAAACAACATTTTAACTCAAAAATTCACTCACCTAATGAACAGAGGGTAGTGAGTGTGCCAAGATCCTATGATTAAGCAGCCTTCCAATACCTAAAGGGGGCCTACAGGAAAGCTGGAGAAGGACTTACAAGGGCATGTAGTGATAGGATGAGGGGTAACAGTTTTAAACTGAAAGAGGGAAGATTTAGATTAGATATTCAGAGGAAATTCTTTCCTGTGAGGGTGGTGAAACACTGGAACAGGTTGCCCCGAGAAGCTGGGGATGCCCCATCCCTGGAATTGTTCAAGGCCAGGCTGGATGGGGCTTTGGCCTAGTGGAAGGTCTTCCTGTCCATGGCAGGGGAATTGGAATCTTCAAGATCCCTTCCAGCCCGAACCATTCTATGATTAAGTTACATTTCTTCAACTGCTACATGTATCACTGAGAAGTCAAATGGGCTTAGAGAGAAATAAAGTTTACTTCCTGAAAACAGCAACCTTAAGTTACATACTTTCACCTTGTGAAATGAAGGAGCAGGTGAGGGTCCTGGAAATGCGAGCACTGATATATTTAAGAATTTGTCTCTACACTAAGCAGCCACATCTCTCTCCTTTTTTGTGTGTGTTAACCCTCTGCAGAAGCAGTCTCCAGAGCCTGGGAAAAAGTCTCAGAAGGTGTGCCAGCTCACGTTGCAGGATATGGCCCCAGATATGGCAAAGACAGGAGCACAAGCGAGTTCTGGCATCTGATCAGTTATGGTTTACCAAAATTTGTAATTTTGAAGAGAATACTACTCATCTTATTTGCTGCCTTGCCCCTATGCTACAGCCAGACTGAAACTAGGATCCTTGCAAGGGATCCCTGAGCAAGTTGTCTGTACTGAAAAGGCCTCCTACAGGGAAAGAAAGCTCTAGCACTTACAGGGTTTTGATTTTTTTTTAAACAATACTAGCTATTGTTTACCTAGTTCCTGAAGGTGCTTTCTGTTTTAAAGCTTATTTTAGCTTTATTTTAAATACAGCTAAGTGAAGCTTCTCCACTTTATTTCTGGAATGACTGAGTATGTAAAAGCCTCTGCAGGCTGCAATACATTTCATATGTTAAATAAACTCGAGTGGTATTTATTTATAACTGAAGATACAAAGTTCATTAGAGAGGACTCTGTTCTTTAATTTGCCAACAGGATGACTAATCAGCAAGTATGTGCCAGTCAGCCAGGCTAGAACATGCCAGCCTGACAGCTCTGCACTAACCAGACAGTACATCTCATGGGGATGATCACAATACTCAGAGGGAGACAGGAGGCTTTTGAAGCAGAGGTGGGAGACAGTCTGGGGAGACAAAGGAAACAAATCTCCAGGAATTTAACATCAGGTATGCTGCTCCTCCTTGGGTAAATTATTTTCTTTCCTACCGTGGAAAATTCACAAAATTGTTATATTAGAAAGTGTGAAGGTAAAGCAAGGCGAGCTCAGACATGGCATTTGGGGCAAGCAGCTACGGGTGGTGGGTGACTTCATGAGAATATTCCTGGTTGATTCTGGCAGGCTGCAAAGTCACTCACAGTAAAGCACGATCCATCAGGACAACCTGTTAAGCACATTGCTATTTCTGTTCATATCTGCACATCCTCCAAGCTTAAGAACATCCTATGACCATCCTATGACCAATCCATTTATGACCAATACAGGTTCTTTCTTTTTTAAACAAACAAACAAAACTCTAGAAGTTCTGATCAGCAGTTTTTGCAGTTCAGATAGCTCGTTTAGTATCACTACTGTTGCTGCAGCCTGTGTAGCAGTTATACCAAATGCACTTGTAGGCTAGAGACCATTTTGATGCTTTACACATTTCTGTTAAAAACATCAAGTCTCTGGAAAAGAGCAGGCAGTAAAGCACCCTCTCTTTATTTTTCTTGCTAATTTCAGTAGCAGGTAGGATGGCAAGTGCTGGGAATGGCTGACTAAGCCTCATTCTCTTGCTACCACTCTAATCGGGATTTTATTTTTATCCAAGATAATTTAAACAATACTGATCCCGGTTTGTTGTAGTCTTCATCTGTAGCCAGCCTGTGTTTTGCATTATTTGAGCTCCATCAGTTGCTCTTAATCCATCTGGAAGGTATGACTTCCAGTTTAAAGGCCTTTCAAGGCTAGTTTCTGATTGGCCTTCCAAGAATACACATTAGAAGTAACTGTTACAGGTGCACAAAGAATTGTTTGCTCTTTCGTTCTGAGCCTGTCATGCTGTAGGAGGCAAATCCACACATTCCTGTGCTCGTGCATAGTGACATGACAAAAGGTCTCACTTAAATTCCAAATAATCTTCACAGTTTATACAAAATTTAATCACCAGATGCAAAATCTTGTTCCGAGTAGCTTGCTTCATTCTCAGCTGTAATTACACTCACAGGGATCAAATTAGCCGAATCAGACCTGGCAAAATCTGCAGTAAGACCCTCAGAATCCAAGCAATGTTGTAAGAAATCCCAGACTACCAGGCCATAATACTGATCCAAAGGCCAAATGCTGTTTGAGTTATTCATTGGGGAGGTCAACACAAATCAGCTGAGAGTGAGGTGCACAAGCTTTTGACCTAGACTTTATAATAGGTAGCCTACATTTTATTTTGGCAATTTTAAACCAAACTTCCCTTCAGCTTTGCCTGAACCAGACATGCTTCACCCTCTGAATGCCTCTCCAACAAATGGTTGCTTTCCATTCAGTATCACCAACTGTTTAGAAAATGTTTTAAGTTTATATAAGAATGCACAAATCTAATAACAGGTGTCTACTGCCACAAAAATATTGTTAAAACAAATAAATAAACAAGAAAGAATTCCTCCTTAAGAATAACCCAACTCAAATACACTTTACTTTGCAGAAGATTCAACCCAAAGCCTGTTCATCACCCTCCTTAACTCCCAAGTTCACCTTAAGGCACACCTTTGAACACAAAGTCTGCTGGTGGAGATATCTTTTCCAACTGGCTAGCAAGGCGCTTAGTTCACTCACCATGCATGAAAAAAATATCATCTGGAGAACCAAAAACCTTAAAAGTCTAAATGCCACTTTGGAGAATGGATTTTCCCTTAATGAACAATTGAAACTCACTGAATTTATGAGAAATGTCCATAATCTAATGTAATTCTGTTAGAATGATCAACATATGAAAAACACAGCTCAGGAACACCAACGGAATAAGGTTGAGCCCTCTAAGCCTTCAATTATCCTTTATACTTTCTTCATACAAGAAATCTCATGGCCTATTAGGAATATAACAGATGACTTATGGCAAATTCAGATAAAAACTGTGAATGGAAAGAAATTTTTCAACAGAACACACAGCTTAAACGCAGAAAAGCACAGCACTGAATTTGGCACAGGTGAAAGGGGATTTAAAATGGCTTATTCAGCTATGACACAGGAAGTGAAAAATATAGGGCTAAATTAATGGTTGCTTTAAGTAGATGTCACTCATTCTTTCATATTAATAATGCCTCTTTTACTCAGAATATCTTCCTCCTGCTACAGACAGGTCAGATATTTGCAGTTCTTTTAGAAATTAGGAGACTAGAGACTGAATCCTCTTCTCATGTAATTGTTTCACTGCTACTTTTGTTTTTTACCTTGGACGTGTTTCTTTCTGTCAAGTAGCAGAGTCACTGTGCTATTGAATTAATCAGGTCAGCAAAAGAGCTGTGACTGCATTAACGCAAAGGTATTTATGGAAACAAAATGCACAGTAAAAACATGCATTTCTTTTCCAAGCAGGGCTCATTAATCGGTGGCATTCTTCTAATACAATGATTTATGATACGCAGTATAATTTAAATATAGTTTTTCTGTAGTCTCAACAAGCAGTCAATTAGAAGAGTTTGGCGTGGGGGTAAATGTGATTCTTGCCAAGAGGAGGATTTTTTATTTTCTGATTTAAATAAACCTGATCCAAGTGGAAACACTCCAACTGACTGCTGCGGGCTCTGTCTCATACCTTTCCCCTTTATTTTGTAACTTCTGTTTTTATTCCTCCTATTTTTTCTGGCTTTTATTCGTTGCCTTTGCCTTACAAACTTGTTCCTTTCTCTTTATTACATTCTTTTTCTGCCCTGTTTCTTTTCCTCCTCCAAATAAAACCAATGATATTCATCTTCTTGTGGATTACTGCATACCCTTACAACGTACCAAACATTTAGCTCTAAAATAACTAAGCAGATTAAAAAATGACAAACCATTCTCATGCACATTCACCTACCCACACTGCTTTTCTCTCCATCATCTTTCCTAAAATGACATTTTAGAAATTTGCTTCGATTTTCATTACATTTCAGAGCAGAAGAGTTTGTCATATCATTTGCTGCAACAGTTACCCTGACAAATTTAAATCAAATTAAGAACTACTGTCTGTAGAATAAATCACACCAAGCTGTCCCACGCTTCTTCAACGGCACAACATGGATCACATAGCCTACACCCAAATTGTCTTCAGGTAGGAAAACCAGGCCTACTGCTTTCTTTATCTGAAAAGCTGCTTAGTCCAAAACTAAGCACGATGATCAGATTTTAAGTAGGTGACCAGAGATATCAGGCAGGAGTATAAGACAAAGACTATCTGATCACCAGGAGACAATAGCCCCTCTTACCTAACAGTCTTCTTCAGTTCTGAGTTATCTGTTGACTGGAAGGAAAAAGCATTCCTGTTGCTATAGGAGATCAGAAACCTCTGAAAAACAAGGTCATGCAGAAGGCTAGTGATCAGCATAAAGACACAACACTGCTATGAGCACTGCACCTCTGTGTGTGAAATTTTAATCCTGCAAGAGTCTTCTTGGACAGAAGAGTGTACAAAGAGGTTCTGAACACACCAAATGCTGGCAGCTGTGTGCCAGTGAAAACAGAAGCAAGGAATTTTACAGTCCATTTACAATAAAAAAAACTTGCAGTAAATCATTACCAATACCCTTCTAAGTGTCACTGCTCATCCAACCGCTTCAATGTTTTTAAAGTATCTTTTCTTATCAAACTGCCACTTCCCATAGCATAGCTTCAGGAAACCGTATCCCACATTAACCACAAAACGCTGTTGTCTTATTTGACACTAATTACCACTTGCAAGAATATAGTTACACAAGCAGTTATTTTCTAATAATTCTTATGTTTTCAGTAGTCCCAGTTACATATTATCAATTTTATCTTACTTTCCTTAGGACGATTTGTTCCTTAGATTGTACTTTCTGATTTGCTGAAGTGTTAATAATTCATCCTGTTAGCTTTTCTGTGATAAATTATATGTGGTAATGAGTACGTCTGCTCCTCCCACGCAGCTTTTGAACTTGTTTGGCAGTTTCAGCCTCACTAGACAGAAGGCAAGCATCTCAAAAATGTTAAGGACTTAACATCTACTTTGGTAGAGTGTCATAACCAAGTGAAGTTTGGATACTCAACAGTACTAGATACCAATTAATTCACATGAGAAATACCAGGAAGTAGCCTTCATTAGTTTTGATGTTCACAAAACTAGGTGCTTTTACTTCTACTGGCTAAAGTACCCACACTGCCATCCTGTTACTTGACTAAGCATTTTAGTCCAAATCTCGTTCAAAATTACTGATTAATGCTCTTAAGTAAATCATTACTTCTGGTTAGCTTCATTGCACTACTCAGTTCAACACACACCGCCATGCTTTGTTTTAGGAAAAGCCTTCTCTCTCCACACGTCCATGCAAAGGCTTTAATTTCCAGAATTGTTTATTTTGACTTGAAACACTGTATCATCATTCATGGAATGGTTTGGGTTGGAAG
>JAHREE010000383.1:336037-354399 GCA_033628505.1 Tringa tobata | reverse complement strand
GAGAACGCTGTAAACTTCTCTTTAATAGATATTCTACTGAAACTACTTGTTACTGACCTCACCCAAAAAATCCCTTTTCTATAAGAACTGTTTAAAAAAATTAACTGCCATTTTATTACTGAGAATGGCTTGCAACAGTTGTTTTATCATTAATCAGAGTGGAAAAGAGAGGTTGTCTTCTGTCTTTGTACTGCTCCTAGTTGAGCTCTGTTAGTGGTAGGATCGTTCTGTTGTAACATTTTTTTTTTACTATTTGTTTCTCATATCTGTTTATTATCACTATGCATTTTGCTTTTAAAACAAGCTTGTTCTAAAGCCTGCCTGTGATCTAGATGATTGGTAATTTTTACTTTTGAAATGCTATTTTCAGATATTTCTCTGAGGTTAGTGTTTTGTGGTTTTTCCTTTTACTTTGTTTTTCTGTTTTCTGGTAACTGCCTGCTAACGTGCACCTTTCTCTTCATGTGATAATCTATAATTGCTTCTGTATTACTTCCTCATGAACCTTTGTTGGAAATAATTATGCACATTACAAAGGCTTAGGTTGATGCTTTGAAGTCTGCCTTTATTTTTGTGTTTATAGTTGACTTTTTTTTCCCTCTAAGCTTCTTCGCTTGCACTTTGGTAGCGATCTACAGGTGGAATTAATGCTGCTAGTCTTGGTTTTGAATTATGCTTTTCTAAAATTAACTAAATAGCATGGAGTGCATAGTTGTAGCAAAACTAACTTGAAATAGTTTTCAAATTTGAAACAGTTACACAAGTGAGGTGAGTAATAATAACGTTGAGTGTTGGTGAAGCAATTTGGGTTGCTTGAAAAAAGAACCAGCAAACCTGTAGTCACAGCATTTGAACACGAGACCTTGCAAGAAGCCTGTGCCATTGGCTGAGCTATCCTATTAATGAATTATGTTTTAAATGTATAACTAATCAGTTTAATCTTTGTCTATCACAGAACTAACCAAAATTCTGTTGCTTCATATTTTGAACTATTGCATTCAGAGAGATAATGTGTGTAAGCTGCATTTTTCCAGGTGTGCATTAATGTATGCTGTTCATGGGATATATGATTTGTTTTGTGGCCCTTTGGTCCGACTTCCTTTCGATGAGTCTGAAGAGTTTCCCCCATTTTTGTTGTATCTTCCCTTTTCAGGAAGAAGGATGTTTGCCATTTCCTGGGAATATATGTTCTTGCAATCAGTTGGTTTTTAAAGGGTACGAGATAAGGCTGTGGGTACTTGGTTAAAGGTGAACGTATGTGTGTTAGTTCAGATTGGGAGTGTACATTTGAAAATTATTTCTTGACTAGCACCACCCTCTTTGCTTTTATTCATTGTGCTGTTGGCTGTGAATATACTTAATTGGGTTTGAGTGAAATGAAACAGAAAAGTATGCTGCAATTGCTTATGGGCATTCAGCCAGGTAAGGTCTGGTTTGCAGGAGTTTCTCCAAAATACATGTAATGTGAACTTCAGGTTCTTGGCATCAGTTGTGTGCTCTCTGCATTCATTTGTGGTAAGGTCTGGTATCTGCAGGTGCAGCCCAAGTGGAGTTGTAGTGAATTGCCTAACCTAATGCCTGTCAAAACACCATAGGTTTTATATACAATAGAGTGCATATAATTCCACGTAAAATTCCACGTAAAATAATTTTCTTTAATAAGCTGTTGATTTCTCTGTATATTTGGTGACTTTGACCCTTTGTTTAAATTTTCCCTCTATCTTCCTTAAAATCACTTGCACATCACATAAGTTGCTGAAATTTACTAGTCATGAGGTCTTTCTTAAATCATATGTTTGATGATTCAAATGGCTTTAAATATAGTTTAAAAATACACTAGTTATAGAATCAACTGCCTGTAGTTTCTTTACATCCATTTGAAAAGTCTTAAACTTATTTGGGCATTATTTTTTGCTTCTTCTCCCTGTTGGGCACCGCACTTGGGAATTGGTTGCTGGATGTTAAAACCACACGAGATAGCTGTTGTTTTTCAAAGTAGCTGTAACATTCTACTGTTCTCTCCATCTACCTGATGTCTATGTTATTTAAAGAAGTGTTGGGGGAGGAAGGGCAGAGTGCTAGATCCTGAAGTTTTTATTAGGGTTGCTGTTAATGAGACGTGAGGTTTCTGTTTTCCAACCAAAAGGAGCTGGCTTTTGTTTGAAATGCAATGGGAAAAGAATAGTTTGCTAAAATTGAAGATGTAAATAAGTTGAATAGTGGATTAATGGATTATTTTTTTTCCCCTCCTTTTCTTCCTCCTTAAGAAGAAGACAGTGTGTTGATCATTAGTCATTAGTGTTAAATTTTAAATTTTACAGGTAGTGAGCACACTGTCAGAATTTAAAGGGGGGGTGATTGAGATGAGTTAGCATAGGTCCTTTCTGGAAAGCGAGAGCAAGAAAGCAAAATCAACATCTCTGCTACTTTTCACAAATATGCAACAGAACTCTTGCCTGGTTTGCCTTTATGGGATGTGGAGTATTGCACTCCAGGGAAACAGGCTTTGCTTTGGCAAAACTATCAGTAACCCTTCTTTGAGTCTGCTGGAAACAAGTACGAAGTGTACCAGGGGAACGGTCCTCATCTGAAAATTGTTTGGCGAGAACACCTGTGGTTGATTTCAAGTAACTCTTCTAAAGCCTCAAAACTGTGTCGTAGAAATCAGCTGTCTTTTCTTCTTAAAGCAGTTAGCAAGTTTCACATGAGCAGTCTCTCCAGGGTACCGGGGGAAGCCTGGCAGAGGAGTGCCAACATGGAGAAAGTTTCTTGGGCGAGGGCCAAGGTAACAAATGCGGGCAGGCAAGCTTTGTGTCCAGACTTGTGTTTCAGCTTATGCCGACGGATTTAATGTCCTCCAGGCACTGAGGCGTACGCTGCAGCAAAAAATACTACGGTACAATGCGCTCGGTTTCATTCGCTGCTGTTTGATGTTGGAGGATTAAGGGGAGGGGAAAGGATCAACTACCCAGGATGCTCTGTTCGGAGGAGTAAGTGAATTTGATTGTCGTCAGAACTAGATTGCCATATGAGTTCTGAAAAGCGTTTGGCTCCTGAGGATAACTGCTCCAAAAATAGACTTGGAGGAGAGGTTTCTCTTGGGTCCAGTTTCGGGTTCCAGCTGAGCTGGCTTTAGGAAACTTGTTTGCTTCTGTTGCAAGACTACAGTGAGGATAAATCGTTTCTTATTCTGCCTTCAGCATTAATTTTTGGAGATATCGACACAATCGCTCTTGTCTGTTGGAAATCGGGCACTAATGTTATGGCTGACGACACAGGTATAACCCTCACCTTTTTTGTGAACAAATGGAAAATGTATAGTTGCAAGTATTGGCTATGTCTGATTTTATAATCAGTAAAATAACTGGCTGACTGTGGCACGTTGATGTTTTCTAGCCAGTTTGCTGTTCTAGTGTGCATTACGGGCTGCCTCTGTTCTCTTTGACTAAATGTTCTCTGGAGTTAGAGGTATTTCATGAGTTTATGGCAAGTGGTTAATTGTAACAGTTTTTGCTTGAGTAAGGCACACATTAACATAAAAGACATTGTTTTGTCTTCAAATATCTGACTGTAAAGTTATTTTTGGAGTATGTGAAATTACTAAGTGTCTTTAACCTAAGTTGAAGTCAAAGGAAAAAGGTTTTTGTACATCTTAGTCTAGGTATGATTCTTGATGTGGGGTGGGTGAGTTATAGGACCTTTAAAGATTTGCCGTTGAGGAATGGAGCTCACTTTAAGACTTTCTGATGTCTGCACAAAGACATCTGGTGGTGTAAGCACAGGCTTACCAGATATGGCCAGTGACCTACTTCTGACATAGCTGGCAGCGTGCGCAGGGAAAGAGCTTGAATTGAGAATTAACGGTCTGGAATGAGCTTTGAGCCGGCCTCGGTCCTTGCAATGTTTTGTTCTGACCCTATGCGTAGGGTTATCTGCACAGACCAACGGTAAATGTTATCTTATGTAACTTCCATTTATATTGAAGTGTTGCAGATCAAGTTGCCATGGTTGAATTTGTAGCAGAATTTTTCAAGAGTTTTGAAAGTAATCTGGTTTTGAGGATACGCACAAAACAATCTTTTACACTGGAAAAATATAAACAGCTATGCTTCATTGCTTAAATAAGTTGTCTTTTTTTCCCCCATTTTCCTGTTGTTATTTTTTTCCTTCTAAGAAATAGAGCCCCTTTCTTCACAGGCAACTAGCAGTAAACAGTAGAAAACAGTAAGGTAAATAAGTAAGTGTAAAATACAGTAACATTCTCTTTCCTGTTTGCCTCTTCTAATACCTAGTTTGCTCTAGAACATAGCTGTAACCTGGAATCATTTAAAATAGTTTCAGGCTTAGGGTTTCCTTTTAAATACGTACAAAGCTTCCTTTGACTACATTGGAACACAGGAGGACCGAAGTTCTGCCATTACATGGTGTAATTGTTTATTTCTAAATATTAAAACTTCCAGTTCATGAGTACGTTAAATAATTTGCATATACAGTTGATTGTTTGTATTTCTGAACGTCCTGGCAGACACTGCTTGTCTTTGCCTCTGTTTTCTATTCCTACTACTTGTACATTTTCCCCACAAGAGAGATGTTACGATGCGTTACGTATATGGACCTTGCATATATGTAATTAAGATACTGTGCAGTAACAAGCAATACATGCCTGAGGTAAGGCTAAGCTGTCTCGGTTTGTCTCTGAATATTATTGGACAGCCTATACCAGGCAACTTTGTGTTTAATATAGAAAAGAAACTAGATAGTTGGTATTTGATCTTTGTACGCAGTAGCCTTAATAAAATGACTTTTTTTTTTTTTTCAACAAATTGCTGAGCTGAATAAGAGCTGATGTGAGTCAGGTTTCTTTGGGTTTTTTATTGCTCTGAACTTTGTATACAGCACAATTAATGTAATCAAAGGTTAGATTATTACAGTTGTAAACCTGATGGCAAGCAGGTCTGAAAGTATTTCTATATGATATCTATTACAGAAATAAATCAGTCAGTCACTGGTCTCTCATTACTCATCTTTCAGAGCTACTCCACTTTATTCTAAAAAAAAAATCATGTTGATATTTAGCTGTTGAGAGTATTTTTTTGTCTTTTTGTATGATCAGTGTTAATAAATACATCAAACATTATTTGCAGTTAATATGATAGTTAACTCCCTAGCTTATTCTATCATCACAATATTCATGATAAAGTTCCTCGAGTACTTAAAAATATGTAAGAAATTTTTTTACTTCCATAAGTAGGACTTAATACGGCTGAACAGACGAAGGCCGGTACTTAGAAGGGAATGAAGCAGAATAGGCTGCTAGACATGAAACTGTGGCCAAGTTCTAGGCTTGCAGCAGTAGAATCAGGAGGCAGAAGAGCAGACCTTGAGCTTTGGAGAAAGGCCACAGGCATCCTTTTCGATGCATATTTATTTATTACACGTATCCCTGTTTACCTAAAATGATCCTAAAGCAATGGACCAAGCAATTTATGTCTTCTCTAGTGGTGATTGATGCCCAGTGGAAACCCCCTACCCATATGCTGGGTTGAGGTCTTTCTTTTCCCAGTGATTATTTGTTTATAACTACTGTATTTTTTATATACACTTTTCATATTTGCAGTTATAAATGAAGCTGTGATTTCCATTATGTCTGTGTCATCTTTTCACTTGTATGTTTCATGGGACTGGAAGTATAAAGATATTCAGCATGTAGTGAATTTCTTCTCAATTCTAAGCAACAGGGAAGATACTTTTATCTGGTAGAGTGTCTGAACTTGGGGGTTTACCCAAGGTTTAGATTTTAGAGCCTTCATAGACTATTTAAATTTTTATGTTGATTTCGTGAGCAAATTCAACAAGCTTTGAAACATGTTTCAGAAGAAATGCTTTTCTTCCAAGCTGTTTTTGCTGGTCTTATTGCCCTCTGGTGGCAGTTTGAGAACTGTTGGCACAAATGCAAAGCATCTCAAAAATGCTAAGCTCTGTATAAATATACACTAAAGGGAAAGGAAGGAGGGGATTTCCAACTGGGTTGTTAAGACAAATTGCATGTGGGTTTTTGGCGTTTGACTGTTTATAGGGCTTTTATTTAGATATTCATCGAGCTTCCCATTGTAATCCAGTGATATGAAAAGCAAGAAACAGTGGTGAAGTTTAAAAAAAGAAGTCAAGCCACAAAAACCCAACCCAACACCCCAAAAAGTGTTACTCAAATATCTTGTATTCTGTGTAGTCATAAGAAGCAAGATTTATAGTTATATCCTGTATCATAATTTTCTAACCCTTATCAAACCTGTTTTTCCTACTTGTTTGCCTTATTTTAACAGAGTCTAAGCATGGAGGAAGCAAGAATGGAAAGAAAGAAGGCCTTTCTGGAAGCTCATTTTTCACCTGGTTTATGGTAATTGCTTTGCTGGGAGTTTGGACATCGGTAGCAGTTGTCTGGTTTGAACTTGTAGATTATGAAGAAGTTCTCGGTAAGAATTTTAAATCTTAAGGTGCTTCTAATAACTATTATGGTATAGATTAAATGGAGGGCATTTTATGTTTCTAGATAGCTGAACTGACTGCTGTGGTGTTTGCAAATGACCTGCATGATAAGAATAGGCAATGTAGTTCAAAAAATATGTTTTAATGATGAACTTATGATATTAAAATGGGATTCTCATAAGACTAGAAAAAGTTATTAACATACTACATTTATTAAAGAAATCTCCAAGGATAGATCTGAATCTTTTTTGTAATGTATATACTGTAGTGCATTTGAAATATCAGCTAAATATGCGTTGTTTCAGTTGAAGTTCTCAGAAACTTGCAGTAGGGGTTGGAAGGGGGCAGCTAATGTTACCCACTCCTCTGAGGGACTGTGTCACCTGTAGAGTCAGGACAGCTCATCAGTCATCTGCTCGTGAATGAGCTGTTGAATGACCTCAGGTTTAAGCTTATAACGATGAAAATTGTCTCTCAGTATGTTAAGATAGTATTGTTAATATAATAGCTAGGGGTGAAAATTAATGTCTTAAATTTCAGGATGTCCGTAGGTAGAGCTATTGTCCCTGATGCTGTAGGATTCAACATGTACTTTTGCTACTACTGGTTTTGCAAGATTTACATTACAGCTTTACAAATCTGTTGGTACATGCTTTTTTGATCTGGACTGATTTTTAGAGAACCTTCTGGTTTGAAACTTAATTGGGTCTAGTGATGCAAATAATGGTTTCTGTATTTTTACCACGCATGCAGCCAAAGCAAAGGATTTCCGTTATAACTTGTCAGAGGTCCTACAAGGTAGGATATTAGAGAAATAAACTTGCTTTACAGTCCCATGGCTAAAATTTTTGGTTTACTTTTTTATGTTTTTAAGTTTTTAGGAAATTACTGTTCCTCTACAATGACATGAAATTCAGTCACTTCTCATCTTTCTCATTCTTCGTGGTTTTGAAGATGATGCAATTCTTATCTCTAGAGAATTACATTTATTCCACCAGTCTTTGTTTAACCATAAACCGATAAAGATCCTTTCTAATTGAAAGATGGCTATGACCTTATTTTTGTCTATTCTAGACCCAAGTCTGAACTTTTTCTTCCACAAAACTGTTTTCTAATTTTCTAAGTATCATATTAAGAACTATATTTCATTTATATTAATGGCAATCAACTTCTGCCTCCACTTAGAGAATGACAAGTGCAATAATAAGCTGGCAAATATAAGGACTTAGAATTCTTCTGCAAACAGTGTGTAGACTTTCAGTCCTATTAAAAGTTATGTCTGAGTTTTATCAAAATTGGATAGTACCCTACTCACCAGGATACTTGTAATCTTCTAATCTACTTCTAGCATTTCATCTGAAAAATTATTCTTGAATGGAAACTTGCTTCTCATTTTACTTATACTTAGGGCTGGTAGAGCTGCAGTTTCAAAAAGAAAATTGAGAAGTCTGATATAAGTCACCTATAAAAGGATGGACAACTTTATCTCTGCAGTAAATGTTATACAGTGGGTGATAAAATTCTGAATGTTTTTCCTCTGCCCAGGAAATAGGTTGCTTACCTTTTATTATAATTTCTAGTGCCAAGTTATACCTATCTTTTTTCATTTTTTCCTGAGAACTTAGAATGGCAAGAAGTATATAATCAGAAGACAAATGGTGATTTGATTAATTCTTGTTTTATAATTTCTTTTCTCTCAAATATGTTGAATGTTCCTTGTGAACAAAGCACGTGAACATAAAGCGCATCACTTAATCACAGATTTGTTTTAAATTTGTGAGCACCAAAATAAATGTGTGGAAAAAAGACTAACTTGTATTCAGTCTAAGGTCTAGGAAATACAGAAAGGAACTTAAAGTATTTGTAAGATTTTCCAGGAAATTTAAGATGTGGTTAAGAAGAGTAGGGCTAAATCATTAAAAAAATATAATGACCTAGCATTGACAGCCAACCATTGCACATTGAAAGTGCTGTGCTAGAAACAAACTGCTGAATTCCTAATTCTCTCCTTTTCCTCTCCTTGTATTTCTAGGCAAGCTTGGGGTATATGATGCTGATGGAGACGGAGATTTTGATGTGGAAGATGCTAAAGTATTACTAGGCAAGTACAAACACAGGTGGAATAATCCGTATAATTCAGTTGTCATAGTCGTGTTTGGTTTTTGTTATCGACAGAACAGTATTTCTGGTTTTTTTCCTACTTGGAGGACTTGAATTGATATAATTGTGGTGGGTTTTTTTTCTTAATTCAAGTTGTAGGATTGTGTGTGCAACTTGTAGCAAGTTGTGTTCTTTTTCTCCACATACAGCAATGTAAGTGGAAAGCATTTAATTACTTGCAGGATGATTTTGAAGTCAGGTGGTTGATGCTGCTGCATTGACTGTTGAAAGATGGTTGTGATTATTTATAAATCTATCAGATGCAGGGCTTAAGATGCTTCAAGAGTTAAAACATTGTTTATGTTAACATGTTAAGATGGGGTCATTTTAAAATTACTTCCAACAGGCCTTTGCACTTCTTAGATGACTATTTGTTTATCATATTTGTGTACTGTCTTCCCTCTATTCAGAGTTCTCCACAAGTCTGCTCGTTTTCTTTGCCCTTCAGAAATCCTGCATGACATGGATTTTTCTTCTTTGATGTTGAAACACTGGTTGTAGGATTCTTTTCCTTGTAGTTTGGGAGAATGTCTTTCTGCTCACTACATATCTTCAAAGAGAAATTTCAATGACTAGACCTGTTCCCTGATAATGCCCTTTCTCCTACGTCTTCTAGCAGTTAAAGCACTACAATAATCAGCTTCACAGTCATAGCTCTGGGTGGATACATCTTGCGTGCCTGATGTTAGAAAGTTTACTGGTCTTTAATTGATTTGTTGAAATGTAAACCTGTTCTGAGCACACCGACCTAGCAAGTTAAACAAATAAACAAAACAACAAAAAATTCCAGCATAGTAATAATAGCTTGAGCAGAGGGCAAAGTGGAATGTCTGAACCTAGTCAAAGTTATCAATAGTGTATCAGTAGTATATTAGGATCTTATGACTTGCTATTTGAAACTCCTACTCCATAAAAATCAGTTTATCATCACTTCACTTTTCCTCTCTTATGTTTGCAGAAATAAGCAAGTCTTTTGGGGAGTTCATTTGTTTAATCCCTTCATGGTTAAAGAAAGTCCATGCAATCCAAATTACTGAACCAGTTTGCAGTGGTGTGAATGCGAGAGGTGCTCCAAAGTATCTCCAGTGCTCTGAATGGCTTCAGAGCTACAAATTGGGTGTTAAATGTAAATGCTGACTCAGATAATGCTTTGTATAGTTATAATCCTAATCTTTATCTGTCTGTTACATAGTGTACAGAAAATGGATATTAGTCTCTTATGGGTCATGTTAGTTGGATTCAGATTGCTAAGGTGGTAACCAGAAACATGCTGGTGCTTTGTTTTATCTCTGTTTTATGGAACTTGATATAGCTGGGAATTCTGCCAGTAAATGACAGTGTTTCTATTATAAGCTTGTCTTATCACCCATTTAAACCTTGTACTTCAAATGTGACATTAAAAGGTCACAGATCAAAAGTTATTTTTATTATTTTTTTGAATGCTTGCTTAGAAATATGATTTAATCTCATTTAAGTTTAAAAATATTTTCTACAGTACGAAGCAAATGGTAAATTTTGAAATTCCCAGTAAATTATTGTGCTTGTTTTATTTAACATTTACTATGATCTAAAAAATAAACACCACTCTGCAGACTAAAATTATTTCATTGATGCAGAAATTGGAAGACTAGTTTCCCTCTTGAGGAACTTTTTTTCCAGAATGAAGTCTTTGTAGTAAAGAAAGCAGATACTGAGACTGTATTCAACTACTTTAGAGTAACTTTCTAAATATTGAGTGCATAGGTCCTTTTATATTTTGTTTATGAGGACTTAGTACACATGCTGTGTTTGAAGACTTGCTATGTTCTGGGATTTTTCTCTGGATCAGACTATCATAACAGCAAATGGTTTCTCTTTTAATTTAATATTTCCTTTAAAAGGAGTTACTGCTGTTTGATGTTTAATGCTAGGAAGTCATATACCTTTTCCTTTAGCCATTACTAAACTACTGTATATTGAAATTGTGTCATGTACAGTGGTTTAATGTTGTCCACTTCCATAATCTTTAGGTTTTGCTGCAAATTTAAATACTTAATTTGCATATTAATGATAAATATATTTTAAAGTTAATTTAATTTTGAGGAATGCTTCTGCCAGCATGAGTTTATTTTATATTTCAAAGAATGGTTTAGTAGCTGATAACTCAGAAGTTCTGTACTTCTTGGGCACACCTAAATAGAAGAATTAAAATGTATTGTTTTATTTCATGTATGTATATAAGGTATGATAGTGTCTGTTCTTTTTATTTGTTAAAATCAAGGGAGGTTTGGTGGTTAAGCTCTATTGAGGCATTTGTGGAATTTTACAGTGTGCAAGAAACGCATCCTTCCCCTTTAACCCCCCCCCACCCTGTCCCCCCAAGTAAGAGTAAAAAGAGAATAAAAACTCAGTCAGCCAACCAACCCCTAATGTTTGTTGACTGTTTTATATCCATTTATTAAAAAATATTATCCAGGGTGTTGTAACTTGTTGTAGCTAATCTGCAGTTATCTTTCAGATTCTTTCTTTTTCAGATATTTGTGAGGTTCTTTTTACTGAATTCCCTTTGATGACGGGAAGAGAGGTTTAATCTGCTTCTTTGAGGGCTGCTGTTAGCAGTAATTCTCTTTCCACTTCTTGTCCACCTCACTGTGATTGTTCTTGGAAGAAAGTAATTCTTCTCAGGAGGAGTGTTATACCTCTATACTTGAGAACTGAGTAGAAAAACAGTGGCTTTAGTAGTATTACAAAAAAGTGCATGTATAGAGAGTACCAGTGTCTGTTGTAATAGAATCATTGAAGCCAAGTCATTTTTTATACTTCAGTTCGTTTTAACAGGCAGCGTTATCCTGAGAAATTCTATTAAATGGCTGCAGTAGTTAGTACAATTTTGGAACTGCAGCTACAGAAAGTCATCTATGTATTGTTCTTGTGGATTTAGTTCAGAATAGTTCAGCTATGAAGAAAACAGGGAAAAAAACCAAACCAAAACACCATCCTAGCATATCAGCAAACAAAGGGTAGTAAACAGTAGAATCCACGCTTCTGTAAACTGGCTTTTTTCCCCCTGGCTCACCCATAGTAGAGAAAAGATGTTTGCAGGCGGTTGTACAAAGATTACACATCCAGAAAACCTGTGGTGAGGTAATAGGAGCTAAAAGAATGCTTTTGTAAGATTCAGCTGTTTAGAATGAGTTTTGTACACTTCTCTATTTTTCTCAAATCCTTCTGTAGCACCTTCAAGTATTAAAGACTTGCATATACTTGTTCTCGTAAAAGGGATGTTTGCAGGAGAAGAAAGTCTTTGCCTTGTTAAATGAGTATAGGTGAGAACCCTGCCCCATTGGTTGTGGTTATGCTCTTGAGTAGCTAAAGATTTTGATTTTCTCACTCACTGTTTGGTTTGAATTTTAATGTTTAGACTTCTCTTGAAATAACATCATTTCCTGCAGAGTCACAGATCTAGCACGGCATGGCTGCCTGGTTGGGCGATTCTGGGTTTGTCACCAATTTCAGGCACTTCTTGGGTGTGCTTATGTGTGCTTATCAGTATGTGAGTTTTACTGTGAAAAGCAGTTCTTCTCCATTACGGGGATGAATGAAGACCAGAAATAGTTTCAGTATTAGTCTGGTTTATTTATTTATTTTAGCTCTTTCTAAGAAAGGGAAAAGGTAAATATATGGAATAATGTGTTACTTTGTTACTCAGGTGAAAGTAGGTTTTGCCTGATGGTTTTTTTTGCTTGTTTTGTTTGATTGTTTTTCCCTTGAGATTAAAAAGCCATTATATTAATTTTGGATAGTTTTGTTGGGTTTGTTTTTTTGTTAAAGAATTATAAGGGAAGGGTTTGGAGTTTTGCTGTTGGGTGGGTTTTGTGGTAAAGACTAGAAGACATATTCTTGTAGTTTCTGTGGTTCCCGTAGATGTCCTAATCTTTTCAAAGAAAATATACTGCTGTACTCCATGTTATATTTTATAAAGATAATTGTCCAAGAGTCTTATTCTTGACTTAATGCAAGAACAGGGACATCGATATAGTTCTTCACATGCTTACAGAAATCCTATCTAAAGCCTGGGGTCTTTTGTGAGTGGTATTTTGGGATTTGTTTTTTGTTTTGGGCTTTTTTTTGTGTGTGTGTGTGCCAGATTCCAACAGAATAGAATGATACCAATATTTATAATTCTGTGTTTATAACTTCACTTTTATTTTACATTTTTTAGATATAGGTTTCCTTTCTTAAATTGAGAATTCATTCTTCGCTAAATGTACTTGCTTTGGTTTATGTCTTTACATCTTGCTTGGTCCAACTTTTAAAAACAAATTAGAAAGATGACTGACTACCGTGCATAAAGTTAAGTCTATAAAATTTAATTTTTATAGAACTAAGCCATGGAAGAAGTTGGAGAGGGATATTTGTAGTACCTTGATTGCTTCCTGGATTCGATCTATCATTTTTAAACCTTTGCGCTATCCAATGAAAAATTAAAGAGAATGGCTGGTCACTCAAGTAGAGGTTCTGGACATCCAGGTACAAGGATGTGGAACATGATGGACTTGGAAGTTTCCTCAGAATTATCATTGATACTTTCACTATGTGCTGTAAGAATAATGTGTTGGAATGTGTTAAATGTCTCTGCCATGAATTCCGCTATCTTGAATGTTTCATTAACCTGCACCTAATATTGCTTTGTAGTCTGCATGTGCAACGTGTTCACTTAATTTTGTCTCAACAGTCTCTCTTCACCCTTAGCCCTCTTTTCTGCTTCTCCTTCCAACCCGAATGAAGGTTTGTGCTGGTTAGAAGGGGGGATATTCCTCCTTCTCACGCTTTAAAGCTTACCAGTAATTGTTGTTTGTCATTGCTTGCTCATTCTGTTGTACTTTTCCCATGGTGGAAAAGTTGAAATGTGATTTGATTGTAACAGTAAACCAGTGGATTTTAATACAAAACAAACAAAAAAAAATGGAGAGGGAAAGAAAAAAAGAGAGCATTAATCCTGGCTTATTTGTGTTTTACAAACACCAGTTAGATGAGTGGGTCTTGTGGCCCAAGATAGCAACTCCTGGTATCAAAAAGTTTAGAAGTGACGAGCTCTTTCTTTGCTGCTCTGGCCACATCTATTTTAGCTGTCTCTAGTCTGCTTTAGATTTTCCATGTAACAATGCATATACCCTTTCCATTGGCTACCTATTCATTTTTTATCTAGTACATGCTCAGGTTTTGAATTAATTCCTGAGGATCGAGTATATCATGTTGAATATATATGATAGACAATAAAAAAAAAAGATTGAGAAGCATGTTAAAAAAACCAAACAGGCAACCACACTGTGGAACAACCTCCCCAGCAATTAGAATCCTGACTTCTAAGCAAATTCAAAATTCTGTATGGTAGAATAAACGTTATCCTTAACAGTATGTCCGTGACAAGTTTGAATACATACTCTTTGCTTTTAAATGTTATTCCCAGCAATCAATTGCATGATTTCAAATTTGGACATGGTGGTTTAAAAAAATAAAAAAAGGCAAATTGGATGATTTAAGTAGCAGATTGCTGTTAAAAAATGTCTAAAGGTAAATGTTGCAGCAAGAAAACTGAACATGAATGGATTTGTGTTTAGGGATAGGAAGAAGGGAAAGCAAAGCTGCCACCTTTCTTTTTTTTGTAAATATTTTGGCATAATATTGTGCATGTTTATTGGCCAAATTATAGTCTGTACTTTGAAAGATTCAGCTTTCTTAACGTCTTTCTATTTCCTAATTAGCATTCCTGTAAAAACTGCTGTCTGTGACATGAGATGTCTTTCACAGTTCCTCCTTTTACAGTTTCCTCTTTCCACCTAACTGCTGTCTCTTTTTTTTTTTTCCTTCCCCCTCTCTCTCTCTTTCCTCTATTCTTGTGTAGGCCTGACCAAAGATGGCAGTAATGAAAATATTGATTCCCTTGAGGAAGTCCTTAATATTTTAGCAGAGGAAAGCTCTGATTGGTTTTATGGCTTTCTCTCATTTCTCTATGATGTATTGACTCCTTTTGAAATACTAGAAGAAGAAGAGAGCGAAGCTGCAGATGATGTTGATGGTACGTCACAGAATGAAGGGGTTCAGGGAAAAAAGACTTGTGTTATTTTGGATTTACAGAACCAGTGACTGAGAGACTAATTTGATTGGCTTTCGAAAATGTCCCTGAAATCGTCAGTCTTAATATAACAGGAATTTTATGGCATTGAGGGGAAACTCTCAGATGGACTCTATAAAGATTGAGCTAAAGTCAGCCATGAGTTGTAGTTTCTCTAGCTGAAAGCCTTTCAGTGACTTTCCCGTTTTTGTGACACGACAACAAATACTACACAGTTGTGTAAATATGTAGAATAAAACACATATCTGAGGTTGTGTAGTTGGTTTCTGTATGTGCTTCAATTTGTGCATTTTGTGCACAAAGCTGAGTGTAATAACCTCTGCTGTTAACATTATGACATTTGTCTTTCTAGCAAACATTAACTGAAGCATTTTGTAACAGCTTTGATTGTATTCTAGCATGACTGCAATATGTAAATACATATTTATATGTTAATCCTTAATATAAACGTGACAATGATAATTCTCTTGTGAAATATAATTTTAATAAATAATTTATTTTGTGATCCACTGATTTCTCAAATAGATTCTTTTAACTTCTTCAAATAAAAGCACTTCATTTAAAAGTGCTTGAAAATTTTACAGAAGCATTTATTTCTAAGTTAGCTAATGTTTGTTCTATTCAGAAGATATGATGTGACTATATGGTTTATTCCCACTGATTTATCTGTCTTCAAACTAAGTTTTCAGTCATTTTTTTTTTGTTATAACAATTGCACCATAAGGAGTGTTCTAAATTTGTTTGAGTACTTTTAAGGTGGGCCTTTTATGGAAGTGGGAAGCTGTGATTATGTATTTCCAATGTAATACTGAATATATTAAAGACTAATTGGAAATTAGAATGTTATGTCTTCTATTCCTTGCTAAATTCAAGAACTTAATGCAGTTTTGCAAATTTTAATCTATTTCCTGTGAAACTGTTTTATGATAGTTGTTCCAAAAATATTTTTCATGTATGTGTTTGCTATCACAAAGTTACTGGTATAGAAAGGGGAGTTTATAATTATGTTCAGCAGTTCATATCGGGTACTAAAAGCTGAAACTGAGCTGCATTTTATTACATGAATAGTGTACTCAATCAGATGATTATTAAAATTTTATGAAATTGTTTATTGTGGTGCCTGCTATGCTTAAGTTTGTATCTGTTTCCCATATACAGTTTGTACACGTATTTTAACACTAGTGGATGCAGGCTGACATTTTAACCTCTTTTTAAATGAGTTTTCACTTCCTTTGATAAGGCAATTTTAAAGCAATTTATCATCCCGGTTACACAAAAAAAAAACTTTCATTAAATAATCCAACTCAGGGTTCTACTCAATCTTTAAAAAAATAATAATACAGACAAAGTGTTAGTGTTAAGCCAGTGAAGTGCTTAAAAATAAAAATTGTGAGGTGTTAATACTACTGCTTAAGATTTGCAAATGAAATAGAGCCACAGAAGCATTAGTCCCTTTTTCTTTCAAATATTTGAGGATTAGGGTATAAGAAAGTTAAGACCGTGTGAATTTAATGGGGTTTAGTACGATATATGCGAAGTATAAAGCAAAGAAAATTAAAAAAACCCTCATGCATTATGAAAATAAATGCTAGTAGTAGATCTGTAGAATATTACTGAGAAGTTTCTTAGCAAGTAGAAGAAACTTGCGAAGTATCTGAGACTTAGGAGATAAAGCAAGCTTGGTTTTGTTTTGCTTTTCTCTTTTAATTTTAGAAGCAGATTCGAATTAGAAATAAGAGTTTCATCACTATTGTGGTATGAAAAATTGTCATGGAACACTGAATTCTATTTTAGATGCTTTGGTAATGGAACTAGGTAGCCAAAAAGAGGAGGTAACCAGCTACTATGAGAATTCTGTATCGTGAAGTTTATACCAAATAGTTAAAATACACATTAATAATCTGATGAAGTTTCTAGTGAAATTGAGATAAATGGATAGAAAGCTGCAGGCACTGAAATAAGTAATGGTTACATCAGTAAATGGTAAATTAGTTTAACTTGGCCTAAGGATATGAAATGCAGGCCAAGAAAGTTCTGGTTTGGTATCATGGAAGTTCCTGTTGATTTTATAAATTGTGTGGAAGTCTGCTCAAAACCAGTTATAATGGGCATAAAGAACTAGTAGTAAGAGAAAAAGGGGTACGGGGTAGGGAGATGGAGAGACCTAGGGGAAATATTCACAGTATGTAACTTTCTAGAGAGTTTAGTTTCCTGAATATTGGGTTTTTTTTGGAAATGTAGAGAGTTAACAAACCCTCACCAGTGGTAAGCAGAGCTGTCAAAGCTCTCCTAAAGCTTGGGACAGATGAGCTTGATTTTAGTGAATTGCAGTAATTGTTGTGATTGTGTGCAGGACTTAGTTAGTAAGGGTGGCAGTAAGATTTAGATGAGTCTTCATTTATATCAGCATGGGAGTTATCAAAAAAACAAAACCAAAATCAAAACATTTTACATTTTAACAGCAAAAAAGTTAAGCTGAATATGATATGCAAGTCAGCAAGGAAAACTCATCTGTGGCTCAACTTTTGTTTCTAAGTCTGCATAATGTGTTTGAACTTAGTTGAGGAAATTGAAACGTAAATTTTTAGTTTGATTTGTGATGACACTCAGTTATATGATGACAGTCAGTACACGAATGTTTTAAAAGAAGTTCAGAAAACTTCTGAAGTGGTTTTAAACTGTAGGTAAAAAGCTGTACCAGCTTTGCCTTCTGATATTATTACAGAATAATTATTTTAGAAGGCAAAGCTGCTCCTTTCTACCAACAGTCTTTGGTCTGAGAATTTAAAGTAGGAGCAGATTAGTAGGAAACAATGTTTTTAATGAGCAAAATGTATTGTTTAAGTGGTAGGAACTTGCTAGGTTTTGTAGCTAGTAAAGAATGAAAAAATAGTGATTTTAATGTTAATTTGGACACAAAGCTTTCATTAGCTACCCAGATATTCCTTATGGGTCATTTTTATTAAATTTTACAGAGCTCCATAAGTAAATGTCTGTGACTGGGGTTGGAGTCTTCCAGTTTGATCAGCATTTTTAGAAATATGTGGGATGTTTTGCTTTGCTATTTCCTCATGTTGGTAAATGTTTGATGTTTTAACTGCTAGTCCTCAGCAGAAGTCTACACACTTCAAACAAAATACTGCTTTAACCTTTGTAGCGTAAACCCTTGCTTGCTATGTTGTGATACTAATGTAAAGAAGTTGTAGGGAGGGGAGGAAGCTTGGGACCTGTGTCTGAAATGGCTGAGAACTTATGGAAGGTTTGAACCCCAGATTTCTGTGACCACCTTCAACAATATTTAATTTGAAAGAAAGATGTTTTATATGGGGGGGGCGGGGGGGGGAGAGGGAATCACAATGCTCATAATACTTAGGATAATAATTTGAATAGAATAAACAGAAAATTGTTTGCTCATCTCTTGAAATTCTTCTTGTAACAACTTATTGCCAGTATTATTATTTTTTCCTCAAAACAACAGCTTTTTTGAGAGCCTTTTCAGTCTTTCACGCTTGAAATTTGCTTCAAGGTCAGTGAATAAGGCTTACCACCTCTAGCCTTCATTTTGTAGTAATTTTGCATCATTAGTTACTATCCATTGACT
>JAHREE010000383.1:301824-332106 GCA_033628505.1 Tringa tobata | reverse complement strand
ATTTTTTCATGTGGCAAAACCTTTTGTATAGCAAGGATATTAAAGTTTTCAGTACTATTAATGAATAATATAAAATTTGCATATGCTAGAATAAACTTGTTTGTCAAGAACAATAAGAGGAAAGAATAAACAGATTTCTCAGTATATTGTTAAATATGAGAATGGTACCTGTCAACATCTGTGAAAATCCTCAAAAAGACTGAGTGCTCTGTGTTATCTGTTATTTTTGTTTTGCAATGCTTATCTTTATGAATGAAAGTAGTATCCCTGTATTTTTCAATTGATGCTGAAATTCTGAATCTGGGGTCTTTTTGTGGAGGCTGTTCTTGAAGATTTTTATGAAGGGAAAAATAGAGTAAATGACTGGATTTTGTCAGAATTCAAATGCTCTGTAATATTCTAAGTTTCAAAGAATCAGTTAAGATACTGAGTTATCTACTGTTAAGCATTGTGTAAAGATAACCACTTTGACTTGAGCATTTAATTTAGTTGACTGTTTAAAGCAGTTCTTTGGAAAATATTGGAACTCTAGCCCGCTATGTTAAATTTGAATTCTACTTTTTAATTCACTGAATCCAGTAGTAGCCGTTTCTGACATTGCATTATAATCACAGATGTAGTTACAAATTCCATATTTCTTTTTGTATTGCCAGCACCGGACGTTTATAAAGTAGGACTGAGTGGAAAAAAGAAGGAACTTAAAAACTAGCTCAAAAAAGTATGAAGATACTTGAATTGGAACTTAGAGTCCACAAGTTCAGTTACATGTTTCATAAAATTCTGGATGTTGCTTTGTGTGCCCCGAGACTGGTACAGCCCAAGTTTTTGCCAGTGAGTTTACTTAGATTTTATTACATGCCCCAGGACATCGCTGTCTTGGAAAAGTGAAGTGTTTTGTACCTATGTCTTGCTTCTTATGTCCTGGAGCCATCATAGGGACCCAGTCCAGGGGGAAATCAAGATGCAGCAGGATTTCTGTTTTGTGATTGTTACATTATATTAAGACTTCAAAATACGTTTTTCTCCATACTTTTCCTGTAAACGGATCTGTTCATAATAAGTTAAACTCTACATGATTTACAGAATTATGACATGGATTGCTGAGATGACATCGACATTGCTGAGAATCTTAATGCTATTCATTGTATTAAAGGAGTTTGAAACAAATTACTGCTTGCCTGAATATTTAGCATGTGAAATATCAATAATCAGTGAACAAAGTACTTTGTAATCTTTCAGTGTAGTGCATACACTTATATTTAAAAATAATTTCAAATATCTGTGTGATAATTATTATGTCTTTGTAAAATTTTCTCTTTTCCCTGTCAAGACATGCTTTTAAGAGTGTCTCTTAACATATCCAGTAACATGTAATTTTACTATGAAAAGAGGTAAGGAGTTGGAAATTTAAATATAGCTTTTGTGCAACTTTGAGTACTTTTTATTATTTATATTTTCATTGATGCTGTCGTATAACAAAGCTGGAGTCTATTCTTTCTTTTCTATGAGAAAATTGTTTACTTATTGTTTGACACATTGCTTAGAAGTAATAAGATTGAATATCAATGCTGAATAATTCAAAAACATGTAAGGTAGGAATTAGATGCAAGTTGTTTACAATGATTTTAATGGCTACATTCTTTAAATTTATGATTTTTTTTTTTTTTATTGTGGGATATGGGAGTTGTGTTTGTGTTTTTTTAAGAAGAAATGTTGAGGTATGTTGATGCAGTTTGGTTAGTTCTTAATTGTTCTCTAGAAACCTAAGCTCGAGGTTCAGGTGTCCAATATAGACACTTTATATGTCTCAATGAGAAGCCTAATGTTGAGGCACAGGAATATCTCTTATAGTTTAACAAGATTATGTATGATTTAAAAAAATACATTTACCATAACTTTTATTAACTTTCTGGTTGGTTTATCGCTAACAATGTACATAATTGTTGTTATTAAGGTAGCTGTGGTTTTTTGGGTTTAGGTCTTAATCCACAGCAGCACAATGTGATAATCCAATCTCTTCTTATGGTATTAGACAGATGAAGCTAATTATCATTTGTATTTTGGGGAAGGCTTTTGCCTTCATTCCTTTTGTGGAACTAGGTATAAAGCACAATCAAGATGCTGAATGACCTCAATTTCTGTTAGCTATAATGAGGAAAGAGGGCAGCACCTGATTTTGGAGAGGAAGGTTTATTTTTTTTAATAAAAGCTGTAACAGTCTTAAATAGTCTTAAGTAAGCAGTGAGTATTTTAACTGAAATGGCAACTGATTTTTGGAATATGAACAAAACATTTGCCAAAACACATTTTCCTTTGGATAAAGAAACATAGATTGTAATTCATTGTAAGAAAATATTCAGTTTATATAATCTGCAGGACATAGGTGCTTGGAGATCATTAGAGTTAGTATGTTTATTAAATACTTATACTTAATATTTATTGTATAGAAATATAAGTTAGTGAGTTTGAGAGAGAGCTGGGATATTGGTCATAATTATGTGACATCACGCTGCCTGGAGAGAGCTGAGCTGGCTCTAAGAAGATAAGAAGCATTTCAAGTAGCTTGAGATGGTACTTTACTTGGATTAATTAGTCTTCCATCTCAGAACTTTGGTGGGTTTGCTACTGAAGCTGCTTTATTCCTAATGAGTTAACATTTGGTATCTCTCCATAGCATTGCCGTGTGCTATGTAAAGGTAACTTTTTACATGGCGGAATGGGAAAATTTTATGTCATGTTTATTGAACATCAGAGATATGTTCATAACCTATTTCCATTTTGCAACAAATCAGGTGAGGAGCCAGGAGGGGTAGCCAAGAAAAAAGCTAAAGTCAAAGGTATTTTTAATGTTCTCTTTCTTGTGGAACTTTATGCAGATAATGATGTCTGAAATGCATGCGCATTGCAAATACCGATTGCAGGTTATCATAATGTTTACTAATACCAGCTGTGTTGGCTCAGTGTTGTCTAATGGTGCAGCAAACTATTGTCCTCCCTGGTTTTCAGTGAGTGGGTTTTTTACTACTGATTATAATTTAATGGCAAAGTGAGTGCTTTCCTAACTAGAAATTATATTTTGTTTTTGCAACGGTTGTTTGGATTATAAGTAGTTCATGTTAACTTTCATATTTTGCATGTTTAAAAAAAAAAGTTCTGATATATATGCAGGTTTTCCTCTGTCTGAAATCCTCCTTTAGTTCTTACATGAGTTCATGATGCTATTACAATATTGTAATTTGACTTGAGCAGCTTAATTTCTGCTTAAGTCTGCACTTAAACAGTTTCATCCATTTCTTTCTTATGAAAGGAGAAATTTAGGTAAAGTTCAATAACTTCCTCTTTAATATTATTTGCAGGATTGTTTGCAGTGGTTATATTTACAAATTTTCCAAAACCTTAAAGTAGAATAACTTGCAAGAAATGTATGCCATGTATTTATGTATAATTACATTGCTGTATGACAAGACATAATGGTATAAACGTGTTCAGTGCAACAGAGAGATTAAAAAAGCTAATTGGCCTCAGCAAAACACCAAACTACCAGATGTACTTCAGGTGCTTAACTTTTTAGATCTACTCGGTTATCTCCACACAGCATGGTGCTATGGAAAGAACAGTCTCTTTGTTGCATTAAAGACACTTAGACTTTAATGTGCTTTTTCTAGGAATATGTGAAAAATGCACGCTGTTCATGTACTAAGTCTCATTAAGAAAAAGAGGTGCATTTGCTGAGGGAAGATCTCATGCTCATTTGCAAGTGACTTTTCTTAGCATCTTGCATGCAAGTTGGAATTTTTAGCATTTGTTCCCTGTTGTGCTTGGTATTATTTGGTTGCCAGTTGTGTGTTTTCAAGAATGTAATAAATGTCATTTAACAATTCATTCCTGAGTTTTGGATTATTTTTCGAGAAACGGTATGGTGTATTACAAATGCTTTATGCCAAATAGCAGTTGGAAGGAAACATGATGTTTTTCCTTTTAGTCTGAGCTGTGTGATTTGAATTGTTCACTCAACGGAGACATTACACAGCAGTTAGAGGCAGATGTTTTTGCAGGAGAAATGTTGTCACTTACCTGCTTTTTACCTCAACAGACTGCGGTTTCTCTCAAAAGTCTGAATAAAAATCGAGCTGTTATATTTTGTGTGTAAAATCTTTACTGTTTTTTTAAGTAATCTGAGAGCAATAATTTTAAAATTAAATATAAATATTGCACACAGATTTAATGAAAATATTTCTAAATTTTATTGAGTTAAAAATTCCTTATTCTGGAGAATGCTGCTGATACTGACAATTATTTTGAAGCTGTGGCTGAAGTAGAAGTAAATATTGAAAATTTAAATTTCAAGGATGTTGTTCTGACTGTGTTTCTGATATATTATTTAAATATCACATCACAGCCAAATGTAAATTGAAATAGAGAAAATAAGCACAAAAGATACAACAACTCCAAAAGTAAAACAAGCAAATATGTTACTAATAATGCTACATATGGAAAAGCAAAGATGTAAGAATTAGTTTACAGTTGTTTCTTACCATTATTATTAATTAGTTGTTAATCACCAAACCAAGTGAACTTTTTTGGAGTTGGTGTAATTCACTAGGGGAGTACTGTTTCTTCTTAATTATTGTGTACTTATTTTTGTAAAATATGTACTTCAGATGCATTTTAAGTCTTGGCTTAATTTGCGGTAACAAAGTCAGTAAAATGCAGTATACATTTGTGGTGTTAACACTTTCATTTGTACTTTTAGAAAGTTGAGAAAATTGTGAAAAAAAAAAATCTTGTGGTAGTGCTTTTGACAATTTTGGATCCTACAATTATCATACTGTTGTCAAGGATTCAAAATTTACTGTGATTTTCATGCTCACAGACGCAGCTGGTTTTAGCATTCTGCAGACATTAGTTAACAGTAAGATAATAGAGGTGTGTTTTTCAGTAGATTAATGCTTTATTCAGATGCAGTTGCAGTAAGCTAAGATTACTGGCTGGCTGCATGGTGTGACATATTGCCAGAAGTCTAATTTGTTTAAATTGCTTAAAGCTTTAATAGTTAATTTTACAAGTTGAAATTGGCATCTAACAAACACTAAGCAGGAATTTGATCAAAGCTTTTCCATAGTTGTTCATAAGATGTTTTCAGATGTCAGAATGGTTCTCTTATTGAACATTTCCTCTTTTTTAAATGAAAATCTAAAAAGTAAAAGAAGCTATTAAAGAACCACTCAAGAAATTAAGGGAAAAGCAGGAATCCAAGAAGGAGGAAATCAAAGAGGAAGAAGACAAAAAGAAAGCCAGGAGAGGAAAAGATGCTACTGATCGAAAGGACAAGAAAGCTGTTGATATGAATAAATTAAAGAAAGAGTCTGACAAGGCAAAAAGAGACAGAGGAAAGGAAAAGGAAAAAGGCCAGGACAAAAATGTGAAATCCAAGGAGACTACAAAAAAATCAGCCAGTGAAAAGGATGATGAAAAGGTGGGAAAAGACAAAGAAACAAAAAAGATAGTTAAAAACCCATCCAAGGAGGACAAGAAAGAAAAGAAATAAACAGAGTTCCCATTCTGCTAATGAGGAACAGACGTCAAGAATGAGAGATTCAGCATATTTCTATGAATGTGGTAAATATGGCAACAAGAAGATAATGTTTTCTGGAAATAAGTGTGAACAAAGGCTATATATAATATTTGTTTGAAATCAAGAGTGTGCTGGCATTGTAAACACCAAGCAAAAATGTCTGCTGTGAAACTCAAATATGTACATATGTTAATGTGCCTGGCTAATAATGGGTAGTGAAAACAGAAGTGTGGAATTGATGCCAATTACTCCAGCATACTCTGCATCTGTGGGTTTTTTCCCCCCTTTCTTTGTTTCCATATGCTAAAATGCTGTTTTCTTGAAGGGGGGAGTGAAAGGTGTAATGTTGTATATTAAATGCAAGCTTAATATTAAGAGCATTATCTGGACACATGTAGTGGAAACTCAAAAGAAAATATTTCTGTTTCATAGAAAACAACCAAGAGAAGCATAAATGGAATGTATTGTCATAGGAACTTAGCAAATAGATGTAAATTATTTCCTGCGAAAACCTTTTTTCCTTAATTAGACCAAGAAAACTATTTCTATACAAGCACTCAAACCAACTTCAGTGTTGCGATTATTTATGAGACCTCAGTGTGTACACAACCAAAATGTTGCAGCACTTGTGTTTATTGATCCTGTGACAAAATATTCTGCTTTTCCTTTCTTCCTTCCTTCCTTTGTTTATTTGTTTCTTAGCTATCTGTAGGTCTGAAAACTTAATTCAGTGTCACTTTCAGTTAACTGGGTCCTGATTTTTCTCAGTTTCCCAAGCTTCTAGTAAGGAATACTTAAGAAAATTAGGACACCTATTTCTCCATTGATGGGTGTTGTCAAATTCCAATCACATTTTAAGAGGCAATATGCTACCATTACTCTATTCTGGTTGAACTTTATTAGAGAACAGTTTATGGGTTTTTTTGCGACTATTATTTTCTTCAAACAACACTTTTCAAGTACATGATTCTTCTGTAAGCAAGCTCCTGTGTTAGTTTGCTCTTACAGCTTCTGTATTTTTAGCAGGGAGGAATGATTTATCCAGCAGTCTCATTAGAATAAACAAAGTTAAAATAAACATTTCTATGGAGATATTCCAGTACGTCATTGAATCTATACTTGCTTTCAAGTTTATATGGGAAAGGAATATTTTCTATATTTATTAGGTAAATATTTGTCCTGGTTTGCTTAGTATATTGAAATAGTAATTGCACAATAAAATTACACAAGACTCGGAACAAAATCTGTAATGAAAGTTGAAGATTTATTATTGTTATACTGCAGTATTATTTTAAAGAGAACAAAACTAAGGCGTGAAATTGTGCATGAGTAGATGCATGCGGGGGGTGGTGTAAGATTAAAGTCCTGAAGGTTGATTCTGTTCATGGTTTTGCTTAAGTTTGTGTATAACAGTTGGCAATACTCTTATCTCAGACTTTCAATACAGCACATATGTGTCTCTTTAAGGTGCTTTGAACCCTAGAGGTATAACATGTAGTAATAGGGTAAGATATAATCTGATTGAGGTTTTTTTTTAGAGGAAATTATGACAAATAGTTCAAATAAAACCTGTAAAAAAATAGTACATTAACTTAAGGTTCTAGCTGTGGTAACTATCGGAGATGATATACAACTTATTTTCTAAATATTTATATATATGGGAAGAAGGAGGGAAGAGATGTGTGTGTTATGAACACTCTAGTGCTTAGCAAAAAACGTGACAGAATGAAGATCTAATAAATGGACTTGCATAATGAGCGTTCTTTTTGGGTTTTGGTGTTGATAGATGTGTTTTTCATCTTTGCTCTGATAAGTGTCCAGATACATATTTGATGGAGGAACACTCAAATCATGCTTCTCAAGAACGGTGGCACAGCGTCGTAGTGCACATCACTTATTTTCTCCCCTAATGTAACATAAATTGTAACTGTCTGAGAGTGAAATTTGGATTTCTGATTAACATATTACTGTATCTGTGATCCAAAGTTTATCTGGTTCTAAAAAAGTTTGGGGTTTGGGTTTGGTTTGTTTGTTTTTTTTTCTTTTATTCCAAAGAATGCTTTATTTGAGCAGCACTCTGAGCTATACAGAAAGCCACCCAATAAAATGAGATTTTTGCCCCAGGGATGCGTTGTGCTGTTGTATATCTCGGTGAAATATTATTGTCATTCTATTTAACACGGCAAGTAACCACATAAGCTCAAAAAAAATGCACCACACAAGCCAAAACTGGGTGCAACTTTATTTTGATGAGTAGGTGAGAGAAAATACTGTCTTGCAAAAAGTAAATGATTTAACAGATTATGTACTCAATAGGATTGAATAGAAATCAGTGATAAACAGGATAGATGTGTATGAAAAATCTTGAAAGCAAAGGTGAGAAATGTGCAAGCAAAACAAAGAAATACTCTTGCTGGTCCCTTCTTTCCTTTTGAAATGCTCTAAATCTATTTATTGATCGTGAAGCAGAGCAAGTGCTTGTCTGGAATTGGAGGTGTGGGTTACCGGAGGATGTCAGGACTTATTTACAGGTGTATATGTGAGGGAAGTGAACTGGATTTGTGAAAGCAGGGTGGCTGTTTCTACTCTTCCAGATTCTGAAGTGTGAGACAGTGGCTAATACAAGTAACTGGTTTTACCTCCATATATAATTAAAGAAGATTGTGGAAGGAAGTAACTTCTTACTCCTGTAGCCATAAATATTACTGCAACAAAAGATGAGTGTAAGTCTTAATATTTTTGAGTATTTCAGTGTTTTTTAATGGCACAGAAGAAAATTGGCAAAAAATGAAGTTTAAATTTGGCTTTTTTCCTATAGCTTCTCGTCTTGACCCCTTAGTAGCGAACTCTTGGTTATAATACTTTTAGATACAGCCTAACTACTTATCTTCCTGTAATTTAAATAATACAAAAATGTGTAAGTAGGATTAATTCTGTTTTCCCTGTTCATGTTACCGATTCAGCGCAATGGAATGAGTATATATGTGTTTCTCACAATGCATAAAATAATGAAATCTTGCTAGCTCACACAAAGTTGTTTTGAGGCATAGTAGTCCTTTTTGTATTGAGAGATGTTTAACTCCGGTCGAAACCTAGTAATTTATTTTTTAAAATTTTGTTGACTTGAAATATAATACTTAATTGTTTCACTTGAAGTTCATTTTACAAGACTGTTAGCAGTACAATAGTGTTCATTGCAGTGTAGCTTCTGCTTTCTTAAATACTATTTCTCTAGTTTCCAGGGAAAATAGTTTGTTCTGGACAGTGTGTCTGTGCATGTGTTTAAGAATGTAGTTTTTTCTTAATTGACCTTGGAACTCATACTTAAATATGAACCTAGGAAAAATTACATAGGCTATTAGGAGAATTCTGGCTAGAAGGCACTTCAGGAGGATCCTTATTCCAACATCCTGCTCCAAACAGGGTCATCTCAGGGGTATGACTAGGTTACACTGGCTGTTATCCAGTGTGGTCTCTAAAATCTCAAAGGATGAGGATGCACAACTTCTCTGTGCAGCCTTTTCCACTGATTTGATTGTCTTCATGGCAAGGGGCTGTGTGTGGGGGGGTGGAAGTTTTTTTTCTTATACCCAGTCTGAACCTTTCTGGTTTAAGTCTTTCTTGAATCCTGCCTAAAGGATAGTTGAGAGGTGGATTGGGCTAATACCAATGCATTCTTTCTTCAGGATGTGGTGTCTTGAGATGTGGCATAATCTTCAAAGCTATGAATTATTTTTATCTCTTACTATGGTATTGCTTTCTTTTCGCTGTGCTCTGATCTAGAAAGACACTATGGTATAGATAGGAAGCATCTTAGTGTTGAAATTCTATCAGTCAAACTTCTTGTGTAGTAAATTAGTTGTCAAAAGAAACTGGAGATTACCTTATTTTGGAGAAACTACAGTTCTCATAATTAGATCTTCTAAGATTTAACATATTAATTCAAAATACCTCTTCTCATTCTGAGCAGCATGTTATAAGGGTCAAATTAGTTCTTCGTAAAACCTATAAAATTGATCATATTAAGCACTTTCTGCCCAGAGAGAAAAACAGTAAGAAAAACCTCCTGCCTGTTTTCCTTCTGGATGCTGACTATATGTTGAGAATAGCATAGTTGTTTGTTCTGTTACTTTGAAATACAGGCAGGTGCTTAAATTTCTGTCCCTTTTTTCCCTAATTCTGTGTTTGTCTTCAAAACATATTTGTTTATTATCTGAATACACTTTAGTCTTTGTATATATCACTGTGCATCAGGACAGCCCTGTAATTGTGATTGTTTGACTGCGTTTTGGAGAGTTTATTGACAGTTAATGTATTTTAAACAACTTTCTTAGCTTATAATTGAATCAGATCAAAAAGAGCATAAAGTTAACTTTATAACTGAAAAATGCAGGCCTTAAAGAAAGATCTGTCCCAGCACAGCCACCATCACCAGACTCTGAGGAGACCATCCAGGCTGCTGAGAAGCCATATGTGGAATCAGGTAAGGCTTTTTGTAAACCATATATGAAACAAAAGACATGATGTTTCATTTGAATTATAATTCTGTTTCCTCAGCATGTGAACTCATTGTGTTATTTCTTTGGGCAGAAAAAGAAATCTTTCATTGCTTTTATGTGTTGATTATACACTATAGTTTGTTTAATGTTATAACTTTATAAAAATTACTGACTGTGGGAAGTTTATAATTTAAATGTATAGAAGGCATTGTTGTCAGCTCTCATGGTAACCATTGGAACCGTATCCCATCAGAATAACGTTCTGCTGGTGTACACTTGTGGTTTTGATATGTATGCAATAGTACACACAGTCAGAGTAACAGCAGATTCTCCACCTTAAAAAAAAAAACCAACCTAAAAACCAACAAACAACAAACGAAATCCCCAACAAACAACTTCATAAGAGAAATCAAATATTCATTTTTCTACTAAAACCAATGATATATCATAAATGCAATAAATACAGCTTCTAGTGTTGAAAAAAAATAAACATTTGAAAAGCCCCATAAGTGTTAGTAAAATTTAAGTTCAAGAGGAATTTAAGAAAAAAATATTTTTATGCATCAGATCGCAGATATGTCATTTGCATTTTAGCATTATTCAGAGAGTACATGTCTTTTCCTTGAAGAGGCTTATTCTGCTTCACATTTATGTGAACCTAACACAATAACCCACAAATGTGGAGCACACAGTTAATAAAATGGAATATAGAATTTGTTTGAAAGGATTTGCATTATTTTTTTTACGTTATCATTCCTAAAATATATCAAGATAAAGAAGTTAAGATGTAATTTCATTTTTTTTTTCCCATAACTGATACCATTTTGGATATTTATTTGAAAAATGCAGCTGCAATTTGGTTTTGTGCTGTTGAGTTTCTCAGTATTACTTTCAGTTCATGTATATGAAGGCAACACCTCATACAGGTTCCTGTTCTGTCCTGGGGCGGTGTGTTAGATGTCAGTCACTCACCCCAGAAATCGGTTTGTGATTTATTCTGCTGTGAATTACCAGGAGAAGACCTTGGTATTGTAATTTCAGGAACTGTTTTCTCTGTTTATAAAACCAACAAACCCCAACTCATGCCAGTGATATTTTGTTGTCAAATATGATATACTGGTGCTGCTGCCTAAATTGTAAGAAAGTCATGGATGAAAGCATTAGTAAAATAATTACTTAGAAGAGTATTTTTGGTTTGAATAGTTATCTGAATTTATTAATGTTCCTGCCACTGAGAAAAAGGTACATGTAGATAAATTCTTCCAATTCATCTTCAGAATAAATCTGATGTGATTGATGCAATACTTCCCATATTGGAGAGTAAGCAAAACCAAATTGCGTGAGTTGCAGAGGTCCAGCAAGTCATTCTCTATGGAACTTTATAGAATGGAGTAAGAACTTTATGGGGACGACTAAAAGCTGCAAGCCTTGAGCTAATTGTTTAGGCTTTGCCTTTTGCACTTACCTTCACTGCACTTTATAATCCTTTTAGAGCACAAGAATGCTGACGTAGAATCGGAAGAGGAAATTCAGTCTGTTCATCGTGAAGCTCTCCATTCCCAGCAGGGTAATGCATTAACGCTTGAAAATCACTGAAGAATTTATAAATACTGCCATAGGCCAGACAAATCTCAGAGTCTGGTTTTGGTCTGCACTTAAAGTACTTTTACCTGCACAAAACGTTCTAAGCGGCTAATTTTTCATCTTAAAAAAATAATCAGAAGGTTCAGTAATTAAATTGTAAAACTGTGGCCTCTTACCCAGAGGTGTTTGGTGGTAGTAGATCAAATCAGTCCGTTGACAAACATTTGCTCAGAATACTGTGTGTAGTGAAAGAATGGTCAAACAGAGGTGAATTTTACTGTGACTTTCTCCATGAGCAAAGAAGGTGCTGGCAGGTCAGTGCAGATATGTTGAGCTTAAACTCCTGTAAAGTGCAGACAAGTCATGTGTCCCCCTCCCCATTCCTTTTGGGGACTAGCTGAAAAACACAAAAGGTGTGCTGAAGACTGAATATTTGCTGGCAATAGAATTTACCAAAGAGTGTGTATTCTCTAACAATCCGTATTGTTGATCAGGAGAGAGAGACGAAGATGTAGATGAAAATATAAATGACAAGTGGCAAGCGAAGGAAGAAATACATGGAGAAACTTTTGAAGCTCCTACAGCAGATGACTTGCTCAGAGAATTAGAGAATGAAATTCCAGAATCATATGAGACACCAGACTCAGTTCAGAAAGGTATCTGAATGACTAAATATGTGTAAAATTAAATTTTGCCAAAACCAAGAATAGACAAATGAAAATACGTCTCATTAAAAACTTGAGTGGAGACTTTGCAAGTATCAACCACAGCCAGTATTATTTAGCAAATAAATATTTCTTTTTTTAATCAAAATGGGATATTTTAATACCGTGTGTTTTGAAATGTAGGTATCTGTATGTTATTGTTTACTTAATGCTATACTAGCTTTCAGCCAAAAAAGAGGAATCTTGCTCCAGCTATATATTTTCTTCCCCAGTAAAGTGTCTCCTATAATATCTGTATGGAGTCTGCTTCTGATCTTCCGAGTTTATTAAGCTCAATTTTAAGAGTTTATTAGCACAGCCTTTTGTATATGGATTTCTTTTCACTCCAGTTTCATTCTAATGTGGCTCTCTAAGAGAATATTATACATGAGCTGAATTGCAAGTCCTGCTGAGAACATTGTATACAGACGATGCTCATATCCTGCTGCCTTGAGGCATTGGCAGGAGAATAAAAATTGCTTGGATCCAAAATATTAAAGCAGAATCGTATGAACTAAGTCCAAGTTAGGCAAAAATATTTCTGAATGCTTTTTATCTGCAATACTGAGAATTTTGCATATATCTCAATACCTCTTTTGCCAAACTCGTGTATTGGATGTTGTCTATTTGTAAATTTGTTTCTCAGATGCTGATCTTTTGGCAGATGATCTGGGAGCAATGGAGTCTGAACCATACGAAGCTCCAGGTATAATTTTGCTTTTCCAAACTTGGTAGTATTTGTTTTCTGCCTCAATGTAGCAAATTATGTGAGAAAGCAAAATAGAATAGGTTAGACTGGTTTAGTAAGATAAAATTTTGAATTTTTTTTTTTTCTCCTAAAAACAGTTCTTGATTGCCTTGGATATTTTTACTCCGACTGAGATAACTGTATCATACTTGCTATTGCAAATGATTCTTGAAGGGATGATAGGGATGGAAGTTTTGCTCTAATTTGTGCAAAAAACTTCATTTTTACTTTTTTATGTGTTTCTGGCTGTTGTGGACAGAAATTTCCCTGGACTAATCCAATTAGCTTATAGTCATTTTCATATTGTGCTTGATACCACAAGCTGAGCATTATGAAGAAACGTTGGGTGGATATTACAATTTCCCTACGGTCTGATAAGGATTTTATTCTGGATGTTAATAATGCTTCTTTATAGTACAGGGCAGCCTCTCCCATTTGTATTAGACATTGATTTCTTTTTGGACTAGGCCTCTCACCTTTGGCTCAATGTTAGTTCTGGACTTTACAGTCTTGTTTGATGCTAAATATGAAAATTAATTTTATTTGTTTAAAACAGCTAAAACTGCTTATTCCTATCTCTGTTGGGAGATTACTGCTTTCCAGTTATTGATTGAGAATCCAAGCTGCAATGCTTTTGAAGTCAAAGGACTGTTACTTTACCTTCAGCACCGTGTGTGGCCAGATGAATCATACCGAGTATATTAATATTGCAAAGAATTGCAGTCACAAAGGAATAGTCCACATATTTATCTATGCAATGAAAAAGAGAAAGTTGCTCTAAATCTGTGATGCCAGAAGCGAATGGACATATTTCTCAAGGTCTGATTTCTGGCTTTTATCTTGTCTTCTGTAGATCATCATCAGTGGTCCTCCTGCACATTAGTAAAGAACCTACTTTAGAACTTTGAGAGTAGAGGGCAATTACACTACAAATGCATTGCATTAGAACTCTTAAAAAGTATTCATGGAGTCTAATAGCTCTCTTGGCTCTAGCTTTTATACCGAGGGTAGAACAGAGGACTAGAAGAGAGGATGGGCCAACACCTTCCATTAGATTGCCATGTGTCAAGTTGCAAGTATCTGCAAGGTTTTAATTTGTCAGTTTTCAACCAGGAAGCGACATTTAGCTATTGACAGACACATTATGAAAACAAGTTAAAAGAATTGATTATTAAAAATATTTCATATTTCTAATTTTGAAAATATTTTTTTCTTATTTAATTTACAGTTTCATATGACTATGATATGGATGCAGAAAAGACAGTAACTGATCAAGAAGCTCCAGGTTTGTAAATTTTCATGATTTCAGATTATGATCTAGTCATTTATACATTTTTAAACGTGCTTCAAAATATTGTGTCGTATTGACTGTTTAGTCACAGTTTTATTTTCATGCAGCTTTTCAGGTAGTTTCAAATAAGGCTGATTTTTGCAGCAGTGTTACCATTACGGTTGTGAACACAACACTCCAAAAATCCAATCCAAAATACTTAGATAAATATCTTGTTCTGTCAGGAGTCTTCTGGTTTAATCAATGGTTGTCAAAGACCTACCAAAAGCCTAAATACAATTTTGCGTGAGCTTCTTATGTTGTGTGACTTACGATGTAGCTCCTGATGTGTTTTACAATCCAGCTGTCACTTTCAAATGAAACATTGTAGTATTAACTCAGTATGTTTATTTCTGTTATTCTTGAGATAAACGTGTGACCTTTTTGACTTCTCTTGTGTTATTTAGCTGTTGCATGAAAATTTGATTAGAATATAAAATATTAAGTATTTTTATTAAAGGTGACTCTGAACTAACGCTAGAAGATGCTATTGAACATTATGCAGGTACAGTCCAAAACCTTATTTTTTCTGTTTAAGTTTAATTGAATTTTAGCCCCAAACTAAGACAGAAATATTCAAAATATTGGAGTATATAGATAGGATTAGTTCCTTAGTAAGTTATTATTTCTATATTTTTATTTACATTTTGAAAAAACACAAAGACCTGCATGAATACTACTTATCTGTAATGTCAACCAAATGGGCAGAATAATCTTTTGAGAGTTACCAGGGGAAAGGATGCTTGTATTTTAAATTGCATAGAAGTTTTTTTGTAGGTAAAAAATAATCTGAATTTGCCAAAGATGTTGAAGTTAGTGTGGTGTCAGAAAAAAGTAGTAAACCTGTAAAAAAAAAATAAAATAAAAAAATTAAAAAGCAAGCAAGCCATAACAAGCAGATTCCAAAATCTCACTGTAGAAGTTTGCTGTATGTAGAAAAGCTTTATGAGTATTTCCATTCTGAATTGTAAGTAATTCATAGACAATTTCATGAACTGCATAAGAAAAGCCTACTGATATTACGTTGTCTTTTTTAAGTCTGTCTTGTGATGCTGATTCAGTTCTTTTCATAGGATCTTTTAGAAGTCTTCAACTTTGAAGTCTTACTAACTTCAATACAGTATAAAGTATTATAGTTTTGAATATCTGGTTTTTTGTCCTGAATAAACTTGACACTGTATTATTTGTGTGTATTTATTGTCTTAAAATTCCATGAATTTTCATATTGATTGTTTTTTTTCTTTAAACAGAGGATAGAGTGCATGAGGATTATAATGAAGACTATGGTATGACAACTATAATATTGAGTGAAATGACAGTATTGAAGTCTTTCATTAACGTGAAAGTGAAATTATTTTGTAGCAAAATTTTCCATGCTGTCACATTACTTTGCAAATTCTTAATTAAGGGAGTTGTTTGGTTTATGTTCACACCCTCTGTGTAAGCATCAATTGGTCTTTAACACTGGAACAAGCATAGAGTATGTATATAGGTTGTATTCCCATATTTGTCCTCTTTGTCATACTTTATGCTTAAGAATGTCATAGTTAAGAATGCTAAAGACTTTGCATGCCTTTTTTCTTATGCAACCCTGGCCAAGTCAGCTGCAGTTCGTTGTATCTGTATAGTTCAGTGTTACCTCTTCATCTTGGCTGTAACTACCAGTTCTTTGGAGATTTACTCTTAGTTTGATTTGATTAAAGATTTACAAATGATTGCTGAGATTAAATAAAAAAAACAACCTTTTTCAGATGAGGGTTAGTACATCTTAAGTTCCTGTAATGGTTCCCATATGTATTCAGACCTCAAAACTGGAGAAAGTCTTTGAGAGTTTTGCATTTATCAGTAAAGAAATAAACTGGATGCTTAACAACCAAATTTTTAGGATATTTTGTGCATATCAATCACCCAGGAACTTTATTTTTCTTTCAGAACCAAAACATGAAAAGCAGACTGAGACTCAAGATACAGGTATATACCTTAATATATTATGTATGGGTGGGTGGGTTATATGTACACTCCCGCACACATCTCTCCATATATATATATTTTTATATATGGAGCATACTCACAAAATCTTTGTTTCATATGTAATTAAAGTAGAAATATCTCTAAAATAAATGTTACTTGGAATGTAACTGATTTTCAAAATCAGAGAAATATTTTTTGTAAAGTTAGCATAAAAATCATTACCTTAATCTTGCTATTTGTATATATTGAAATATGTAATCTCTGATGGTCAGTCACATTATATTGCCAACTATGGCAAAGGTGAGTTATAGTCTGTGTAGTTAATAAGTTCGTTTTTTGACTATGAACTGAGATGCCTTCATTTAGCATATCATCCTTGAGGATTCATCTTTAATGTCTTAAGTGACACAGAGTGGGGCACGCAAGGCTTTTGGTGGACATTTGGAACAGTAGTTCAGCACAGACCCTCAACCTGCTGTGTGCCGTGAGCCTTGCTCATAACTGTGTAGCCAGCACTTAAAATCATTCAAAATTTACACCCTGCCAATACTAGCTCTACTTTGCTGCATACTTTTTGCTACTGCCTTTGTCTAATTAGCAGAAGCAATTAAAAATCATTTGTCTGCAGTCCTCTCTTTGGGTTCTGTATACTTTGTTGTCTTGAAATAGCAGCTCTTTTAAGAGTCACCATGGACAGCTGACTGAAAAAGACACAGTTGTTTAATTTAGAATAAAGTCAAGAAATTCTCTAGTGTAATAAATAAATTTTAAGTATCTGCTTTGTCACATTTGCGATCATAAGCTTAAGAGGACAGTCAAATTAGGTAAAAGGTGCCATGTTGAAAGAAAATAAAAATTTATTTTTCTGTGGAATCATAATTTAAGTTGAACTTGCTCATTGTCCTCAGGATGGAATGTAGAACCCACCAAGGAATTGCAAGTTTATACAAATGAAGACTTTTCAAATAGAAGTTTACAGGGATTTTTGTTTGGTTGGTTGGGTTTTTTTAATATATCTAGCAGATGCAGTTGATGCTGCAAAAGGTGAAGGTGGGAGTACCGATTATGCTTACAAGGATTAAGAAGTGTTTTTAATATTTCAGTTTTAAAAGTTACTATGCCTTAGTCCAAGCAACATTTGTTCAGAAGGTGTGATTTTGAAATATTTATCTAATGAATACAGCACTTCTTAAATTTTCTTCCCTGTATCACTAAAGAAGTGATTTCTTTTTTTTTTCCCTCAAATTCATCAAGGTTCCTGTTTGTTTATAGCAATTTACTTTTTCTCAGCTAAGCATGGTGTGGTTGCTGTGTTCTTTCGTGTTGTGTTTAAGTTTCTTCAGTTGAGGCCTTGACTTCATTACTGCTCTGATTTGAATGTTTTCTTAGCTGTTGAGGACCTTCCAGAGGAGGTGATTGGAGCCACGGAGCCAGGTATATTATGTTTTGTAATTGTGATCTTAAACTGTTGTGACAAAATAAATGCATTTGAAATCTGATGGGAGGGGGGGAAAAAGCAAAAAAAAAACCACTCCAAAACCAAAAAACCCACCAAAACAACAAAAAAACAACCCACAAAAAAACTCATACTCTTTTTTCTTTTTATACTTTCTCTTATAGATGAAATTAATGAAGATTTTGATATTGATAAAGAGATGTCAGGTATGAGTTTTTACTGTTTGTGAAAGAAAACATTTTTTCTTCTATTTATATGAGAAAAAAACCCAAAAAACAAAAACAGAGAAATGTGCTATAGAGAATGGATTGGGTTGGAAGGGAACTTTAAAGATCACCTGGTCCAGCCACTCTGCCATGGACAGGGACATCTTTCACTACATCAGCTTGCTCAAAGCCACATCCAACCTGTCTTTGAACACTTCCAATGATGGGGCATCCAGAACTGCTCTGGACAATATGTTCCAGTGTCCCACTATCCTCATCATAAAGAATTTCTTCCTTTTGTTTAATCTAAATCTAACCTCTTTCGATTTACAACTGTTCCCCCTTGTCTTGTCACTACAGGCCTTGGTAAAATGTCTCTCTGTCTTCCAAACCCTCTGTATACTGTAAGGCTGGTATAACGTCTCCCCAGAGCCTTCTCTTCTCCAGGCTGAACAACCCCAACTCTCTGTCTGTCCTCGTAATAGAGGTGCTCCAGCCCTCTGATGATCTTTTTGGCCCTCCTCTGGGTTTGGTCGGAGAGGTCCATGTCTTTCTTGTGCTGGGGACCCCCACTCCAGATGGCATGAGAGTGGAGTAGAGGGGAATCACCTCCCTCAACATGCTGACCACGCTTCTTTTGATGCAGCGCAGGATACAGTTGGCTTTTTGGGCTGTGAGCACACATTCCCAGCTCATGTCCAACTTTTCATCCACTAGGATCCCTATGTCCTTCTCAGCAGGGCTGCTCTCAATCCCTTCATCCCCCAGCCTGTATTAATATTGGGGATTGCCCTCACCCAGGTGCAGGACCCTGCACTTGGCTTTGTTGCACTTGATGTGGTTCTTACGAAGTACTTACATCTTCAGTCTGGAATGGAGTATGTTAATTTGTCACATTACTACTAGAAACGATTAAGTTATGAATTTTTGTTTGATGCACTCGTGTCAGGGGATTTTGAATGAGTGCTGGGTTCTGCTCTAAGAAGTTAAAAAATATTTTTAAGCAAGATTTTTTCCAAACGTGGTGATAATTCAGTCAGCTAGAGCAAAGTGATCTAAGCAGTTTAGTCTGAGCACAGCGTGTAGGATTTGATGCTATATTCATTTAGGTTTTCCATTTGAAAAATGTTTACTAATATAATTAAATGGGGAAACAAACATTACTGTTTCACATTAATAACAATGGTAACCAAAAGCACTTTTGGGGGGTGTAATAGCAATGTAAGTCAATAACAAAGAAGAGCTAAACTTTTGTCCATGAAACACATTCAGTACCTTTTTTCTACTCTTAAGTTAACCTAGTTGGTTGTTCTGTAGTTTAGATTTTCCTTTTTGTTTGACACTACTTTGATTGGGTGGCTGGTGGGGAATAAAATTAAAATTGTGAACATAGTGTGTGTAACTTCTAACACTTTCTTTTTAACAGTAGAAAGTAAGCGTACAGAAGATGTTGTGGCCACTGAAGCAGAGGAATCAGGTTTGTATATTATTTTTTGCATGAGTTCGCTACTTAGAAAAAAAGTTATTAAAAATTGAGAATGATAAATTCTCAATATTTATGATATTCTGTGAAATATCATAGAATAAAATTCTGTGCTTCTAAAAAAACTCTAAACATTTGTAACTTTTTCTGCAGCTTTATGCTTTTAAGGAGAAACATAATGGAGTTGTTGAATTCTAGCATCTTGAGGTTTTTAATGACAGTATTAATGGCTTACAACGCATTATTCAGTTTTAGAAGCTGAGAGGACTTCCAGTTCAGAAAATATATAGCAGTAGTATTTTATATCAATAAAAATGGCAGTGTTAGGTCACACGAAGCTGAAGATTTCTTTGCTGTGCTGTTTTCCACCAGCCAGTCAGGAAAGAGAGTCTAAGTAAGAAATAAAGTGGAATGTCTCCCCAGCTGCGAGCGCTTTATTTATGGGCTTCCTGAATCAGAGAATATATTACCCTCTCTTCGATTCTCCTTATTGTCCTCAGCCCGTAATCTGGCTGTTACAAATTCTTTTCTGGTGAGCCTCACTCCCTCCATGCGTGAACAGGGAGTTAGGTGCAACCTTCAGTTGTGACATGTCTAATTTAGACATACAGACAGAATTAAAAAGAGCTGAATTTTGAAGTCAAATATTTCACAGTTACAGCTGGAAACATAAGTAAGTATATGAATGTTTTCGAAGCCCATAGAAGGGCTTAGAAGCACGTTAGAGCGTTAGTAGCACATGAAACTGTGGGAGATTTGTGCTTCAGATAGTCCAGTTTCTGAATTTTAAAGTGCCATTTTTCAAACTATGCAATCCTGCAATTTACTTATTGACCTACTAAAGTCTTAGTCTTTCCACTGGAAAAATTCATCTGAGGAAAATTTGCATCCCACTTCTGCAAAAGCAGCATTACAGAGCAGTCCTGATAGGTCACTGTTTCGAGCATAAGGGGAAAAAAATTGCAGCTTTTTGTAAATATTCAGAGAACCCTCCAGTTTGAATTGTTTGTACAATTTTGATTTACAGAAATACCTGCTCAAGCTGAGGATTATTCAAATGATGACCTAGTGGGTAAGTTAATCTTTTTTGACTTTTTCCCCCCAAAATAAAGCTATCGCGACGTGGAAAGGAGTGAAGGGATATCATTGTCATTTAAAGTTGCTTCCTGGTTTTGAAGCAATTATTTTTATCTTGTACTGAATAAATGCTAGTGATAGTTATTGCGTTAAATGGGAACATTCCAAATAAAGCTGTGAGCAGTTTTAATTTACATCTTGATTTATTTTTTAATGATTTCAGAGCTGGATACTGTTACTGCTGTAAAGGGAAATATAAAAATGTCCGTACTTCCTTTCTTGAGCAACTGATGGTGGGTGGTGACACTGTCACTTCTTTGTGTATCAGTTGGGTCTGTTGGAGTCTGACTGTGACAGCACGTTTGGTGGACACTGATCTGGAACCAGGGCTGTTTTGTTATGCCATCGTATTTTTCTTGACATAACTGTTTTTAAGAACAAGAGCACTTCCAGCTCTTCCAACTGTTGCCTGACAGTAGTAAACATAGAGGTTTTTTTAGAGTAGCTAAATGGCTTCTGAATGTCAGGACTGCCTATTGTTACATTTCATCTGCTTTTTGGATTTAATTATTGCAAGTTGCTAGTTTGTTCTTCATAACAAAGTGGTTCTGTTGAGTGAAACAGCTGTGTCTCTGGGCAGTAAATCACAGAAGCAGCAAGCCAGGAGCCCTGAGAGCTGCATTTCTGTTTTGCTGTGATTAGCCTGAGCACTTTCTGGGTTAGTTAATCAGGGCAATGTGGAGAAGCTCCTAAGTGGCGTGGTGCCCAGGTTGTTCTGTCAGGTTTTGTTTTCCCTTGTGGGAAAAGAAACTTGTATTTGGTTCTTGGGCATGCCAAAAATCATCAGGGAAGTGAAAAAACATAGGAGGCCTTTGTTGTTGTCCAGTCCAGATTGGAGGCGTTGTTTAGTTCATGTTCTTAATTTAAGTGCTAAACCTTACCTGAAGTGATTTGAAATGGTTATGTCAATTCATAGTTGTTGACTGTGAGGTCTTTCTAACCTGTTTATCATAACAGCCATGTGGTGTGTTAAAATATTTGAAGCCATAGGTGTTCATTAAAAAATGCCTTATCTAAAAGTGTTTTGTTTTGTAAAGATTATGAAATATTTTTAACCAAAGCTTATAATCAGTGTAGGAAGAAGCAGTAGTTATCTTTGACAGCATAGGCAAGAAGTTCAGCAAAGGTAGCATTCAGTTTATTTGTTGTGCTTTAAGTTGGAGCTGTAGAATAAGAACAGATGTTTTCTCTCAGGCAATCATAGAATCATAGAATGGTTAGGGTTGGAAGGGACCTCAAGGATCATCGAGTTCCAACCCCAATGTTGCTGCTTCAAGTTAATATAACAAAGAGGCCCTCACAGGACTATTGGAAAATCTCAACAGTAGATAATTCCACTGCAGAGTTTCAGTTGTATTGATATGAGGGTATTTAGACTCTTGACTTATATATGCTATTTTAAAAACTAAATTCAGAATCCAAGTACCAACCTGAAATCTTTGATTTTTATTTTTGTGGACCATTAATTTTAGTTTTTGTGCTGTAATTTATGTCTTAGTCTTGCAGCAGTAATTGAATTTCCTTGCTTCAGCAAAAAAAAAAAAATCTCATGCACATTGTACAGTAGTGGTTGGTTTTCCAAATATTCTCTTTAGAATCATAGAATCATTTAGGTTGGAAAACACCCAAGATCATTGAGTTCATTCATAAAACTAACACTGCCAAGTCCACCACTAAACCGTATCCTTAAGTGCCACATCTGCATGTCTTTTAAATACCTCCAGGGACTGTGACTCAACCACTTCCCTAGGCAACCTGTTACACTGCTTGACAAGCCTTTTGGTGGAGAAATTTTTCTTAACATCCATCTTAAACTTCCCCTGGTGCAACTTGAGGTCATTTCCTCTTGGTCTATTGCCTGTGACTTGGGAGAAGAGACCTGACCCCCCCCAGCTACACCCTCCTTTCAGGTAGATGTAGAGAGCTATGAGGTCTCCCCTCAGCCTTCTTTTCTCCAGGTTAAAAAACCCCAGCTCCCTCAGCCTCTCCTCATAAGACTTGTTCTCCAGTCCCCTCACCAACTTTGTTGCTCTTCTCTGGACCCGCTCCAGCACCTCAATGTCTGTCTTGTAGCGATGGGTAGTGAACACCATATTCGAGGTTGGGGCTTCACCGATTCCAAAAACAAAGGGACAATCACTGCTTTGATTGCAGATAGACTTTCAAATAAGATGGTGGAATCGTACCCAGTTCGCCACTTTTCTTTAATTGTATTGTGATGCAAAGAGAGTCCTTACTGTTTTCAAACACCATTAGAATAAAAAATAACTTGTTTTACTCTGAAATACTATGTATTTCTGATTCTTTTGAAAGGTTTTTATAGATTTATTGTTTTTACCTTCAGTTGCTTTCAGAACTGGTGCGACACACTTCTTAAAGCATGAGATTAGCCTTCAAGGGCACGTTAGCTCTATCCTGGTGGATCTTGTGGAAATAATAATAGCAGCACTGGAAGGAGTAAATATTTCCTTTTTTCCCTCAGGGGCAAAAAGTGAAAGAATCAATCAAAACCTATTTATTCAGTTATTAAACACACAAGTAACTATTAGAAGTAGTATCATGTACGTGATTCTACCTTTAGGACATAGAAAATGAAAATAATGTGATCAGCACAAAATCTGCAACAGTGTACCAGCATTCTTGAGAATCTTTAGTAATTTGTGTAGTTATACAGGAAACTATTTGAAGGCAGAAGAATCATTGTTCATCAGTTTTTTGTAAAAACCTTATTGTGTCAACACATAAAGTAGAAATCAAATAGCATCTCTGAAAATTAAGAAAAGAAATGGGACATAAGTAAAACAACTGACCAGGAGTAAAATTTTTATTACTATTAAATTACTGGTTTTTCCTACTATTAAGTATTTTTGTCTGCATTTTTTGAATGTGAAAATTTCAGTTTGAAGGCAACCTTATTCTCACATTTTCCTCTTAGAATATGAAATTCATATTTACCAGTGTCCTGGTTTCAGCTGGGATAGAGCTAACTGTCTTTCTAGTGGTGGCTGTGTATCAGGTTTGCTACGAAAAGTATGTCGATGGTGCATATTGTTTAGTTGTTGCCAGGTGATGTTTATATTAGTCAAAGAGTTTTTTCAGCTTCCCATAGAAGCTGGCCAATGGAATATTCCATGCCGTAGATGTCATGCTCAGTATAAAATGGGGGTTGGCCAGGGGGCAGAGATACATGGTCACTGCTCGGAATGGGCTGGGCAACCAATCTCCATGTGGTGGGAGCAACTTGTATTGTATTACTTGATTTTGTGCAATTTTTTACCATTTTTATTTTTGTTCTTTTCCATTATTGTTCTATTGAACTGTCTTTATCTCAACCCAAAAGGAGTTTTTTCTCCTTTCCCCTCCTTTTCTCCCTAACCTTCTTGGGGGTGGGGGGAGAAGTGAGCAAGCGGCTGCGTGGTCCTAGCTGCCAGCTGGAGTTAAACCATGAAAACGAGGGATTTAATTTATTTTCATTTGTGATGGGGGATTCAGTATGGGGTTTGTTCTGTTATCAGAAGTCTTTTCTCCTTTGCTCATGTGATTTCATTTCATTGGGTATTCAAAGCTATTAGTTCAGCAATAATAGTACTACAGTTCATTGTACTAGAGACAGTCAAGAACTCTCTACTGAATGAAGAACTCCTGTTATACACATATACGAAAGATTTATCCTTTTATGTAGTAAACATAACTTCAGGTAGTGTAAAAGATATTCAGAAATGTCACTACAGCAGTATAAATAAATTCATTCTACTCCATTTGAAGCCTGGGGGCACCAGTTCGTATCAGGTTAGGAGTAGTTAGATTGTTTTATCTGAAACATAGAAACAAACTTGTTTTGGAAAGAAACCAGGAGATGGTTTAGAGGATTAATTTAGCTGTGAGAAACAGTCTCATGTTCCCAGTGGAGAGATCAGGCGTGGGATTTGAATATGCTGGAGTGCACGTCAAAAGGTTTTTGCTGACTTCAGGGCATATCGCCCAAAAAAGTAACAGTAGGCAACTGCATCTTTAGGTATCTGTACTAATATGAACTATTTTCTAATTTTTTAAGTTTACTTCTAAAATTGTTGCCAATATTACTTTTCACAGTGAGCTATTTTAACTCCAGTTGTAGACTGTAGTTTTGTAGTCTAATGCACTTGAGCAGTATCATAGGCCAGTTTGAAATATTACTGATTTAGGATTTTTGGCTAATCCTCTTCTACACTGGCATGTACATTGCAGTTGTTGCGATTGAGTGGTACTTCTTGGAGACATATTTTAAGGGACACATATTACAGGTTTTTTTGGATACCTTAATTCTCTGTATTTGATTTTTGATCCTTCTTGTATGTGTTCAGATTTAAAAATGTCTAAGGGTTATTTGCCCCTCCCCTCCTTTCATCTTGTATCCTTGACATTTTTATAACCTGCATTTATTTTACCAACTGCTGAAATCCCTAATGTGTAGAGAAGTTTCCACTTCACAACTTTGACCCTTCCTCATTCCCTGGCTCCTCTTTTCCAATTCTACATGTCCTTGACCTTTTTTTTTAAAAAAAAAAAAAAAATTAAAAAAATGTTTAAATGTATTTGTGACATGGCCTAGATTTCCTTTACAAGGTAAATGAAGTGCCATATGCTGAGAAAAAAATCACTGTTAGATAAATATTTAAAAGTTTACATTTCCCACTTTATACAGCAACTTTGTGTGTATTCGTTATAGTAGCTTTTAGAAATGATAGATTTCTCAAATTAACTAGTCTGTTACAAAGTTGCATTTTTTAGTATTTAAGATTTTTTTTGTTGTGGTTTTAGAGTAAGTTGTGTTTTGGTTGGTCCTTTAATGTAGATTTCCCCTTATTTTTTCAGATACTTAAAGCTTCAAAAGAAAAGTCCCTACTTCAGGAGGACCAGCCCTAACCATACGCTACAAAAGGGGAGCAGATGGTTGTAATAGATCTTATGATGTAATTACCAAGCAGTTCAGGGTTTGGGAAACAAACACTAAGATATTGTAAATGGGTTGTAGCCAGCTGTCATTTTAGTAAGCTTTTTTAACACTTGGATGTTTAATTTACATTCCTGTCTGTTTCTTTCTTTTTTCTTTTTTTTTTTTTTGTCAAGTTTAGTGAATTCATTATTTTTCTTCTGTGTTTGTGACAGAGTTGCAACTTTGAGCTGCATTTCATATGTGCTGTTCAAGCAATTGTTAATATTCTATTTATAACATAGCAGCAAGTACATTTTTTCAGATTTTAATATATATCTTTTGTTGTGGATTCATACAGTATGTACAGAGCAGTTTGGTCAAATGAAACAGGTAATATTGTGACTTCTTAAATGTTTTCTAACTGCTGATATAGCATACAGCCTAACTGCATTTTATTGAAAACACTAATGAGGCGCACGCTATGCTGTGAAGTTTGACTTATATCTCTTTGCACTGATGTTATGTCAACAGTTACACTACATGAATTTCAGGGGACTTTTACAATAGCCTAACAAGATACAAAATGTGTATGTTTTAATTCATACTAGTAAAAAGGCAGGCTACTAAATTCCTGTTTTCAGAAACCCTTTATGTGTGAATAAGAACATTTTATTTATGTACGTTTGATCTTTAAAGCAAAAATGTCTAGAAAGTACATAATAGCCTGGCAGGGAGTCAGTGTAGGTCGCAACAAAAAATGAGTTGCAGGAATCAGGTTGAGTTCAGTAAAATTCTTCTAGTTTACCTACCAAGATAACGATCTCAAAGCTGGATTTGGTAAGCTGTATATTCAGTGAATTATTTAAAAAGTCAAATTTGCATAAATATTTGACTTGTAAATTTTACTTAAAAAAAAACCAAACAACTCTGGAAATCCAACCTTAAGAAAAAATAGGATGTCAAAATTTAAGATCTATAATCATAAATGCTCTTGTAAACGGTACGTCTGAAATTTAGAGTGATTTAGAACTTTAATGTAACAGGTATACTTTTTACCTGTTCTGTGCTGCTGTTCCACAATTATGAAGACATATTTTATCCTTTGGCATTTTGCATGTGTTCCTTTTTGGCTCAGGAATAATTGCTGTGATTTTAGGAAATTGCCAAGCTTGATATGGGAGCTTAGCTGAAATAAAATAAGATAAATTTTTAGGAAGAAAAAAATCAATTTGGTAACCCTGACAGTGGTTGCCTTTTGGTTGACAGGGAGATTTTAAATTTTTGTAACACTGTTCTGAAGTCAGGTTTTTAGTTGCTTACATTTATAGTGAAAGGGGCATCATCTATGCTTGCCACCTTTGGTTTGGGATTCCAGTAAGACTCCTTATAAGTGAGTGTTACAGCTGATCAACAAACACAGAAGATGTCCCAAACTCTGGTACCTTTAGACTTTTCAGGAAAGCAATAATACTCTTAGACTGTGATGTGGTTTGGGATGGGATACTCTAGTAAACTTACCTGTGATTGTGAATTGCAGAGCAATAATTTTTACAAAGCCATATTTTGTGTGGAAGCTTAGGAATAATTTTAGGATGGTGAATGGAGGACTTTTTATATAACAGTGGCAGCCTATTTGTAGAATTATGCAACTGTGAGAGTATGTTATGCTGTGATCAAACTTTAAGTATTTTGTAACTGGGTATGTGATTTTACGTGCTTCATGTTTACAAAAATATGCCAAGCTGAGCAAGGTCAAGAGGTCTATTAAAAAAAATGTATATTTAATCTGTTTTAATGTTTGGCTGCAATAAAACACAGAAGAATATCTTTGTCTTTCTAGTGTCATTATTTTTTCCAAAACGTGGTAGATATTAGCTATGGGAATAACTATTTGTCTCAGCCACTAGGTAATATTGTTTTTCAAAGTAGTAATTTTAAATGTTTAAAAATATATCTGAAAGTACAACTTACAGCGAGGAAGAAATATGATGAGTAGAAGTAATTTTTATTTCGGGGTGGTATTATGTGAAGGAAATGGGCATTACAGTAAGGTCTGGTTCTTCTGTAATTGTGCTGTGTTTCTCCTTTTGGAGTATTAGCGATTCTGCAACCAGTTTGGCTTGAATTTTGCCCTTGATACATAATTTCTATTTGTAACTTAAAGTAGATGAGATGCTGCTCTTCAACGAGCACGAACGTGTGTGGGAAATGTGATATCTACCTTTCATAGAGAAATATTCTACGTTATGGTCTATAGTTTAAATCAGAAATCTATCCAAACATGTTGTGTCTGTATAGTTTTCAGTTTGAAAACAAAAATATTCCTTGAATTTTTCAGTTTCTAAACACTTCCATATTTTTATGATGAAATAATGCCAAATAAAGAACTTTAGGGAAAAAAAAATCAAAAAAATACATCCTTATTTATATTTTCACATTGGTACATTGCTTCTTGCTATATCTCAGTGAATCTATCAAAATCTTGGTTTCAGTTGCTTTTTTAGAAATCATGGGAAGAAATACCAGTAAGGAAATCAAAATTTAAGTTAGTAGGATACTAAATTTTTATTTTAATACTGAAAATTTGTTACAATTTAAAATTACTTTTTCCCATTCACAGTAATTGAAAAGGTATACCATGACACTATTCTTTCTAAGAAGTAAGGCAGAAGGATAAGTTTTGATATTGGAGAGACACTGAAAAATGTCATGTTTTCACTAAATATCATTGTGTGATTTTACGTGTTTCAAAAAATACATACATGTAAATAACAAACAGTGTTGACTTGGATTCATGGACAGTGTCTGAAATACATTTTAGTTGTGACATGGGTCATTGTCAGATGCATTCACAAATATTTAGATGTACTGTAACATAAAAAATAATTTTTTTCTTTACTGTAGAAATCTTCTAGGGAATACCTGGTGCATAGGTTACACATTGATAGCAGTCCTAGCATCTAGAGATTGGTTACAACAGTTTTGTCTCCGTTTTTTATCTAGATTTGTTTTGCTGGAAACAGAGAAATTAAGTAAAGGGTGAGACTTTTTTGAAGAGTTAAGAAAATTGTTTTTCTTTGAGCTACAATCGGTTTAAGCTGATGACAAAATAGTCTCAAGATTTACTGTCATATCTCTGCCTTTGAGACAGCACATTTTTAAACCTTTGTCAGAAATAGCCTAATAAACCCATTTGCACCATTGAGGTAAGGTAGGGATTGGTGTGGAGGGAACAAAGCGGTGTGTCCTGGATGTACTGGAGTCTGGAGAGTAAGTCTTGTGAGGAGAGGCTGAGGGAGCTGGGGGTGTTCAGCCTGGAGAAAAGGAGGCTGAGGGGAGACCTTCTCACTCTCTCCAACTCTCTGAAAGGAGGGTGTAGCCAGGGGGGGTCGGTCTCTTCACCCAAGGAACAGGCAATGGGACAAGAGGAAATGGCCTCAAGTTGCGCCAGGGGAAGTTCAGATTGGATATTAGGAAAAATCTTTACACAGAAAAGGTTATTAAGCATTGGAATGGGCTGCCCAGGGAAGTGGTTGAGGCACCATCCCTGGAGGTGTTCAAAAGATGGGTTGACATAGAGCTTAGTGACATGGTTTAGTGCTGTAGTGTGTTGTATCATAGCTTTCTATCCCATAATGAATTGTTCATTCGCTTTGAGTTGGTAAAAATAATAGAAATATTAGTATATAAACTGTTCTGTGTCTCATCTGGAGCTCCATTATTATTCTGTTGAAAATACAGTATCTCTGACGTGGATGGACATAACCGTTGTATTTATTGTGTGGTATCTGTAAAAATCTAAAACCCAAAAAGCCAGTGTATTAGGAAATACTGAATGCTTTTATTAATATACTGTTATAGTAATAATATTCCTTCTCCAAGTTATCCTATAGTATGGAACTGACGCTAGATCTTTTTGACTTTTTTTTCAATTTAATTGACAATCTAGATTTTATGATGTAATTGAAGAGGTGAATTTCTGCATATTGGAAGCTTATTGGGATGAAATTGGAAATAGAACGGTAATGTTAGAATTTTGAGGCAAGAGGCTTTAGATGTTATAGAGTAGGTGTTTAGAGAGGAGAAAAAGAGGAGGGGACAAACCTGTCCGTATGGACCATGAAAGCAGCCCTGAGGAAAGGGACTTGGGGGTGCTGATGGATGAGAAGCTGGACATGAGCAGGCAGTGGGCACTTGCAGCCCAGAAAGCCAATCGCATCCTGGGATGCATCAAAAGAAGTGTTGCCAGCAGATCCAGAGAGGTGATTCTGCCACTTTACTCTGCTCTGCTGAGACCTCACCTGGAGTACTGTGTGTTGGCCTGGAGCCCTCAATATAGGAAGGACATGGACCTGATGGAGCGGGTCCAGAGGAGGCCATGAAAATGATCAGGGGGTTGGAGCACCTCTGCTACGAGGACAGGCTGAGGGAGCTGGGGTTGTTCAGCCTGGAGAAGAGGAGGCTCTGAGGAGACCTGATAGCGGCCTTCCAGTACCTGAGGGGGGCCTACGGGAAGGCTGGGGCGAGTCTGTTTACAAAGGCCTGCAGTGACAGGATGAGAGGCAATGGCTTTAAGTTGGGAAAGAGCAGATTTAGATTGGAGATTAGGAAAAAGTTCTTTACTATGAGGGTGGTGGAGCACTGGAACAGGTTGCCCAGGGAGGTGGTTGAGGC
>JAHREE010000383.1:205242-296919 GCA_033628505.1 Tringa tobata | reverse complement strand
ATAGTAGAAAAAAACCACCACTACGTGCTAGTTTTATTGAGCTGTTAAAAAGTAACATAAAATGACATAATAACCATTCCAGTATGCGTAAAACGCATTCATAACTGAAAATACTGGCTTGTGTAAGAAAATGAAAATGCATGGATTTACTATTAAACTTTATTAATCACAACTTGTAAAAGAACTTTATGACTTCAAAGTATGACAAGGTGAAGCCACTTCCCTTTTGCACCCTAAGTGCTGTGTGCTTTTGTTTCTTTTTAAATAATGAGCAACTAAAGAAATGCTTCTGCTGAGTCCTGCTCTTGCAGATGGCAGGATTTCTGTAAGTTGGAAAAAGGGCTGGGTTTTTTTTCCAGGTGAACTGGATAAAATTTTGCATCCTACAGGGAAAGACAACCCTGCTTTTTTTTTTCTTTTTAATTAAATTTGTTTATAGCTAAACTGCTTGTGTGGTTTTCATACAAGTTGAATTTTGTGGAACAGTTTAAGTTTTCATAGTTTGAACTGTTTAAGTTTTGACTATCAGTAAAACTGTCTAGCTGTAGATATCCTAGTCATAGAAAGCAGTTTAAAGTACTATTGAGTTGATTTATTTTGAATTACTCTATTAAGATGCAGCAATAAGCTGGTTAAAGATGTGTTTAAAAACATTCTGTACTGTGTCTGTCTGGTAGATATAGGTACCTCAGAAATCTAAGGAGTTGCATGTGCAAGGCTACATTGGTTTTTAGATAATACAAGCTCCAAAAAGCCATTGTTCAGAAACTGTTTAGAGCTTTGAGTGGACCTTACATTAACATTTTTCCCTGCTGCAGTCTTCATAGTACTTCGTCAGTAAAATATCTTAAAAATTCTGCAAATTTCAGTTTTTAATAATATTTCATTAAGGTTATTAAAAGTCTCACTGAAAGTTCTTCTGCATTAACAGAAACTCCCCTGGAAACTCCTCTAAAAAAACAAAAACTGAACTATACTCATTTGTAGTCTACTGCAAGGTTTTTTTGTTATATGTAATTGAGAAGGATTTTTTTGTCTTCTCCATAACAACATGATCAGCCTTTATACTTAAACAAGTAATGTAAATGGGATGGATGTTTCAGATTAATCTGAGAAAAACTTCTTTAAAATATTAAAGGAAGTACAATCCAGGGCATATATACCACATTCATAAGACAGCTTTCCATATGAGGTACTTTTAGTTAGTTTTGATCACATAGGCTAACAAAATTTAAGCTTCATTTTTGTACTTTGACTTATATTGGCATATATAGAATGTTCATTTATATTGGTGAAGAATGGATATAAAACCTGGAACAATCTTTTTCTGCATTGAACGTGTTTCTTTCATACACCAAACATCAATGTAATTATGGTCATTTCAGTTCTCAAAGCTGATAGAATGTGAAAGTGAATTCTGTGTGATTGGAGCACTCCATTGTGTTGGGTCAGGAACAGAGGAATACACAACCCAGCCTTTGGCCAACACCATTCCACAAGTGGGCCTGCAAGTGTCATTCTGATACCAGGGTCAGCATTCACCTGGGTTTACTTTTGGTATTTACCTTGGAATCCTACATACCTCTTTCTACTATGGTGCCCATAGAGATCTAACCTGTGCAACCTTTGGAGGCTAAAGTGCTGTTCATCTGCCTAAATGTAGGTTTTTGCTGTGGGATGAGATGAGTTGTCCCCTGAACTCCATTGAGAACATTAACCAGAGCTCCATCGGCTGTAGAAACATGCTTAGCTCACCTCCAGCACCATTGCCTTGAAGGGTATACATACTACCTATTGATTTACTTATATATTTAATTGTAGCCTGCATCGGTATGAGCTGTGGGCTGAATGACCGATGTTGTACTTCGTAGAAGTGTAGTTCTCAAAGTCCAAAACTGCTGTATAACACCATGCTGTACTAAATGTATTGGACATGAGAATATTAGCGTGTATTCTTGTACAGAAAGTCAATGAAGAAATTTATTTCTGGTCTTGTCAAAGGATTGCTTGAATCTAACCTATGAATGAAGTCAAAAGACTTTGTGATGAAAGGGAGAGGTGAACGATGGAAATACATGCCAAAAAATAGAATTATCATTCTGCAATTGTTTCTTAGGATCAACATCTGACCAACCAACAGTAATTTCAGACAGAAAACCCTGTAGAATTCTTTTTACTGCAAGGGAAATTGTTCTGGAATAACTGCGGCTAAAGATTTATTGTAGTCATTAGATTCCACAGCTTTATTAGTCCCTAAAATGCCTTGGTTTTTATTGTCTGATTACTTCCCCAGATAAGTTGATTATAGAGGTTTTGCCTGTTCTACCAGTACGGTATAGAAAGATCTTTTAATTATTGTGGTGCTACTGGCTTTAAATTGTCTAGATGCAGTTACTTGTTTATATACCTTCTAAGTTATCATTTATAGAAGCCCATAAAACAAGTAGATCACTTACGCTATCGGTATCTCGCTTAATGAGCTTCCCAAACAACAGGACAATGACAGGACTTTTTAATCATCATCAAATTCTCATTCAAGCGTCCACTGAGAGACAGCACAATTTCAAAAACTAATTTGGGTAATGATATGGATCTAGTATGAGGAGGGAAAACAATTACTTGAGCAAATTTTGAATTCCAGGTAAAAGTAGTTGGTCCTGCTGATATATATGTATGTTTTTCAGCCCATAGCTGAAACTTTGAAACTTGGTAGGAGTATATTTGAGGGAGGGGCTGGGGCGAATTAGTAAAACAAAAGGTCATAAAATTTATAGGAAAACTTCTACGGAGCATGATTGTCTATAACTGCTTAGCATTGCTTTTTAAGGTGCCCATTCACAAGTTGCCAAAAACATTATTACTGAATTTGTATCACAGCAAGGATAGGAGAGTGTTTAGAAAAGAAAGACTATGGCTGTAAATACACAACAGCTGAGAGGAAACAGTCTAGGACGTTCCTGGAGGGTGTGGACGATGACTTCCTGATGAGTGAGCCAACGAGCGAAGGCACCCCGTTGGACCTGTTGTTTCTGAACAGAGGGCTGGTGGGTGATGTGTTGGTTGGGGTTGTCTTGGACATTGTGATCACAAAATAGTAGAGTTTCCAATCCTTAGAGAAGTAGGGAGGAGGGTCAGTAGAACAGCTACCTTGGACTTCCAGAGCAGAGCTCTTGGCCTGTTCAGGATTCTGGTGGACAGAGTCTCTTGGGAGGCAGTCCTGAAGGACAAAGGACTCCAGGAAGGCTGCACATTCTTGAAGAAGGAAATCTTGAAGGCTCAGGAGCAGGTCTCCTTAAGTGCTGAAAGGTGGGCTGGCAGGAAAGAAGACTGGCCTGGCTGAGCAGAGAGCTCTGGCTGGAACTCAGGGTGAAAAAGGAAAGTTTGTGATCTTTGGAAGAAGGGGCAGGCCCCTCAGGTGGACTACAAGGAGGTCATGAGGTTATGCAGGAAGAAAATTAGAAGGGCCACATCCCAACTAGAACTTAATCTGGCTACTGCCATAAAAGATAATAAAAAATATGCCTCAGTTTTTAATGATAAGACCAGTTGTTCTCTGGGTATGCTGCCCCCTGAGCTGGAAGACAAGGACAGGGAGCAGAATGAAGCCTCCATAAGCCAAGGGAAAATGGTCAGTGACCTGCTACACCACTTAGACACACACAAGTCTATGGAGCCCGGTGGGACCCACTCAAGGGTACTGAGTCTTCTCTTCTTTAGGCTGGACAATCCCAGCTCTCTCAGCCTGTCCTCACAGGTGAGGTGCTCCAGCCCTCCAGTCATCTTCATGGCCCTCCTCTGAACCCGCTCCAACAGGTCCTGTGCTGAGAGCAAGAGCATGAGCAACAAGTGTGTGGAAGACAACAGGTATCAAAGAACAATTTGAGGTTAAATAGGAAGAGCTGGATCAAGGAACAGGTTGTGAGTAAGTGTAGAAATGAAAAGGAGGAAATGTGGTGGGGCATCAAGTTTGAGAAAGGGGAGAGGTTGGAGGAAAAGATGACAGGAGAAGGAAAGAGAAAGAAGATGAACAAAAGCTGAATGGTTGAGTAGAAGCTGCAGAACATAAAAGCATGATTGTTAGACAAGACAGATAACCTGCAACCAATACATTTATTTTTGAACTTCAATGTTCTGTTGCTGGCATAGGGCTAGGAGGAGTCTTAGTCACAGTGATGACTGGCACAGCGAGCTTCTGGGGTAATTTCTTTAATTAACAAATCAGAGAAAGCAAGTTCCCTGTGTAATTATAGTCTTGGCGCTCAAGTGCATTGACACATAGCAGTACATTACAGAAATTGTAGAAAGTAAGACTGGGTGGGACCCCAAATCTTACTTTATCTATTCTGGTGACCAATCAGTTATCAGCTGTGTGCATCATTCCTGGCAGACACTTTTGCAACTTGTTCTTACAAATTTCCAGTAACCTGAATTCCAGAACTACCCTCAGCAATCTATTCTTCCGTGCTTGCTCATAGATACTAGCTCCAGATGTTCAAGCCAAATTTTCTCTTGTAGCTGTTTTAAGCCTTTTATTCCTTGTCCTGACTATTGTGATATAGAAAATAATTTATTTTTGTCTCTGTAGCTACTTTTTACAGTACCCCTCTTCCAGTAGCAAATTACTACTATCTTTTCCCCCTTTTTCTTCCTTATTCAGATGTAGAAGTTGCCCCCTCCCTTGACAATTAAAGTCAAAATACTTTTAAAACATTCTTCAAAAGTAAGTGGTTAAAGCAAACCTTTAATCGTTTGGTTACTTTTCCTTAATTTTCATGTGATGCTCTTGTGGTCTGAAAAGTATCTAGCAATGCCTCCTTTATTTTTCAGAAGGTATTTCTCTGACCTTTGTAGAAAAAGACTGTCACTGCTTTTGGTGATGACAAGGTGCCTTTCAACATAAAAATGTAAACTATGCCTGGTGTTTTAGTTTTCATATGCCAAAATAGGTATATAAAAAAGCTATTTCATCATCTTTCATTGGATGACATTTAATTTAATACATTTAATTACTACATTTATTACATTACCACCTCCCTTCCAAAATATTCTTTTTTTTTTTTTTTGGTCTTCTCTTCTGTATCTTAATATAGAAGGGAGATACGAGAGTGCTTGTCATCACTGGTCGTTGTTTATTCTCTGAAGGAAAGAACGAGCATGGAGTTCTATATAAGACTTCTCCCTGGCTTGCTGCTTTGACAGTGGAAGCCTGTTTTCTCTGAGGGATTCTACAGCAATCCTAGAGAGAAAGCCTGTCCAAGGCCATTATTGAAAAATCCTCAGTATTATTCTCACAAGACCATAGTATGATATTTAAAAGAATTATTACCATGCTCAACCAGATCTGGGCTACAAATCACCCTAGCAGTTGTGTGATCATGCATTGCTCCGGCAACATGGTGAAATCTGTGAGTCACTGAAGAAAAGTTACATGTTTTTTTTTCTCCTCTGAAAACAGATAAGTTAACTTCTTTGGAACATTGAATTTAATATATTGGGTCACATCTGCTAAAAGATTATTACACTGGAAGGAGGCAATGGATAATTTATTAAAATACCCCTGCGGGGAGAGAGCAGGCTATCTGGTTAATATAGAGGAATGCTGGATGGTTACACTGAACGCTCCCTGGTGAATCCTCTAACGTAGGAGTAGAATGGGGAATGAAGATGATTGCTCGTTATAGAATGTTTGCTGTGTTATATTGGTGCCCAGCAGCTGAATAATATTTATGTTAACAGCTCCTTTCCAGCTTTTCATATTGATCTCCTGCTGGGTTAGAGCTGATACATAATTGTACTGAAAAGGGGAAGATAATACTTTCTTCTATTGGAGGGTGGCAAAAAGGTTCTTCCAACACATCACCAAAGTCAAATACGAGGGGAAAGATGTCTCATATCTTTGTACCGCAGACTTGTAAGATTTTAATTCCCTTTTTCTTCTGAGCTGTTTCTGTCTCATCTCCTTGCAAACTCAAAGGAATTGTGGAAACAGCGTCCCACAGGCAGTAAGAGTTTCTTGGTGGATGGGATCCCATTGCCTTGAAGGAACCTCGCTATTGCTGTGCTTACAAGCTTGAGAAGGACCAAATGACTATGTCTTTCCATGAATACAGAAAGTTAGAAAGCTGACAAATAGCTGTCCTCTCTTCCCGAATACTCAGTTTCTGTGTAACTGGCCAGTCATGATTTTAATTTAGGTAATAGGAACTGAGAATTGACATTTTAGTTGACATGATTTCTTATATGTTTGGCCTCCTACTTAAAGAACAGGAACAAACTGAATGTTTGGTGGTGATGTCCAGCCAGAACCTCCCCNCTTAAAGAACAGGAACAAACTGAATGTTTGGTGGTGATGTCCAGCCAGAACCTCCCCGGATCGTGTACCCAGAGGACATGCCTCAGTTTTCCTGCTAACAACAAATGACAGTTTCACAGAGCAGCTGTGAGCTCAACCAACCTAAAAAGTCCTCAGGGACACTTGCTTTTATTGGCTCCTTGGGATGATGCGTCTGGGTTCATCCAAAACTACTGCTGAGCGTGCCAGGTCTTAGAAATAGTAATGGTTTCTTGAAAAAATGAGCTGGCATATTTTCAGGAAAAAAATTTAAAAACCCACAAAACGCAACAAACCTTTTGCACAGATTGTTCTGTGGATTATGAATTGTGCTTTCCAGGCCCAGAAACTTCTGTTCCTACTTGTTTAGCCACTGTGGACTCAAGGTCTGAGGTGGAGGGATCCCTGCTGTCGTGATGAGAGCTAGTTCTATGAGTTCTGCTGGATGCAAGGGGTGTGAACACTTGGAACAAAGCCAGCACTGTGCTTTAATCATTGTCATCATTAACTGCATGAAAATGCAGGAAAGACATCACTTTCCTATAAAGTGGTTAATATTAAATTAACACATAAATTAACACATTCCAAGACTGGAATCAGCCAAGGATTTAAATGCATTTCTAATAAAATATTTAAGAGCAATGGAAAAAAGACATGAAAACCATCTATATTATTATCTTAAAAAATAAATAAATACAGCAAAGCATCTCTTTGGTCAGTTCAGTTCCACGATTACTACATTGTTTAAGTGCATTATTGTGTGCTTGAGTATAAATGCTTGATTTAAAGTCATAGGGTGCAATGAAGCCCTGAAGTATTTAGCGGAGCAACACCAATATATTAAAGTGTGCTATTTGGTGGTTTATCCTGAAAAAAGAATAAGCTCCTGTATGTCAGACAGTTTTTTCCTTGATACCTTCTTGGTAGCTAAAGCCCTGGAAAATCACAGTCCCTTCTGTTATACGAAGGATCAACAGGGATATAATAATCCTAATGCACTGCTTCTTTAGTACCTTTCTTTTTATAGATCTCAAGACATTTTTTATGTTTAAAGCTTCAGACGACCTTTGTGAATAAGTAAATGGATTTTAGTAGGATAGCTTCAATCCTGCTTAAACTCTCTTTCCCCCCTGCCCCTGATAAGCAATGGCATCTCTTTAACTGTGCATTGCAATGCTGCGGAGTAGTTTATGAAGCTAATGTAAGAAAAGCTCTCTCTGTGCAGATCTGTCTGAGTTCAGTGTTAAACATGACAGTAAAAGAAAGAATCAAAGGCGGTCAGGTGTTGGGTTTTTTTTATCTCCTACAAAGCAGCTCAGCCACATGAGCTCCTCTAACGGTTGGATGGGGTTAGTATTGGTTTAGCATTAACCAGGGCATTCGTCTTTGAGGTTTAGCACAGGCAAAGTGATTTGTCTGCCTAGAGCTCAGTGTAGGATCAGAGGCTCCAAGACGAAGTGTTTAAAGAATCATGAGGGCCGTTTCCAGCAGCGTGTGGTGGCTCTTGTCATCCCTGAACGGTGCACCTCAGGGCTTGGGAAGCAGATTAAACATAGAATCATAGAATTGTCTAGGTTGGAATGGACCTTTAAGATCAGCTAGTCCAACCATCAGCCTAACTCTGACAAAACAAAACATTGCTAAACCATGTCACTAAGCACTATGTCTACCCATCCTTTAAATACCTCCAGGGATGGTGCCTTCACCACTTCTCTGGGCAGCCCATTCCAATGCTTAATAACCCTTTCCGTGAAGAATTTTTTCCTAATATCCAGTCCAAACCTCCCCTGGTGCAACTTGAGGCCATTTCCTCTTGTCCTATCGCCTGTGACTTGGGAGAAGAGACCAACCCCCACCTCTCTACCCCCTCCTTTCAGGTAGTTGTAGGGAGCGAGAAGATCTCCCCTAAGCCTCCTTTTCTCCAGGCTGAACAACCCCAGCTCCCTCAGTCCCTCCTCATAAGACTTGTGCTTTAGACCCCTCACCGGCTCCATTGCCCTTCTCTGGACCATGATAATTACAATACCTGATGAGTGACAGTACCTTGTAGTGGTTATCCAAAATACGTGATCCGGTATTGCAGCAATCCTGTGTTGTTAAGCTGTAGGGTGTTTGGGTTTAACTTTATGCATAACAGATACAGCATTCCATTTAAACTTCTACAAACAAAATAATTTTACTTCTTTTCATGCTATTAATGACTTATTATCCATAAAGAGGGAAAAACAGCAATAGATAATTTAAGCAAAAATAGGTGCTGCTAATTACAGATATACATATCTAGTAGTTACTTGTGTCAGAAAAGGGTTGGTTTGTTTTTAATTGAATGCAAAAGTGAAGTTTAGCTATAGCAAATGTGGAGAAAAACGGTTATCTGCTCTCATATCCTTCAGTAGTGTATTTGCATTTTTTTAACATCTAGTATACTTAATGCAACCAAATAGACATTGTTTAAGAGTGAACCGCTATGAAGTAAATAGCGGTTTAAATTGACACAGTTGACTTCAATTCGCTTCAAACGCAATCTACTTTACACAGTTTACTTGAAGGCCGGTTTGTTATGTACCTCTGCTGCTCTGCTACTGTGTGATAGCTTGATAAGCTGTGAAAACGTGCTCAATTAAAGAGGTTTTGCTCAGATATTTCAGCGTTAGGCCCATTTTCAGCAGGAAGTTGAACTACACAAGTTTTTAAGTCCCTCCAACCCTGAGTAACTGTGATTTCTATCAACTCTTTTGTTTCAGACAGAGAAGCAGACATATAGAACAACTTTAGAAATTATTAACGTGGTCTGCTAATGATATTTTTCATAATATCATATAAATGTGGAAAAATAACAGTTCTTTCTGTTATTCCGTGTTAATTGAACCATTTGAAAAAAAAATTTCCTTGACTGTATGAGGTGAAAATATCAAAAACTTGACTGCAAAGTTACTAAGTTTTGAATGACTGAAGATTGCTTTTTCATATAGGATTTTGTGGTTGTAATAAGTAAGAAATCAATTTCTTTTCAGTGAAACTGCTTTATTTGAAAATCATACACTTTACCAGCACAGTACTAGTCTCTAGTTAAAGGTTGCTCCAAACAATTGCAGTTAAAATGCAAAAGAAGTAATCAACTGTGTGTTTTTAAATCTCTTCCAGCTAAGAAGAAGAAAAAGCCAAAGCTCTTAAACAAGTTTGATAAGACCATTAAAGCTGAACTAGATGCTGCAGAAAAATTACGTAAAAAAGTAAGTTTTGAACGTTTCCTGCAGGGCTGTAAATAGTGGGGGAAAATGAATACAATAAAAATTAACTTAGAAAAAGGGAAAATTATTTTTAGATTGCTTTCTTTGAAATTAACTTTTTAAAATTAAATATTGAATGCATGTTTGTCCTTCAAGTTTCATTTCTGTTAGATAGTTTATCTTAATTTTTTTAAAGGCATGAGTGTACATCTCTTCATGTGTATTTGCTCACCTTTAACCTTGAAAATGTTTAGCTTATTGAAGCCATTAAATCCCTATTATCAAAAAGCTGCTTAAATTAATCACATGGAACAGGGTCCTATTGCTGTTGTCCATTTGAGTACAGAAGTCAACTATTATCAGAGAACTGAGATCATAAGGATGTTAATGTGGATTTCTCCGTAAGTGATCCGATGCTCCATCAGCATTAGGTGCAAATCTTTGTGGTGGGTGTTTTTTCTGCTGAATTCCATGTGTGTCCCATGAGTGTCTGCTTCCAAACAGCTGCTTACAACACAAAGCAGATGTTCCTGCTTCTCACCAGTGGCAGCGAGGCCTTAACATCAATCAGTCAGTTCTGGTAGTTTTGAATTTAATAACTTGCCTGCAAAAAACAAACAAAAAAAGCCCCAACAAAAACCCAAAAACTCTTCACTCATCACCTCTGATAGCTTCCAATTTTATTCTTTTATCTGAACGTTTCAGAAAACAAGACCTTTGCGGAGGTATCCCTTTCCTAGATGTGAGATTAAATAGCAAAGCAAGACCATGTGACTGTTAGAAATGAAAGACCATAAGTCTTTTGGGTGTAAATCTGGTGAAAACTCCGGTATGCCTCACAGACAGTTTTAGCACATGGAGAACAACTGCAAGTCTTTGCCCTGGATTTGAGAAGACTGACAATAAGATACACTATTTTCAGTACAGTAAAATAAAAACCACTTTAGTCACTGAAGGTGTGGGATTATTCTTCATTTTCAGAAGACTGACTGTGCAGATTTAGCTTTACATTGCCATCCGTGCAGGCCCAGAGTTCCTGTAGGTCCATGGTGGAGCTGAAGAGCTACTACATAAACAGCACTAACCTCAGGCTGCCTCTGCTGCTGCTCTTCACTAGGAGCCTTGTTTGCATGTTAGAATACAAAAATAAAAAGCATTTTCATGGTTCTTGTTACTTAAAGAATTGGTTGATCAGAGAAAGGCATAACAGAAACTTTTGATGAGTCCATAGAGTTGGCCGACTCTTTCCCTGCCTGTGTCTCTTGGTGAGTTGCAGACCATCATGCTTGTCCTGTAGGAAGCTGGGTAAATTTAGTAACAAATCAGATATATGTAATATTTGAAAATAGTAATAAAGTCATGTATGATAATCCCTCATATTTCTAAAGCTGTAAGCGTTGGAAGTGGCAGCAGGGTCTGATGCCAAATTTTGCTGAGCAGTGCTCAGCTCCTGTTTGACAGCGCAGCTGGTTCTTCTCAACTCCCATCCTTACTTGCTGGTCAGCATCAACTGTGAGAATATCATAGTTACGTTTGGACTTTGAATGGGACAGGGAAGAGACAGAGAGCATGTGTGAGGTGTCCTGAGGGACATCGTTATTCAAAACATTTGGGGGAAACAGTCAAAAGCTATGGATGAGTCTCGTATTTCCCCTAGAAGAACTATAGTTATGATACTGCTGGTCACGTGAGCTATGCACAGAGACAATTTCTATGTATAGAACTTGCTTTCTATTCTCTGTTACATTCAGTTTGGATTTTGTTATTAGTAATAGAATCTTTACATATTGATATAGACAAGTTATTGCCATCTCAGCATTTTTTTCCAGTCAACAAAGAGAAAATGAGTAAAATAAATACAAAGTTAGTCATTTTAACCATAGAAAGTGGATAATATTGTTTCATACATAAAGGCAATGAATTTCTCTTAAATGAGTAGGCAATCCTTACAAAAATAAAAGTGAAAACTGTTGACTCAGTCTGCATGTTTTTTGTTTTTTTGTTGTGGTTGTTTTAAATTGGGCAAGCTAATGTGTTATTAGGTCAAGCATCCTTCAGCATTTTTATTCGATAGAATTGCTGATAAATATCTCTGCCTTCCAGGGAAAAGTTGAAGAAGCTTTAAGGGCCTTTGAAGCATTAGTGAATCAATATCCACAGAGTCCTCGAGCAAGATATGGGAAAGCACAGGTATCTAAAAAAAGCTATAAATGTTAAAAAAAAGATAAACATTTCATAGCAATAGAGTTCTTGGCCTCAGTCAGACTTCATTTATAATTTTATGGATATTTCCTAAAGAAAAAAGGAATTATGTGATCTGTCATTGTATCTGTTTCAGGCCTCTATTCTTCCCCAGTTACTTTGGGGGCTTCTGTCTTACTTTAGTAAATAACACAAGAACACAATTACAATTTTGTGTTATAAATAACACAAAAATAAGACACATCCTGTAGGTGTCATGAAAACTTTCAGGTGAACGGTAAGAGATAAACCCCAACTAGTGCCTTCGTGCAGGAACAAAAGGCAGAATTCAGTTGTCACCTACTGTTTGCTGCAGCTGGTAAATCAACACATCAATCAAGTCTGGGCTAAATGCTGCTCTTTGCTCAATGGGAATAGGGAAAAGGATTTGGAGTTTTTAGAGAGAGAGTGCTAAAGGATAAAGAACTCATATTCATAGGCAAGAGTTAATTAGCATTTTCTTGTGGAGTGAGTTCTGTTTCAGGTGTTCTCACCCCCCCAAAAAAAGAGAAAGCATTGGAAAATAAGCTTTTGAGCAGTGTTGGGATATCTCAGAAGAGAATAATCCTTGTATTTTCATAAACAGCAGGATAATCCCACTGCACTAGATGTAATAAAAGACTGCTTGAACTCCTGTTAATCAAGATGAGCAAAGTGAAACCCTCACTGTAGCAGAGAATTGTGCTGTTATACAATTAAGGAGACACTTGAATTGGAGTCACAACCAGATTTCACTTGGTTAAGAATAGTCATGCTAAAACCAAAGCCATGATTATCCAAAAAACTATCATGCAACTGCTTGATAGAGAACAGACCAAATACTTCATTGTTCTGTGTAAGGGATAGTCTGCTGAACTATTTGCCTTCTTACAGTAGGAGACCACTTCAGGTCATACATGTGATGGACTTAACTCCGTAAACTTACGCTTTTAATATTTACCTTTTTAATGAATATACTCATATCTAAGAATATGCTTCCTGCCTCCTCACTGCTTATAGGGAGGAGGGCAGATGATTGAAGCCAGCTGTGAAGCTTGGTCTCATTCAAAAGTCCTCCCAGCGGCACAACTTCATTTGTCACTTTACAACAATTTGTAGTTAAAACCTACTGCTGCAATAATGCTTAAAACGTCCTCCAGACCAAGATCTGAAGTTATAATTAGCATAGATTTTCTGGGACTGTATAAAAAAAACTATAAATTCATTTTCATTTCCAGTAGCCTTTGTAGGCTGATACAAGTCTTTTTACTGAACACTTATATTCACCTGACCAATGACAATTTATTGAATCCAGTATGTCTAAATTGAAACTGTTTGAAGGAATGGGAAAATCATGGGCTTCACAGACAGATGAATTATTCTTAGGACTTACATCGTAACACCATATTACTTTTAAATGGGTATTTATACCAACACAACACATTCAAATTTGCTACCTCTCATCACTAACTAAAGTTAAAACTGCAGAGCAAGGTAAGGGTAAAGGCCAGGAACTCACCACAAAAGTGTACTTCTCCGATTCTATGACCCAGCATTACATGCTAATTTTGTAGATTCAGTTTCTAATAAGACATGAGGATTCGTTTTTCTGGATCTTTTAATAGTTTTAAAAGACAACTGTTTTCCCCAAAATTCAGCAAAAAGTTTCGTAATCAGAAGTGCTTTTCAGAAATTTGAGCAGTTCCTGATTTGATTTCTGGAACTACGCTTAGGCCAGATGAAAAAATCTTCTACAGAAATCATTCATGCCTTTAAGAGGCTGAAAAGACAAACAGATAGATCTTAAACCTCCTTATATGTTTTAGAGCATCTGTACTGATTAAGTCATGTAGATTTTATGCTAACAATTTTTGCTTCTTGCTTATGTATCTTCTACTATTCTTTGCCCTGCAATTCCTATTAAAAAAAAAAAAAGAAAAGCGAATTTCCCAGTGAATGTACGTCAGAAAAATAAATAATTTCTTCAAACTGATTTCTGAAGTTACCTCTGAAATCACCTAATCAGCTGTTTGACTGGGTATCCGTATTGTTTGGTATTTCTCATACTCAGTTTCAAAGTTGCCTGAGGGAAGAAAAATACAGGGCAGAATGCAAAAAGATTCCAGGTATTAACTACTTACTACAGCATATGCAATTAGCACAGTTGAAGCTGTTTCAACTAATGTGTGTGTTTGATAGAACAGCAAATTTAGGTAGACCAGTAAGAGCTTCTGCACCTGAAATGCTTGTGATGCACCTACACCTTGCTCTGCTAATTGACTTGAGAACGAACCTAAGCCAATAAAAATACATGTACTTTGGAAGAATGCATTAAACACATAAAAATGCATGCATTTATGTAAACAGTTCAAAGTAATACTTTAAAAAGATATAGTCTTATTTTTTTCAGCTATGGAAACAAATTATGAACATTCAAGTGAAATCAGTAGTAATTTCCATTGGCTTCACTGAAGCTGTAATTTCACAGTAGAGGTCTCATATATCCATTGGTCTGCTCCAGAATTTAATGAAGAAATTTAAGTTCTGAAAGAGTTGTAGGGTATATATTCTATCAAGATAGGCAAGAATAAAGCCAATCCCTGTTTAGTTTCCCAAGAATCTAAATAAATTTGTGTCAGAATATGTGAAAGAAATGCTTGTTGGTGTGTTTTGATCTATGTATTGCTGCCAGTGTAAGGCTTAATATGCAAATAGTCTGTAGGCAACAATTTTGTTTCTTCCATATTATTGAAATGGATTGCTTCGTTTATTTTCAAAAGCAGAAATTATGACTTCTACAAATGCTAACAAAATTCTATGTTAATGCATGTTTAAGGTGCAGTTTTCTCATACATATGCTTTCAAAAAGTTTGCAGGAAACAAGAATTAATGGTAATTCTAATTTGCCTTACTATAAAGCACAACCAAATAAGTTATCCATAGTTATGCCAAAATTTTATAGGTTAAAGATAATTCTAAAATTTTTCCCATAATCTAAAAAAAGTATAATTTGCCTTCTAAGAAAACAGAAGTATTTTTAAGACTAATGGATTATTATGTGTTCTGATAATTGTTTTGTGATTCTTTCTAGTCTGAAGATGACTTGGCTGAGAAAATGAGAAGTAATGAGATGCTGCAAAAAGCCATCAACACCTATGATGAGGTGGTTAGTCTGCCAAATGTCCCTTCAGATCTGATAAAGCTGAGTTTGAAACGAGAAGCAGACAGGCAGCAGTTTCTTGGTAAGACTTGAGGGTGGTGCCAAAATTTTGGAAGTTGTGTGAGCAAGACTTTCAAAAGATCACTAAGGACTGAAAAGCACCAATTCCATTCACTTTTCAGTAGTGTTCCTAATCTCTGTAATGCTTTTAGAAAAATATTTTCAAATTCTTTAAAATTTTTCTAGGGAACTAGTGTATATAATTGCTTGTATGATAATAGTGCCTGTAGACAGCAGTGCACAAAGTGCTATGAGAAGCTATGGTGGGAAGTGGTCAAAAAAAGTTTATTGACAGAGAAAGAAGAAAAAGTTCATCTTTTTCTACTGAAGCTAGAGGGAAATCGTGAGGAAATTAATGGCACACACAGATTAAACACTCAGAATATATTTTCCATAAACATAGAGAAGGATGGAATTGAACTTGGGGATAACATCTGAAAGTTTAGATCTCAATTCTGTGATGTGCGAGAAGTGCTGATTAGAATGTGAGGCACAGTCAACTTTGGAGAAAAGAGTTCCGTTCCCATGGGTTGGATTTTAATATCAACTTGTTTTGATCTTGCTGTTCCTCTGCAAAACCTCATCTAGGAAGTCGAGGAACGTACTTCATTTTAAGCATGTGAAGCATGATTAATTTTATAGTGGGAACGTAGTGAAGCTATTGCTTAACACTAGAAACATGTTTAATCACTTAATCAATTAAGACTAAGTTCATTTTGATATGTTTGCCTAGTTTTTTTGAGCACTTCTGACATCTGGGCGTGAAAGAGCAACCGAAGCTTAAATAATGTTGTTATTGCTTCACTGTGAAGGGTTCTCCACTAGAGGCTCCCATAACACTGCGGGATATGCATTGGCTGTGATTTCCTGAAATATTCCTTGTAGGACTACGCCTCTGGTGACAACCAAGCAGCTCAATATACTCCACAGCACAATATACTTTTTTCAAGTTCTGCTTCTTGATCATTAGTGAAAGTGGAACACCTGGCTCTGATTTATGTTTTCTTAGATGTTGTGTAAGCATCTTACTACTGTTACTCATATCTGTAGTCGTAATTAAGTCTTGTTCCATCAAATTAGGTCGCATGAGAGGTTCCCTGGTTACTCTACAGAAATTAGTTCAGCTGTTTCCCGGTGATACTTCATTCAAGAATGACCTTGGTGTTGGTTACCTCTTGATAGGAGATAACAGCAATGCCAAGAAAGTATATGAAGAGGTGAGCTTCCATTCCAGTCAAGGAAAAAAGTTACTTGCATTCATACGTTCATTCTAAAGATTGCCTGCTTTTAACTTTTTTAGTTGTTAAACATTTCATATGTCTGGTTTTGAAGGCTTAGTATAGATACGATTTTTTTCTGGTACAGTTCTTAATTATCATCTAATTTTAATTCAGATTTCCTTATGCTGACATGCTAAATGTTTTTCTTCATAGACAGAGAAACGCAGGTTTTTTTCTTCATATGCTTGATAATACTTGATTTCTTATACCCTCTGGTAGCCAGTTTTGGAATATACTGACAACTCATACGGATGTAATGAGTAGCATAAAAAAAAAGATATCCTACCTGCCAGATGCTGAAAGCAAAAGTAAGCCTAGTTCAATAATTCAATAGTTCAATACTCATCATAGCTATTTAACCTTTGGGTTTTGATTATTTTTGTAAGCAGCCTATATTCTGTTTTTTCTTTCATGATGCTTGTAGTGTGGGCAGTTCATTGGATTTATACTGCTGTCATATACAGTAATCAAGCTGGGGAAAGTTCACTGCCAGGAAGGGCCACTCTGCTCCTGTGGTCTATAAACCTGTGGTCTGCTCCTGTGGTCTGTTAACGTAGAATCATAGAGTGGTTTGGGTTGGAAGGGACCTTAAAGATCATCTAGTTCCAACATCTGGAAGCTCTGACAGATGTGGAGCTTGACGTCACTGGTAGAGCACAAGCTGTCAGCACCGGATCAGAGATGGTCTTGTTGATGTTGGCCCAGGTGTTGGCAGTGCTTGTTTAGTACAGGCACAGGGCAGTAATCGGCTGGTTGTGTAGCCTGAGGACGAGTCAGCATGACTGGTACCACCTCCTGAGAGTAAAGGCCCCGTTTTTCTTCCCCCACATCTGGGAGTCTAAGGGGATTCGTATCTTGGGTGGTTTCTCAAAGAGAAGGAGGACGTTTAACCACATGGTTGGAAGCAGGATCTGAACCCTGGTAATACTACTTTTTTTTTTTTTCTTTTTCTTTTTTTCTCCAGCTCCTCTGGTAGTCTCAGATGTTTCCAGAGTAATGTTTGCTTTGCTACTTTGGCTACATTGTAGGTCCCTCCATAAAACATTTCTGTTGAATAATTTTTGGCCTGCTGTCAAATTTCTCAGAGGGTTGGAAACATCAGCTTTTAAAGATAGAATATATTAACCAAACCTGCTTCTCAAGCTGCAAGGAACTTGGAAAAAAAAAAAAAAAAAAAAACCAACAAAATCTTTCAAGTATTTTGCTGCAAACAATATAGATGCTACCATTTCTTAATATCAATAATCACAGGACTTTCTAGAAATTAAAGAAGGTAATGCGTTTGCTATATAATTGCTTTGATACTGAGTTTGATACACTTCAGAAGAAGTGTATACTGCTCTGATTAAGAATAGATATGCAAAACGAGAACTGGTCTACTCTTAATATATTGTTTTCCATGCTTCCGTAGACTTTATCCAGTGTAATTACTCTGGTTTGCAGTTCACTGACCATTGAAATAGAATAGGTAATAGTGATGTTCTGTCCTTGTAAAAGAGCACCAAATAAATAAGTTTTAAAAGGAGTTGGATTTATTCTTTTTAAAAATTGTGGGGTTTGTCCATATTCTGGCTCCTTCTGGCTTCCTCAGGCTGAATTCTAACAGAATAATTGTTGTAATTCAGGATCAATTTACATGAAGAATTTTAAGAAGGGAAACATAGCCAAAGGAACAGGGAGAAGTTCGTGTGTACATGATTTAATTTGTGGTTATACTGAAGGCTTCTTGCATGATTTTGGGTAGATCGTGTAAGGGGCCATATGCTCTGCTCTTGAGTGCGTTGCTCAGCTGTTGCAATGCATATTTAGGAAGCGGTTGCCATATGGTTTGGAGCTCCTACCACTGGTGCTCAAGCTCTGTGCATAGTCAATAAAGAGAGGGGCAAACTGTGAAGAGTGGTTCTGAGGGCCTCCAGGAGACGTCTTCCTCTTCCCGTGATTTTTGAAAAACCTAGGAAACTTCTGTAGTGTCATTAAGTCCTTCTTCTCACTAATGATAGAAAAACATAAGAGAGCACAGACAAGAGAGCATGAACTCAGTGCTGCACACTAGATGCCTCCAATATTCATGAATCCTGGGTCTGCTTCCCACTGTAAGGAAGTCCATACATCTTTATTCAAGTGTTCTTTAATGCAGAAGGCACGGACATCTAGGAAGAGAGAGCAGAGCTCAAGGTGTATCCTCAAGAGAACATACCCCTTGTTTGGCTAAAGGCTATGCTTTCTGCTCGTTCCTCTCTGGTCCCATTCTTTGTGGTTGTCTAAATTCTTGTGTATGTGCTACTTGTTTCTGCTCCTCAGGCGAGTTCCTGAGTAGTTGAACACCCTTCCGTGCAGGAGAATCGAGACTCTAGACTCTAGACTTTCAGAATTGTTTTCCCCAAATTTGTTATCTCTTAGCACCTGTTGAAGTGTTATATTCAAAAGTTGTACGTTCCTTCTTTTAGCTACAGGAACAACATGTATAAACGTTGAACTTCAGCTCGAGAGAGTTTTGTACGAACAGCTGTAGTGTGATATAGTTTAACTGATACAAAATACACTTTTCTATTATGCATTAACCAGACCATGTGCTGAACCGCGGATGGAAAATGGTGTCCAATTGGAGAGGATTTCAGTTTTGCTTAATATTAAAGTATTTTCTTTTGAACATTACACTTCGGGACATGGAAATATAACATTAAAGTAGTCCTAGTAGAATTCAGAGCTGTTTTTATTTTCAAAGAAAACATAATGTTAAAATTACTCCTGGTAGATTTTAGAGCTATTTTTGTTTTCAAAGATCTAGGGATTACGATGAATTCTGTGGAAGAGAACTTTATAAGACCAGTTACTCTGCTAATAGCACTTTTTCTGCCTGCCATGCTGAGGCATGTCTGCATGGCTCAGTGCAATGTTATATAGACACGCACAGGCCAGCTCTGATTGAGCTATCTGAGGTACCAAAAGCAGAATATCCACATTAACACAGTACTCTGCCCTGGCTAATTAGCCATTGATAGCCCCAGAGGTTAATTTCTATATTCATGATTAATATTTAATGGGCTATGAGCAGTTTAGTAAAACTTATTTCTAAACATAATTAATATTGCATGCAGCAACAGCAACAGAGTAATACAATTTACATTAAATACTTCCAGTGTAATTTCTGCTGATTGTATCTCTTCACTTCTCTTTAGGGGCTCTGAATGTAGATCATGCCTTAATGCAACTCGGCATTGTTTAAATGAACTGTAATACAGAAAATTCTATTCTGTCTTAATTAATCAGATAGCTTTATCCTATAGTTAAAGGGACCGTAACGAAATTATATGGCTAATAAATATTTCTGTCAGTCATTTTATTTTACCCTGTAGCTACAGATTCTTGGACCAAAATGGTTATACACAGAATGCTGTGGCCAAAAGGCATAAGATGCATAAGGTGGTAACAAATTCTTATACTAGGGATCACGCTTACCCTTACTATGAATTTCCATGTTCACTTTTTGCTAATAATGTGTCATATTACAGACTTCGGATAGATTCTCAAATTGATTGTTGCTTCATAGTAGCTCTTTTCTGCAAAAAGAAGTGAAGTGCTGCTATTTTTAACTCATAAGATTTTATACTCATGTTGTGCTGATTTTGGTTTTGCTTGGGTGTAGTTTCTATGTAGTAAGGTTTGAGAAAGCAGAGCAATTGGCCCCGAGGGCTTGTTATGGTTTTCTTGTAATTATTTTGATTGAAAAATTAGGTTAGACACTGACTGGAAAAGGCAGAGGGAAAGGGCTATAATGTACGCAGACATTTAATCCATAGCATAAGTTTAGTAGCTTCAAAAATGGATTTAGGCAAGAGAAATTGCTCATCTGTCTGTTGTTTTGTATTTGGCGGCTGTGCTAGACATTCAGCAGGTATCAGCCTCTCTAATTCCACTGACTGCCAGGCTCTCGTGATGATCCTCACAGACTGAGGGTCCGTCCTGATAAGACCGTCCACCCTTATTTTAAGGAGGGAAGAGGTGTAACAACAGATTAACTTGACCGTGTAATTGATATCACATAGGGATAAAAATGATATTAAATATATACATCATAGATATGTGAAGCTGGAAAGTAGATCAAGGCTTCTCTAATTTTCCCCTTGGCTGAGGCAGACCAAAAGCACTTAAATTATCTCAGTAACATTGGGGGTATATGTTTCAGAACCTAGGCCAGCCAGTTTCACACCTCCTTTCCTTGAAGCACTCGCCCATACGCTGATCATTCCCTGCAGCTGTCCCTGTCCTCACAAACCTTTCTCTTTCACGGTGCCCATGAAATATCCATCTCCAGACATTTGCTGAAGGTTTTTTGGTTTTTTGCAAAACTAAGTCAAGTTATAATTCAGGCATTATCTGGAAAGCAGCTCTGCAGCTGTAGCTCTGCAGCTCTGTAGAGAGAGACCTCGGAGTCCTGGTGAACAACAAGTTGACCATGAGGCAGCAACGTGCCCTTGTGGCCAAGAAGGCCTGGGGTGCATTAGAAAGAGTGTGGCCAGTAGGCCGAGGGAGGTCATCCTCCCCCTCTATTCTGCCCTGGTGAGGCCACATCTGGAGTATCCAGCATCCAGTTCTGGCGTCCCCAGTTCAGGAAAAGTGGGGAACTACTGGAAAGAGTCCAGCGGAGGGCTACAAAGATGATCAAGGGACTGGAGCACCTCTCTGATGAGAAAAGGCTGAAAGGCTTGAGTCTGTTTAGCCTGGAGAAGACCCAGAGGGGACCTCATCAGTGCTTATAAATATCTAAAGGGTGGGTGTAAAGAGGATGGGGTCAGGCTCTTATCACTGGTTCCTGGTGACAGGACAAGGGGCAATGGGCACAAACTGGAAAACAGGAAATTCTTTGTCAACATGAGGAGAAACTTCTTTACTTTGAGGGTGGCAGAGCACTGGAACAGGCTGCCCAGAGAGGTGGTGGAGTCTCCTTCTCTGGAGATACTAAAAAATCCGGATGGACACATTCCTTCCCCACCCGCTCTGGGTGACCCTGCTCTGGCAGGGGGTTGGACTGGATGATGTCCGGACGTCCCTTCCAACACCTACAATTCTGTGTGATTCTGTGTGTGAATCTTCATCAGGATACAAAATCATTTAGTTTAATTCAGCACACTAGGTCTTGTTCTTGGGCAAAGAGTGCAGGGCACAACTATATGGGAAAAATTTATCCTTAACCTTCTAGTGAGAAAGCAAAATGCATCCGACCTTGCATTACCATCTGATGGCTTTCTCTTGGCCAAGCGTGAGCTCTCCAGAGAGTGCTCAAGTTCACTGAGGTGCCGAGAATGCCCTTTGCGTTCCCCAGGTCTGCACAGTCCCATTATGGGATGCAGGCATTATTTTATAGCTTTTCTCTCAATTGTACTTGCTGTGCTTCGCAGTGCAGCCTATTTTCTCTTGCCAAGACTAGTTTGCCACCGGTATAAACCTATCTAACTTTGAACTATTTCAGATATATTTCTACACTACGCTTCCCGTGGCTGTGCTGTGGACTTGTTCAAAAGCAGCTCCTTTCCTTCAGATTAGTCAAAGCTGGGATATGTAATTTAAGTGGTAATGAATGGTGTTAATTCTGTAACGTAGCATGTCGTAACTCAAGGGAGAGGGTGGAGAAAGACAGATGCACACACAAAAAAATAAAAGCAGTGCAGAGATTCCAATTGGAATAATTTCACTTCTGAGACTTTAAAGTTTGGCTTGTAATAAGTTTTTGCTGGAGAAGCACAAAAGTGAATGGGGAAAAGAAAGAACAGCCAAGCCAATAATTTATCTGAGAGTCAGCAATGGAAGAAAATGTCATTGCATCGCTAAATAGTAATATGTGCACAGCTTTGTTAATTTGCACAGGTCCCTACAAGTGTATTTAATTCATTTGCTCTCCAACAGGTTCTGAGCCTGGCTCCAAATGATGGCTTTGCCAAAGTACATTATGGCTTCATCCTGAAGGCAGAAAACAAGATAGCAGAAAGCATACCCTATCTAAAGGTATTTTTCTTTTCTCACCTACGGTAAATATTTTGCCTGTAAAAAATAAAATTGGAATGTATAAAACATGTCAAGGTAGAAGCACACTAATCACAAATCACAGTTTAAGCTTTGTGTTGCAGTGATTTTGCTGTATCACTGCCTATGAACTGGAACAAGCTTGTACATTGAAACTCATCAATTCTTCAACATCAAGTACTTGTGGTTAACCCTAAGTACAAAGTGTTTTTGTGTTTGGCAGTAGGCTGCAAACATAAGGTTCTTGAAAAATCTAGAGAGGCTTTGCGTAGACTTCTGAGTGCTTGGGAAGAAATACCACAAAGTAAAACCTTAATCCAACTTTCTAAGATGCTTGTGTGTATGTGTATGGGGTCAGGGGCAAACATCCATCTCTGAATACACCTCTGTCTTGGAGGGACCAAGGAGAGAGGCCGTGGCATCTGGAAAACTGATAACATTTCTCAATGTCTTTTTACTGAACTGTTGTATTCATTCAACCTAATTTCCGGGTTACGATGGTGGTTATATTTTGTAGCTAGTTTCGTAGCCTGTCTCTTGCGTAGAATTTGCAGCCTATTTACAGCAATCAACTGAACTCTTTTTAAAGTCCTATTGAAATTACTCTTATACTTTTTTGTTGATGGTTTTTTGTGTTTTTTAGGAAGGACTAGAGTCTGGTGATCCTGGCACCGATGATGGACGCTTTTATTTTCATCTGGGTGATGCCTTGCAGAGAATGGGAGACAAAGAGGTACACATTTAACATTTTCTTGCCTTGAAGTCTAAACCTCTGATGGAATGCAGAATCCAGAAAAACTTTTAAGCGTGGGCTCAATGTTGGACACGTGAGGAGTCCTGTTGCAATAACAACCCAGCACGTGTGTAGAGGTCAAGATGAGCAACAGCAAAAATCCGCTATTGTTGTGGCAATAAAATCTCTTGGCATCCCTTGTTCTAGAACTAACCTAACCTTCTGAAGCTTGCATGGGGTATTTTGAACTGAGGGACTAAATATTTTTCAAAAATTTGCTGAAGGTTGTTTTAGAGTCTGTTTTCTGCTCCTACCACTTATAACAAAGATTTTAGTTGGAGTTTTAAAAAAAAAAAAGACAACTATATCACTGTATACAAGTTCTGTCATAGCTCTGATATAAGTGTTCTGTAAACCTCCCTTCTTTTCAAAGTGACCTTGAGCACCAGTGAGTGAGTATGTGATGAAAGAAGACCATGAGAGGACTGAATATGTGGGCTGAGTTATGGTATTTGTTCAATAGTTAAAGTAGCAAAAATCTTAGAAAAGCAGAGATTTGTGCAACAAATCAGTTGCGTGCCCAACAAAAGCAAATATATGTGACTGCAAACCATAAGAGTTACCAATTTGTTTATTTAAAACCAAATATAATATAAAAGCCAAATTTAAATTTGTGACTTAACACTATTGCCATGGTAGGGGAGCAAAGGGCTTTTGTTGAAGACTGTTATTAATAGTAGACTTTACAACGGATGTGAATCTAAAAACAAACAAAAAAACAAGCCAAAAAACCCTACTCGGGTTCCTGGATGGGAAATGTGAAAAGAATAAGCATTTCAAAAAAGCATAGTGGAACTGCTTTTTAATGGGCTATATAGTAATAGGACTGAAATATTGATACCTAATATACTGTAAAGAATGCTGACCTCTTGAGTATCTTGGTCCAGTCATTAGACAGTTCTCCAATATGACCCATAAATGGGTGAACTAAAATGAAGCCCATGTTAGTGATCTTTCTGAAGACCAGTTCATCAGATTAATTTTCTTTTTTTAAAAAAATCTACTATATACATACTAAATCTATAAATAAATTAACTACAGTACCTTATACATACCTTGAACTGTAATAATATCTATATTTTTTAAGATTGCCTTCTCTGAAAGTACAATAAAATATTCTTCCAATGAAGTTTTTTGAATTTAAAGGTTCATTTACGAGTGAGAATTAGTTGGCCTCTTTCTATACATAAACACACGTGTGCATGTGCACACACTGTCTCTCTGTCTGACTCTGTCCTTCTCTCAAGAGAAAACCAAAAAGGAAATCCCTGTAAGCTTCCATGGGATAGTCTGGGTTGAATGTTTGAGCCTAGAGCATCCTGTTACAATGTTTGACTGAAGATACCACACAGATGTAATTAACATATATCATCCCAATCCCCAGGATAATTGTGTGTTAATGTTTACAGAGTTAACAGTCAAATCTGCTGTAGGAAAAGTTTTAATCAATGACAAATGAACTTCTTGGCATAGAGGAGACTTTTCAATTTATCAGTGAAAAGTCCACTGCTAAGCTAAATTTTTCTCACTGACCTTGCTAGACTTGCTGAACTTCAAGATTTAATCAAGGAAACAGATCAATATTTAAAGAACATGTGAAATTACTATCACTGAAGGTTTGTTGGAGGTAGATATTCATCTATTAGAGGTAAATTAGGAATTATGAATGTGGTCTTGGTAAGCGTTAGGGAAACAGTGTAGACTATGCCCTTTCCAACTTTAATTTGATAAAATGCCAAATTGACTTAAAAAAAAAAAAAAGATAAATTAGAACTGTGGAAGTTATTATAGAACAAAGTGCTGTTCCCACAGAATGTGTAAACTGAGTGTGTCTCAATCACTTTCCTGGAAAAGAAGCTGTACTGTTGTAGCTGTCCTGAGCAGTACAGTGGTCGTTATTTAGTCTTTCCACAGCCCAGATCTGCATGCAAAAGGAAAGATTTCTCGTGGAAACTCAGGACTGGAAAGGATGAGTAAGGCAACCTAACCCTACTCCGTGCTATCAAAGGCAACCTCACAGCGCAGCTCCTCTAATAGATAAGGATTAACAGTATTATACATCGTGATTAGGGCTGATGTATCTTAAAGAGCAGCAACATTCATACTCATCAGTCGGTGGCTGAAACAAGTAATTCATCCTCCTTACCACTTGGGCTAACTCCAAGCATTGCAAATGAGTGCAGGCAGTCAGCATGAACAATCTATTGACGTCCTGCTGCCCTTACCATTTACACCTTGGGGAACTTACCTTATAAATCAAAATGCTTCCATTTCACAGATTTAACCAAGATAATATCAAAATTTAAAGATTTACTACGTATTACTCAAAGGTAATACATAATTCTATTTTTTTTGGACCCATGCACAATTTTACAAAGCTTCTTTAGAGGAAAAAAGATGAAAGCTTATATATATGGTCTGCTGTTATTCTGCTCATTCGCACTGATTTTTCTGTAGTTCAGGCAGATGCTGTAAGGCAACGTTCTATTACGGCCTTTCACGGCCTTTCCTCCCTACTTCAAGAGAGTTATAAAGATGAGAGTACCACATTTTTTAAAAGCTTGAAGAAAATGTACAGACTCTCAAAAAATGATCTATGGCTATAATATAGAGACTTATGAAAAAATGGGAAGACAAAACCACCCAAAGTAATTTCTTACCTTATATCTGAAATAAAAGATCTCTAAGATGACACCAGACATAATCCATTACATGAACAATTTCCAACAGCTTTTTGTTTTCTTGACTGGCTGCTAAGAGTAGGTGAGTCTTAGTAAGTCACACGCTGTTCTCGTGGCTTATTTGTATCCAAAAAAGTTTTGGTTTTCCTTCTAGTTTACTGGCTGACATCAGCTGGTCTCCTAGAGATGTGTTTGTTTGGTTGTATGTTTCTCTTTGCATTAGACCCTGTACATAAAATGATTATTCTTTTGCTTCACGGTTTCTACTGTGGGTTTTGTCTTTTGGTGCTCCCCCAGCCCACTGGCTGGTGGGGTGGGATGGCGTGAGGAGCAGAAAAGACCTTGACCCTGTGTAAGCCCTGCTCAGCAGCAAACATACATCCCTGTATTATTATTAGTGTTTCCAGCACTAATCCAAAAGATGGCCCCAGATTAACTTTACCCTAGCCAAAACCAGCACGCCAGATTTTCCGTACTCATGCTAGAAAGAAAAGTGGAGGGTTTCTTTTTTGGGGGGAGAACTTGGGTGTTTTATGTAGAGTGAGATAAGAATATATATTAGGTCGGGTGAAGGAGCATGAGAACAAGTTTGGATGAGTGGCGCTTAGGCAGAGGCAAATTGGACAGTTTGCAGGCTTGGGAGGGGACAAATTACAAGTGGTGTAGGTAGAGAAGGGACTTTGTGCATGACTCCAAGTAAAGAGGTTTTTGGATGGTTTCTGTTCAAGACAGGGATTGCTGCCTGCTTCAGTCCCTCTGCTCCGGTGCTCTGGACTTCTTACCTCGTATCTCCCTACTTAGCTTTTTTTTTGCCTTTTTTTTTTTTTTTTGGTGTATGTGTTGTCTAAAAATATTATAGCTGTAGCAGCAATGGTGGACAGGAAGGAGGCAGCTGTATGTAGCCTTCTCTGCATACGGTTCATCACAGCGCTACTTAGGCTGGAGGATTTCTTTCCAAGTATCCCATTCTCTTCCTTTGCAGGACCTTGTTTTGCTGCCATACAAACAAGGAAGTTGTGGAAAGTGACAGTAAGACAAGCAAAGCTCTAGTATTAACTTCAGTAGGTTTCTACCATGTGGTCAGTTCTGGTGTGGCAACAAATATTTGAAGAAATCCAAGTGCATGTATGTGTTAGATAATTAAGTAACAATTTAGCTCCAAAAAGTCAGCACTGTTTTCATCATCACAGCATCTCCACTGGCAGCAGAAGGCAGACATCTTTAATTCATAGGTAGAGAATTGAAACATAGAGAAAACAAGGTTGACCAAGATAACAGACAATTAGATCTCCCAAGTCCGAGGACAGTGCCTAGATTACTGCCCCATATTTGGTGTAGGTGGTTGTGAGAAGATTATCCTATTTGACAAACATTGGATTGGACAGCCTTGGCCAACTGATCTATTTTGGGGTTGTTTGTTGGCTATTTTTGGCTTTATTTGGGTTTTTTTCCTTAAAGTGTTCTTTTCTACATTACATTAGAAGAATAACCCCAGCATCCAAAGAGACAGTCTGTTACCTTACCAAAAAAGCGTCTCACCTTTTTTTTGTGGGAGCTTGGCTGATACAAATTTTGTTGTTAACAACTACAATCTTTTAGGCGTACAAGTGGTACGAACTTGGATACCAGAGAGGTCACTTTGCATCAGTTTGGCAGCGCTCCCTCTACAACGTTAAGGGCCTGAAAGCTCAGCCGTGGTGGACAGCGAGGGAAACTGGTTATACGGAACTGGTGAAGGTAAGGCAGTTTGTTTCTGCATGCTTTGATTTCATTTTTTTTAAATAAAAACTATAATCTAAAGTGAGAATAGCAACTATAATCTAAGCAGAGAAAATGCTAATTTCTATGCTGAATCACTGTCTGTGAGTACCAGACTCAGACCGAGCACAAGATTTAACTAACATACTATAAAATTAGCCCAGGCATTTTCAAAATTGAGAATGGGGACAGGATGGCTGAACTTTATTAATTGTAATTAATTTATTAATAATGTTTGCATGGTAGACAACCATAATGTCTCAAGTGCTAGAAGGACAGCAGGCTCTGGTAATGTTTGGGACACCACCATTGTGAATTTTTAATGAGTCAGGAAAGGCTGTGACTTTCATCCCTTGTGTAATATTTGGTGACTTCTTTGGAAGCATTTAATTGCATAAGACAAATGGGTAGATTCCCAGTGGTGGATTTCACAAGAAAAAAACCATAAAATTTAACTTCTCTAAAGTTCTTTTTTGGTTTGACGCAAGACAAGTAGTCTGGTTATTATTCATAATAGTAGTTTGTGTTTCCAAAATTATGTAATTTTTACTATTATAATTTTAATCATAATTCTTAGGGGAAAAAATTTAAAATGGGGAAATAACCTTTTATTTCCTGTATGTTTTAATTATTGGTATGTGGTTTAGCAAAATTATTCTGCACAAATAATTTAAAGCCATAAATGTTTATTTGCAAGAGACATATTCCTTCAGAGCAGTTGTTTCATTATACTTAGTTACATAACATGATAAAATGCCTACTGTGAAAGAATGATTTTATTTAAAAAAAAAAAAAAGAAAGAAACTTAAAAAGGGAAGATTACTCCTTGTTATGCTTTTGATGGCAGCATAAATAATGCTAGGAAATTTAAATTAAAGTGTGATTCTCCAGTGTAATCTCAGTCACACAAAAGAAAACCCAATTAGCTTTATGGACTAGCATTTGGGAAGATTTCAAATGTGCACGTATTGAACTCATTCTTGAGGAATGTGCAGGAATAGATACTCCCTCCCATAAAGGAGGTGGAGAAGCTGAGAACTTGTTCTCATACTTTTGCCAAACAAAAAAGAAAGAATATATATTATTTTGTTGATGTGTTAGAGCTATCTGCAGTGACGTTTTACAGTCTCTTACATGGTAAACCATTCAAATTCCTGAGTCACAGAAGCTAATGGTCCCTTCACCCTTGGCATGAGGAGACAAGTCAGCTTTGAATGAATTCAGAAATAATTCTATTTCCTGTTATCAAATGGCCAGGAGTCCACTTTGAAGGGATTTTTTTCAGATAGATCAGACCACATATAGAGGTCTTGGTTTGGATCAGCATCCTGCGTGGCTCCTAGAAGAGCCATTCAGGAGACCAACAAAGGTAGGAGTTCACCCCTGACCTCCATAGCCCAACTGCCTCTCTGAAATCCACTCATACTTCTTCAATCCAGTAATTTTGTGGTATATTTTTTAGCTGTTTTACTAGCAATATGTCATTGAATTCAGACTAAATTCTGGTTGCTGACTTACATAGATATCATAATTTGGAGGTGGTAAGATTTGCATTCTTCAAGATAACATTTACAGTTGAAAGTATAAACTTCAATATAATAATAAATCCAAGTTAAATGCATAAGGAAAAATATTTGTATGTTGTGTTTCCTCCATAACTCGAGAAAGTACTTGACGTTTTGAAAGAAAGCAGGCTTGGTTCTTAACATACTGCACTGCAAGCAAAATTTGAAGTAGTGTTCTCCAGAAAGTGGCAAAAAAATCATTGAAGACATTGGTATTGTTAATTTCTGAAAATTTCCAACTTCTGTACCTGTTTTAGTTAAAAAAAAAGCAAACCACAGAACATTATTTCCCTGTTTTACAGAGCAAAAAACCAATCAGCAGTTATTTCTTATTGCTTCATCTCATTACGTTCCTCTTACATCTGTGCAGGATGTGTGGCAAATGCTCCCAAATCTCAGTGGTGGAGTTGGGCATGGAAAACTGCTGTATGAAGGGCAAGGCACCGGAGGCCCTGACTGTCTCTCTGGGTGTTTCATCACTTGTTGTTAAATGTGAACAAGCTATTTTTCGATATCTTGGTAGCCTAACAATGCTGACAGAGGATTTATTTGCGGCTAATGGAGACAGACTAGCAGCTCTTTTTGGTTCATTCTACTAACCAGCATGGTCAGTAGCACCTTATTGCATGGACCTGGCTTGGTTTTGTTATAAAGGTTCATGTGACTTCTTGGGACTAGAGATGGAGATGTGAGTTTTGACAGTGCCTTGCTTTTTCCACAGAAAACCAGAAGAAAAATTAGTCTTTTTTTTGGTATTCACCGTTTAATAAATCCCTTCAGAGGGGCATTCAGCTCACCTAACAATAGCCATACAGGCATGAGGCATATTGTCCTAGTTGACAGGTCAAAAAAGAGGTATTTCAGAGGATGATTAATTTTCTCTATGTTAAATAACTATCTGAGGCTGGCATGTCTCCCTTTCTGTTGTTAACTTTTCTGTTGCTTTACTAAAAAAAGAAGCCTAGACCTTTTAGACCTGATGTTTAACTGCCTGATGGGTGAGATTAAAGACAATCTCATACTTTATTTCTTTCACTATTACTTACTTGCCTGCATGTCTTAAGGAAGAGGTGATTTTTACTTTCTTTAAAGAAAAAAAAAAGACTGAGGACATGTAACAGGACATTTGTTACGGTGGTAAATCATGGTTAGTGCTACTGTGCCAAAGGGAAGTGGATCTTTGCATCTCTTTAGCTGCTGCCTGTTAATGCTAAAGTTTTTTGTAGTTTCCTTGAAAGACCAGGAAGGGCCAGTTAAAGCCATTAAATTAGGTAGAGTGTGTCAAGTGACTTATGTAGAAATGTTCTGTTAATTTTTCTGATCGACAGTGTTTCAGGTCTTTGGATCTGGAGATTCAAGAAACCCTTTCTTTCTTGTTAGAACTCCTCTAAACCCGTTCTCCTCCTTTGTGACAATTAGCTTTCCATGGATGGTCTTACTGAGTCATTGCGTCCTTCTCCGATACCTTTTGTAGAACCTCCGTGTGGCTTTTTTTTTTTCTATTCTGGTGCTGGTTTATAAAAATACTGAGAGGTACAATGCTATTGGATCCTGGAGACTTCATCAGTCTGAAACTAATACATCAGTAATGACCTAGGTGCCTTTGTCCTTTCCTCATGTGGTGTCCATTGACTTTTGGAAAGGACCCAGAGGATGCTTTGGCAACGATGTACTACAGTAAATAGCTGACTGATTAAAGTAGATCTTGTATTGTTGGATTTTTTTTTTTCTGATGGCTTAGTTTTTATTAATTATGAGTTTAAAGTGCAGCAAGAAAAGCACAGAGAGAGAGTCAAAGTACTGGCAACAGCACATATCCATAATGTTTTCTGAAGAGTGACAGCTAGGGCTTAATGGTTTAGCTAATAATAGCTAAACATTCATATTTAGGGGAGAAATTAAATTGGAATACACATTTAAAGTGTGGTTGGATGCTTTAAGGAGAGCTTTGTGCTGAAAAGCAGAGAGGATGTGTATGCAGTGCTGATGGTTAAGCACTGCAGGTGACCGAATGGGTGCAAGGAATCTATTTTGAACAGTGCAAATATTGCCCCTTCCTTTGAAGGTCATCAGTGCTGCCCAGCAGAGACACAGTAGCTGATGGTGAATACTCTCCTACTCTTTGTTCCAGTTGCAAGGTGAAAGATATTGTAATCTTCGCCATGATTTTATTTTATAGCCCAATGGATTAAAATGGATGTGTGGTCAGTAGTTATGCCTCACATGAGGGCTCGTGACATTTTAATCTCTGCCTGTGTCACTTACGACCATGCATTGAAATGGTTTGACTGCACAGTGTAAGGATTCTTTTAATGTAATAGTCACACATAAAAATAAACTGAGTATTAAGAAATCTCTATTTAAACATACTAAGGTCTTTGCCAATAAAATCTACATTATTGCCAGATGTAAGGCAACTGTAAACTTCCATTATTGCTAGGAACTGTATTTAAAAAACATATGGAGGTTTATGGGAATCAGCCGCTCAGAAACAAGTGCATATGCTCCCGGTGCTGTTTGCCTCCTGATTCTTCATTTGAAATCAGGATATTACCCCAATTATAATATGAATTTGTTGTTATAGCCTGAGGCTTGAATCCCTACATATTATGGAGCATAAGCATACTTAACTTTTTTCCGTAGATACAAGCTCTCGGATCAAGAGCCCTAAGTCCGAGTCTTAGTCGTTATGTTTTAAGGGTGTTATGTGTTCTTACCCCTCAAGGTACGCCTAAGAGTCTGTAAAATCAGGGAGATCAAGGCTGAGCTGTGTTTGAACTCCCTTAACTCCCCGCTTCCTTTCTACCTGGAGGTTGCCTGTCACTCACAGTAAAGCACTGTCAGTGTCTTTTATAGATGGGGTCCAGGTTTTCTGGAGTACAGAGATGCTATTGATTTCAGTGCAGGTTGTGTCTACATCTATTGAGGCTTTAGTTCAAAATCAATGACAGGTACTCAGATCACTTTGTATCCAGCATGTTAGGGAAGGAATCTCAAAAGGCAAGGATAAACATGCACCTTTGGAGGTTAACTTTCAGCCCGTGGCACTTGTGAAGGTTTAAAGGTGACAAAGCAGCTGTTGCCTACAACTCCTTGGACCACAAGTGCTCTTCATGCATCATCTTTCTCCGTGGGTCAATGCTCCCTCTTACCTTTATTCAGAACAGGGAGTAGGAGTAGTTTGAGGAAACAGAGAAACACTTGTAATATCTTTTAAAGTTTTCCAGTTTTGTTGATCTGTATTGCTTTATTTTGAGGTCTGTATTAAATGTAAGTTATTCTTTTCTTTCTCTTCTCCAACCAGTGCAAAATCAGGTACTCAGGCTGGTGTTTCCTTTTATAGATACGGTGCTGATTCGGTATGAGCACTGTGCCTGTATTCATCTCTCATCTGGTGGAAATTTTCAGCCTTCTTTTGTACCCTGAAGGGTAGATATAGACTAAACATTAGGAAGAAATTCTTTCCTGTGAGGGTGGTGAGACACTGGAACATGTTGCCCAGAGAAGCTGTGGCTGCCCCATCCCTGGAGGTGTTCAAGGCCAGGCTGGATGGGGCTTTGAGCAACCTGCTCTAGTGGAGGTGTCCCAGTCCATGGCAGGGGGGTTGGGACTCGATGATCTTTAAGGTCCCTTCCAACCCAAACCATTCTATGATTTTTGGAAAAGTTGGTTTTCCAACAATATTCTAAGAAAAAATTCAACTTAATGTTAACTGATAAATGATTGTTATGGAAACCCATCAGTGGGAGAGAATAAGGTCAATGCACCAGGAAAGATGATAATTGCTCTTCTCCTTTAGTATATGAACGAGAGAGAAAACAATTTGCTAGGAAGAGGAGAGTGCTGTAGTAACAGAAATGCAATCTTAATTCTCATAGATCGTAGCCTACCTAAAAGTGTTCTAGTGGGAGAAAGGCGCTATATTATAGACAGCCTGTTCTAGCCATGGTTTGCTGAGCCTTCTGTGATATATCAATGTACAACCTATTTTGAGTGATCAGCTTGTCTTTTGATTGAAAAAATTCAACTGGAAAATGCCACTGTTTAATTTAAATGGGGAAGGCAAATAAGCATATGGAGTTTCAAGGCTAAAAAGGGGCAGTTATATCACCTACTTTCATAGACTTTTGAGTTTTACTCAGCTTTACACATCATATCAAGAGTTAGTGTGGGAACACACCTTAGCCTATTTTTAGTATGAGATTGATTGAAAATGTCTTATAGAAATGCTTTGTTCAAGAGCACAAAGGAAAAATGAAAACTATTCGCCCAAAATAAGGTTTACTGAGTAAAGTAAGCGGCTGGGAAATGGAAGTCACTTTTATCCTGGTCCATTGTTACGCTGTGGGCTTCTCAGTTATACTGCTATAACATTAAAATAACTTATTATTAGTAGAATAAAAGGGTTTCTATGTGATTTTTACAAATATAATGTCCCAAGGCGGCAGAATTTTTAATTCTACAATCTTGTGGGTTTGGTACGTATGAAGTACAAGGCAGCTTACACGTTTTTAATGGTTGCATCTATATATTGTCACTTGGCATTTCAAGTCGTATTTGATCTTTTTCAATAGCATCAGCCTGTGCAAGTGAATCTTTGCAAACCTTTTGGAAGGTTTAAATCATAACTGTCAGCTTAAGTGGCCTGTTTATATTTGTACTCATTGAACTGTGATGTTGTGCCAATGCCTGGAGTTCCAGGTTATGCGAATGGTTTTCTAGTTGCAGGAGTGCTTCCAGGTAACGTGTGCTCTCTTTAAGACGGCCAATACAATTCCTTGCTAGCAATATAAAATGATCTGTTAGGGAGCCCTTAAGCTAAACAAAAAATAAGTCAAAGCAAGGCCTATTCTGCAAAGAGGCTGGGGATTATTGAAATTTTATGATCCCAAAGTAATTGAATCTGAGGAACACTGTGAAAATTGTTTTTCTTGCCATAACGTGAAAGAAGGGAATTGAATATAAAGAAACTTGATAATGGTGATGAAAACTTCTTTTAGTCCCTTTAAATTAAACAAAAAAAAATTTTAATAATGGTAAGGGAAAAATAGAAACAGTACTAAAGCCAAATGCAGTAAGTTCTCAGTGCATTAACATGGCTCTCACAACAGTCCTTAGAAAAAAATTGGAAGCTCATTCGTGATGAGGGTCTTGCTGTGATGGATAAAAAAAGAAGCCTCTTCCTGCCTGAAGATGAGAATCTACGAGAAAAAGGAGACTGGAGCCAGTTTACCTTATGGCAACAGGGTAAGACATATTGTATTTCTTCTCTTTCCCCAAATTCACTTTCTCAAATTAATATAGTGTAATAAGAAGAAGTAACACAGTTTTTTCCAGAACCATTTTTGTAATCACTGGATCTGCAGAAGAAGGGAGCTGGTAAAATAGTGTCTGGGGCCCCTCCAACAATGAATAAGAGTTCTTTATTCTACACCACCTTGTCCCGAAGCACTTCTAAGAATCCCTTGAGGGTAATACTCCTCTTCTGGCAAGGCTGCCAACATTTTGCATGGTAATGCATAGTACAGATCAGTCTGAGGGAAGACAGGACCATGGGAGAAGGCACATCCTTAATATTGTGTTGTCAGCGAGATGAGAACTGTCATTCAGAAATGGTTTGAGCAAAAGAATATGAGCTTTAATAAGCCTGCTGCCCTGTCCCTGAGCTGTGCAGTGGGAGGCCCAATTATTGGAATGACTTTAAATCCTTATAAGACTCTGCATATGTAAGAGTACTATAAAATAAAATATTAAAAGCAACTTGCATCAAAATATGATCTGGTGTTGAAGTGGTATAATGTTGGTGGCATTTTTCATGTTTGTTTTTTTTTTTCTGTGCAGCTGCATTAATGATTATACTACTAGAATCATGTTTGAAAATTGGTAGAAAGCCTGCCCTTCACAAATAATTTAAATGCAAAGGTGTTGCAGGCTGCTCTGATATTACAATGTGTTAATAGTTCTGTTTCATAATCTGTAGAATGGGAATAATAATATTTACCTGTCTTTCAGTGTCAGCTCTTTGAAAGCTTTGTTGCTCTTCTGCAAAACAGAAAACAAGGAAATGTTTGTTCATTGCCCTTACCGATGCTCTATCCATTATTTTCACTAGGAAGAAAAAATGAGAATGCTTGTAAAAGTGTCCCAAAAACGTGCGCTTTATTGGAAAGATTCCCGGAAGCCACTGGCTGCAGAAGAGGGCAGGTACCTGGCAAATTTCTTCATTTTTACAAATTCCTAATGTGAGGATCAAGTGGTTTTGAGGAATGTGTATAGAGGGATACATGACCTAGGTGTATTTAATACCTCGGGCACACAATGAAGTTAACAGTAAAAAATATGCCCAGTTTTAGCCCTCAGCAAATACAAGGTGAAATATGTTAGCTGAAGCCATTCCGTGGACTCTTTAGTTGAGTTGTTTTACCTTGTGTTTCCTGGAAGCTCATGGTAGATAAGTAGTTATTTGCCATGGGTGGGTCAACCAATAAGTAATGACTTATTAAACCTCAGCCCTAAGTGGCCTGGTCTGACTCACAGCAAACCCTGCTTTAAGCAGGAGGTTGGATAGGTCCTTTCTTACCTGAATTTTTTTTTTCTAGTCTGAACATAACTTTACAAGTCTAATTCAGTGAGCCAGATTCTCACTGTGATAAACCTCATCGATCTACCCCAGCCTGGCTGCATTAGACAGAGAAGCATCACCTCATGGAAGCCAAGCAATAGTACTGCTGTCACGTGCTTCTTTCCTAAACGTAAAGGAAGGGAATTTTACATCCATGAGCTGTGGCCTTGGGTACCTGGTCTACACTGGTACTTGTTTACAAATTAACCTCATTAAATAATGCAGTGGATTTACACGGTATGGATCAATACATATGCAGCTGAATGAATGGCCCAACACAGATATCATGTCATTCTGCAGGGCAGAATTTTGCATTTATTTTTTTTTTTCAAGTTACTGTATTTTATCTGTGTTGACTACATGAGAATAACACTCATGTTGCAAAAATAAGGATACAAAACCTGGAAAACACAGTGCTAGCATAATCCTAATTCAGAGCCTTACGAGCAGGCAGTCAGCTTTTTCACCAGACTCTTGCTTTTGATGCACAGAAGCACACTAGATGGCTACTGCTGTGGGAATGAACAAGGCTGTTGTTTCTTTGATTTGTTGCAAAGGCTGGTTGTAGTGAATGTAACTGATGAGAGAGGTCATCACACTCCGTGTGGCTAACAGCAAGAAAACTGCTTTCTGCGCCATCCGTAGCCAAAATGGATCTATCCCAGACAGCAAATTCTCTTTGAGAGCTACTATTTTGTTCATCATTTTTTTGGCACCCCGCATGTTATCACCAGGGTCTGGTTTGCGGAAACATTGTATATTCACAGCTATAGCTATAGTCATTTGTTTTGAACATGTAAAACATAAAATAAAAAAAAATGGTGCTTTAGAAATCTTAAGTTTTACATCCAGTATTAGGGGATGCCTAGGACAATTTTGGTCTCGTGCTAGCCGTGCCTCAGATTCCTACTGGTAAATTAAATTTAAAATATTACCTAATCTCTAGTCAAGTACTGAAGCACTTGGAAGCAACAGGAACCAACACAATCAGGAAATCAGGAATTGTGTGCTAGACTGTTTGGATGCTTTGGGCACCTTGTGTATTGTCAAAGATAGAAGCGTAAAATAATCAACTGCCTGCTCAGTGCTGCAGAGAGACTATGTAGAACAATAACAAGTCATCATATTATTATCATTCCTCTTAAAAATAGCAGTAAACTAAAAATAGCATAGGTAGTTTTTATTCTGGGCATTTCTTAACTCTCTCAAGTTTTACATTACAACCATAGTTGTAATGTAGAAGGGAGGTGGTTGAGTCACCATCCCTGGATGTGTTTAAGAGACGATTAGATGTAGTGCTGAGGGATATGGTGTAGGGGAGGACTTTGTAGAGTAGGGTAGATGGTTGGACTCGATGATCCCAAGGGGGTCTCTTCCAACCTAGATGATTCTATGATTCTATGATAGTATAACTCATTGGTAGTTCAGGACTATTTATGTATAGCACACACATATAATTCACAGACATATCTAGACTGATCCGCATGGACAGGTAACACACACAACAGTAATCATTCCACAATGCTGGTATGTTAGCATTTAAAACATTGTTTCTCTGGGATATTATTAACTATCTTGCATAGTCAGTTGTTTGTGTTGCATTAGGGTCTGACAAGGCAACCAAGATAATGCATCTCAGTGTAGCAGAGGTGGTAGGTTGGAGCCTCTGTGTTCACCATGGCCACTGGAGCTCATCACTTGCTGTCATAAGAAACTGCTGGCCAGCTGGAACCTCAGATGGTGGGAACGGCTAAAGCATTAGATACACACTGTCTTCTGCTGATTTTTTTACAGTTGGAAAGCAAACAATACCTTAAACCTAAAGATTTATCAAAGTTACCCTCTCCCAGCCTGATTGATTCCTCAGTTGAAAAGACACTTCTCACCACTCATGCGTTATTCACAATTCCCGTTCATTGCTTTGCGGTAGAATCACAGAAAGGTTGAGGTGGGAACAGATGTCTGGAGATTACCTAGTCCAACCCCTTGCTCAAAGTGTGATGAACCAGAGCAGGTTGCTCAGGACTGTGTCTAGTCAGGTTTTGAATGCCTCTGAGCACAGAGATTCAACAGCCTCTCTGGGCAACCTGTTCCAGCCTACAGCAAAACCTTTTTTTTTTCTTATGTATAAGTGCAATTGCCTGTATTTCAAACTCTGTCCATTGCCTCTTTGCCTTTCACTGGATACCGTTGAGAAGAACCTGCCCTCATCATCTTCACTCCTCCCATCAGGTATTTATATATGTTGATAAGATCCCCCTGAGCCTTCTTTTCTCCAGGCTGAGCAGTCCCACCTCTCTCCGCTTCCCCTTGTATGTCAGATGCTCCACTCCCTTAATCACCATTACAGCCCTTCACCAGCCTGGCTCCAGTGTGTCCATGTCTTTCTCATAGTAGGTAGCACAAAACTGGACTCAGCACTTGAGACGTCTCACCAACTCTCAGTAGAGGGGAAGGGTCACATTCCTCAACCTGCTGCCAAACCTCTCTCTAATGCAGCCCCGGAGGCTGTTGGTCTTTGCTGCAAGGGCACATCCCTGGCTCATGTTCAAATTGTTGCCTATGGGGTGTCCATGGTCTTTATCTAGGAGGTCGCTTTCCAGAAAGCTGTCCACCAGTTGTATTGGCACGTGGGGTTATTCCTCCCCAGTGCAGAACTTTGCATTTTGTTCAACATCTTAAGATTCCTGTTTGCTCCTTTCTCCAGCCTGCCAAGGTCCTTATGAATGGCAGTAAAAAAGAATGTAGTGTATCAGCCATTCCTCTCCAGTTTTCTACCATCTGCAAACTTGCTGAGGAGGGTGGAGTCTGTCCCATCATCTGACTCATTTGTGAAGCTATTAAACAATGTTGGACCCAGTACTGACACCTGAGGTACACCTCTGATGAGTGGCCTCCAGCTGGACTTTGTGCCTCTGATCACAACTCTTTGAGCCTGGCTGAACTGCCAGTTTTCAATCCACCTCACTGTCGACTTACCTGGTTTCTATTTCATCAGTTTGTCAATGAGGATGTTTATGGCAGGGAGTGCTGAAAGATTTACTAAAGTTGAGATAAACTATATCCTCTAATCTCCCCTCCTCCACCAAGCTAGACATCTCACCACAGAAAGCTGGTTAAGTACAATTTCCCCTTCAGAAATCCATGCTGACTGCTCCCAGACACTTTCTTTTCCTCCATGTGTTTGGAAATGGTGTCCAGGGTTATTTGCTCCATCAGCTTCCCAGGGCTGACTAGCCTATAGCCTATATATATATGTATATTACCCTCAGATCCTCCTCCTTGCCCTTCTTCAAGAAAGGAACAACATTTGCTTTCTGCCAGTCCTCAGGGACTTCTGCTGGTTGCCATGACCTTTCAAAGATTATTGAGTGTGGATTCACAACATCATCCATTTCTCTCAGCACTCATAAGTGGATCCCATCAGGGCTAATGGACCAGTTTGTTGTCCACTAACCCAGTCCTTCTCCATTGAGGGTAAGTCATCTTTGCTTCAGTCTTTTCCACTGGTCTCAGGTGCCTGGGATTCCTGAAGGTCACTTATACCAGTAGAGATTGAGGCAAAGAAGGCACATAGTGCCTCAGCCTTTTCCATGTCCTTTGTCATTTAGCAGCAAGACAACATTTTCCCTAGACTTCCTTTTCCTGCTCATGTGTTTGTAGAAACGTTTCTTGTTACCCTTCACTTCCATCCTCAGATTCAGCACCAGGAGAGCTTTGACTTTCCTTACCTTATCCCTGCATGCTCAGATAGTCTTCCTGGGTGACCTGACCCTGCTTCCACCTGTCATATGCTTCCTTTTTGTGTTTCAATTTTGTCTGGGTCTCCATGCTCCCTGTACATGAGGATGAACCATTCTTGAGCTTGAACGGGGTGATCCTTGAAAATCAACCAGCTGCTCTAGACCCCTCTTCTCTCCAGCACTTTATCTCATGGGATTTTTTACCCCAGAAGATCCCCGAGTAAGCCAAAGTCTGCTCTGCTGAAGCTGTGGGTGGTAATCCTGCTTTTTGCCTTTCTCCCTCCTTTCATGATCCTGAACTCCACCATCACATGGTTGCTTCAGCCAAGGCTGGCAGTGACCTTCACAACCCAGTTGTCATCTGAGATGGGGCGGATCAGTCTGGCTAACACAGGCCTTGTGTCTCCTGTGGTCCATCCTTTTAAATGATGAGTGTCTGTAAGTCTTTCCATAGGAAAGAAGATATTTTCCTGACTGTAAAGAGCAGAGAATTATTTTCAGGTTGAAATATCAATACTGATTATTTTAAACAAAATTAAAAATGCACACTTTTACATATGCACACACACCTCACAAGACAAGTTTTTTGTAGCAATGAATGCCTTTAGGACATGAGAAATTACAATTGTTGCTGAGACTCTCACAAAAGACGACATTGTACTTTTGGTCTGCCATCAAGGATGAGGTGTAATGAAGTCCTGAACTCCTAGTGGTATGGCTGTGAAGCTGAACGTGTTGAAGGTCTTTGTCTCTCTTCTTGCAGATCAAATATTCTATCATGCACCCAGGGACTCATGTCTGGCCCCACACAGGGCCCACCAATTGTCGGCTAAGGATGCATTTGGGCTTGGTGATACCTAAGGAAGGCTGCAGAATTCGGTGCGCCCAAGAGAACAGGTATTGTTTGAGTTTTTGTTGTTTTTTTTTTTTCCACCTTCCTCACCTAAGAAGGACTGCTGAATTGGGTACGCCCAAAAGAACAGGCATGGTTTGGGTTTTTGGGGGTTTTCTTCCACCTTCCTCTGAAGAGGCTGAGGAGGGAGTGGGACTGCATGTAATAAAATAGAATTAAAAAAGAAAAAGATAAAAAGAAAGAAAGGTGTTTTACTGATCAGAAGGTAAAATATATTTCATTAAACAGGTAATTTGCATCCTAACTCTCAGTACAAACATGTAAATATCATTTGTCAAACGATGCCAGAAGAATCTTGTGAGACAAAGCTGTTCTCTGCTATAGCACGGAAATAACAATGAGTTTGGTCCATGAAGTCTCTCTGTGTTTACTTTTGTAATGCCAATGTAATATATTTGCCAACAGAGTATCTCTATTTGTCTTTTGTTTTGATTTTTTTTTTGTGTAGAATTCTTTTCTTATTCAGCAAAAGCTGAGACTAAGCTATTACCTCCATTTTAATCACCGTAACAGAATACTCCTGTATTTCTGTTCACACCACTGTGTGAACAAAGTGGTGGTTTTGATCTGCGGCCAAGAGAGAAGGTGTCCACAGCTCGCCACCCATTATTTTCTGGCTGGCACCTTTCTTAGTCATAACCTGAACAGAAGGTAGTGTGGAAAATGAACTTAATGACCTCCTCTTTGGTAGCAACACTCCCTCAAAGTCAAGAGTGGAGAAACGCCTGTTGCTGGTACACTGCAGACCCAGCACTTCAGTGTCCAGGCTCCCAAACCTGGCTCAGTCTTACCATAGAATCATAGAATGGTTTGGTTTGGCAGGGACCTCAAAGATCATCGAGTTCTAACCCCCACTGCCATGGGCAGAGACACCTCCCACCAGACCAGGTTGCTCAAAGCCCCATCCAGCCTGGCCTTGAACCCCTCCAGGGATGGGGCAGCCACAGCTTCTCTGGGCAACCTGTTCCAGTGCCTCACCACCCTCACAGGAAAGAATGTCTTCCTGAGATCTAATCTGAATCTCTCCTCTTTCAGTTTAAAACCATTACCCCTTGTCCTACTGCTCCACTCCCTGATCCAGAGTCCCTCCCCATCTCTCCTCTAGCCCCCTTTAGGTACCAGAAGGGGCTATAAGGTCTCCCCCGAGCCTTCTCTTCTCCAGGCTGAACAACCCCAACTCTTTCAGTGCTTATGCATTGGACTCACTCATTTGAAATGTAAAACATTCAAGAGCTGACTACAGCTTCTTCTGGAGTGTGTTAACTTGAGTTGCTTTTTTGCATCAGCTCGGTCTGTTACTGTGTTTCACTCCTTCACTTGAAGGAATCTTTTTCCAGCTTCTGCGACCTGGTAGACCTCATTGGTATTCTGTACAGCTATGGTAATTTTAGGTCGTTGGGCTATTTTGAAGTCCCAGCTCTGTAAAGTGTAAGGTACAACACACAAAAATAGTAGGTAAATAATATCAAGTCATCAATATCGAACATCTCTATCAGACAAGGTAATCATGTTCTGAAATGGAGGTGGAGAATTACAGCCTTCTGGCAGAAGCCAGTCCAAGATCTCACCTGTAACAGGTGACTCTAGAGCTGGGCAGGTGAGATAGAAACTACCCTAAAGAGGCTCAGCACCAGACCGGGATAATGTCGTCCCACTGTGAAGTGTTTCTCACACTGTGAAGGCTTCTAGAAAATACCTATTTGCATACTAATGGTGGGGTTTGTAACCTATTCAAAAGGGGCTAATAGTTCTGTCAACTTCATGACTTTTTCTTTGTTTTGCAAAACAGTCCATCCCATTATGATGCAAATGATAGATCCTGGGTTTTAACCTCTGAAACTACTTCATCTGGGTGCCTGGAGTTTTTATTGTCCTTAACGGAGCTTCACTTTCAGGCTATTTAGGGCAGGATTTTTCAGGCTTGGTTTAATTAAAAAAAAGAAATTGTTATAATCAATTCCCCAAAACCGAACACACCTCTCCCCAAAACAACAAAAAAACCCTCCAAAACAAAAAAAACCCAAACAAAACCAAAATCAAATCCCCTGAATCCCCCCAAATGATCAAAAAAGAAAACACACCCACACACCCAAAATCACCGAAGTCAGCTTGATTTTTTTTACTACATTATAGCATTATGAGTGATTGACTCCCATTGTCTTGAGTAATACCAATGTAACTTCAGGGCAGTAGCAGAGACTCAGGGTCTGTATGACATAAAACATTTTTATTATCAGATAACTGACTTAGTAGCAGAAAAAACACATGATCGTAGCTGAAACCTGCAAAAGGCTCATTATCTGGGCCTTAAAGGCTGATGTCTGTTCAAACCAGTGGATATTTTACTATGTTTTGCTTCCTGGTTTATTTACTCTTGCTTAAAATATGTTTAGATGATCATTTCAGTTGAAATGATCCAATTTCAATTTCTGTTTCTCTTCAGGACATTATGGCACAAATCCATAAATTTTGATGGTTAACTTTTGTTTTTGTTGAATTGAAATTTAAAATACTGAGATGACTTGAGAGTTTAAATCTCATTTTCACCCTGTTTTTAAAAAAAAAAAAAGAAAATTGTTTTCTCTGTGAATGAACATGGTTGAATGAGCTAAGCGATGCATTTCCATTTTTGATGGCAAGATCTTTGTTTCTTTATCGTTACTGCTCTTCACAGTTCCTAATTCCCTTTAAAGGCATCCAACTTCATGGACTGCTTCAGCTCCCAGGGGATTAATTAAAAAATAAATTAAAAAATTTGATTATGTGGTCATTGTAGAGAGGCTGTAGGAGGAAACACTTCTTTGACCAATATTGCCTTGGCTGACGGATATTCATCCAGTCTCACCTGAAGAGGTATAATCAGGTCCATGCTTTTGTCCTGCTGCAATGCCAAATAAACTTGTTTTGTTTATGCCACTTCCTGACTTCACAATAGACAATCCATGTAAGAGATAACCAGCTGCTGTGTCTAAATACAGTAGGTGAGACTGAGGTCTGAGGGGCAGCAAAAAATGACCAGCACAGTGGCTCTTTGAACTGTTGTGACATTATCACTAGTGGTCACTGATCAGTTCCTGATTTTTTACAGTATCAGCAATATGCATTTAACCAGGCATTAGTACTCAAAATTATGAATCCAGATCTCGGCAGGCTGGAGAAGTGTGCCAGCTGGAACTTCTTGAAGTTCAACAAAGCAAATGCAATGCCCTGCTCCTGATAGCAGATCAACTGGGTGATGACTGGATAGAAAGCAGCTTTGATGAAAAGAACTTAAGGGTCCTAGGGGATGTGCTGAACACGAGTCATAATGTGTTCGTGTCTTGATAAAGGCTAAGCACATACTGAATGGTGTTGTTGTGTAGGAAGCAGTTTGAGGGAAACATTTTTTCCCTTCTCCTCTGCACTCAAGACGCTGCCTCTGGAGTTCTGTGTCCAGTTTGGGGTTCTTCAGTACAAAAAAAGTCATTGATAAACTAGAGGGACTCCAGCAGGGGACGGAAAAGATGATCAGGAGACTGGAGCATGCAACAGATGAGGAGAAGCTCAGCTGGTTTAGAGGTCTGAAAAAGAGAAAGCTAAAGGGAAGCCTAGTTACTGTCTTCAACTACTAATGGGTGACTGAGCAGAAGACAGTGCCAGACTCTTTGGAAGTGTGCAGTTACAGAATGAGAGGTAGTGGATACAAGTGACAGTGAAGGACGTTCCCTCTAGATAGAAGGAAATTTTCATGTTGATGTAGGTGAAACACAGGAAAAGATGGTGGACTGTTCATGGTTGCAGATATTCAAAAATCCACTAGTCAAGAACCTGAGATATCTCATTTAACCTTGAAGTTGGATCTAACTTTGCAGTGAGTCTTGGTCTGAGCAGAGACTTGGACCAGATGCCTTTCCAAGGGTTTCTTCTGACTGAAATTATTTTGTGGTTTTATCATTCATAAAATTGAGAAACACATTGATTCTTCTGACAATTAATCTCTCTATTCTACTTTGCCTCTTACCATTGCTTTTAAATCTGGTAAGTTTGTTAATTTCTCAAATGATGGAGGTGCTCAAAACCAAGTCACTCGGGAATAAATTCTGTGCATTTCTTTTTGTGCCTAACAAAGGTACGGATCTCAGGAAAAATACCGCTGTTAAAACTTGGCTCTTCCATGTCGAAATGAGCACTCAGCCCGGGCACTCACGTCCATTCAGTGATCAGCTCTGCCCAAGCAGCACTCGACGAGCAGAGAGGCTTTAAGTTACGTGGTCTCATCCTTCTGGTCCAGCTTTAACGCTATAGTGAAGCCAGTGTACACTGTGGCATTGCAACCTTTCCCTGAAGAAAAATCTTTAGACTCTTTGCTTTGAATGAATTTATGGGACAAGGCTGTGAACATCACTGACATTTTAAGCGTGATCCAAGCCTAATTCTGTTGTTCTGATTTTTAGAAAAAAAGCAGGTTGATGTAATGTAAATTGTTTTCAAACCACATGACCTTATTACTAGTCATTCCCTCAGTTTCCATCACTCATTGTGTATGTATCTGATTGGAAAAGGAGAAAAATTGATTACTAAACCAGTATTATACGTGCTCCCTGCTTATTGGACTCAACTCACTAAAAGTATATAAATAACAAATTGTAAATGTCTGAATGTGTATGTGGGTGTAAATATGCAGAGTGAAAAAACAGTTCCTCAGTAATATAAAGATCCAGTGATCTTTCTGTAGTTTATTCCAGTTAAAACTCTGATACTCCAGTCTCTTTATATCAGGTAGTAAAGTCCTGACTGTGAAACGTATACTGTTTAAATCATTCTCGTATGTCAAAGAGCCCCTTCAGAGCTGATATATACCTTGCCTGCTCCACGGCCCTTCAAGTACTACACTAAAGCACATTCTTTTTTTGTGTTGCAGAACCTGGGAAGAAGGGAAAGTTCTCATTTTTGATGACTCTTTCGAACACGAAGTGTGGCAGGATGCTGAAGATTATCGCCTGATATTCATCGTGGATGTGTGGCACCCGGAGTTAACAGCACAAGAGAGACGCACCCTTCCTGCTATTTAAGGGGTTCCTTCTAATGTGTGGAGCAGAGGAGCTTTAGCTCCTTTGGAGTATGCCAATAATTTATCCAGCATACAAAGAAAACTAGTATTATAAAGGTTTAGAAGAGATAAAGATGGCATTCTGCAATCAGAGAGGACTTGATTTAAAAAAAAAAAAAAAAAAAAGGAAAAAAAAGAAGAAAAACAGCCATATTTTGTTTCATACTGACACAGCACTGATATGTATTGTTTTTCTGGCTGCAAGTTTGAAAATACAAAACTTGTCAGCCAAAGGGCAATAGGTCTGGATTTTCAAAACTGAGGAATGTGCAGATGTTTTTGCCGTGCCTGTGTTGTGGGTACAAAACCAGCCAGTCCGTCACCTGCCCGGCCGTGTTCAGGCACGGGACTTGCAGTTCCATGTCCAGGAAATACTTCCCAGGTTTTTATCCGGGAAGCAACGTGTAAGATATTTATAAACATATGCACACAACCAACTTTGAAAATCAACATGCAGTTGTGATGTTAGCTGCTTCAGGCAAAGAACGTGTCCCTATGTTATCAACTGTAGATAATGTGAATGGGTGTGTTTTGTATTTTTTTTACCTGAGTAACTGTATTTTTCTAGTATAATTATGAACAAATCTTTAATCAACCACTATTTTTTAAAAAAACCCAATATATATGTAAGTGCATCTCTAGCTATCAGCAGAAGGAAAACGCTATATATGAACAGATTTCATTTTTGCCGGCTGTGGCCTTCTCTTGCCTTCCTGGAAATGCAAACAGAAACTTGCATAATCAGCTGCTTAGTGAAGCTTTGTCCTTCTGAAACAAAATAGTTCTCTTAGTTAGCAGGCAACCTTCAGTTTGATAATGTGATTTGGGAAGATATTGAGCAAATGTGACATCTGTAGGCTCAGAGCTTAAAGCGCGTGACAGTTTTTAGGATGACATAATGAACTACTGTTTCTCCTGTTGTTGCAAAAGCTTGTGCTGTGATATCTGTTTTCTACCCTGCAAGAGTCTGGGGCACCTCCTTCCAGGGGTTCCTCCTTCCAGCCCTTGGGTGGTCATTCAACAGAAAGAAAAAAATAATGAAGAATTTCTTGTGCTTTGGGCAGACGGACAAGGTCTAACTTGGTTTCCTGCCGGAACGCAGAGCAGACAAAGAGCTTCAGGTTATTAACTTGTATTAACTTCTGCTGTTGGCATCCTACAGAGTGCTAGAATGATCGTTTAATTGAACTAATGGCATTTTCCTTGTCTTGAAATGACATAATGCTGAAGTAGTCTTATCCCAGCGCTGTTTGGACTACGCTCTGTATCTGCCATACAGAATTTACTGCATGGTAAGAAGGCCTATTTTTGAGAAAGAAAAACAGTTGGATGTTTAAGCAGTCATCTGGCCTTCTGGGTCTGTACTATTTAATGGGAGATGGATAGTGCAGGACCCTTCACCGTTAACTTCACGGAACACTAAAAGGGAAGAGAGACCTGAGATTGCACCGATGACATTTACAGCTATGGCTGGCTGTTGTCTCCTGGCCTGCAGAACCAGCTGGGTGTAGATGGGTGTGCCAGGATGCCCAGGGCTCATCAGGAGCGGTGGCATCATTAACGAGGGGTGGGAGAGGCAAACACTAAGCAAGGAGACATTGAGGTCACTTAGTCTCCACAGCTTCAGCTTGGTTGTCCAAAAGGTGCCAAACAGTCACCTTATCTGTTTAGTGCTCGGTTGTTTTGCACTGCAGAGACCACCTCGTGGTACCACAGTGTCCTGACCAGAACGCCACATTTGCTGAAGCAAAATATAGATAAGAGCTTTGCATTCCCATAAACTGAATGCTTTTCAGATTTTGTATTTTACTGGGTAATTAAGTCTTGTAATGCCCTGTAACACGTGGTGATTGCACCATAAATTAGTGTAACCAGTTTCTGGAGGTGTGCACTTTAATTTCCTCTTTGACTATTAAACTGATAAAACCCTCTCTGATTAAAAGTCAGTTTTGGACAGCTGTGATAATTAGGCTTTAATGTGTTGTCCGTATCAAAAAATAACACTGAGACTGTACACAATATACAGGAAAGTAACAGTTCTCAGTTAATCATCATGAAAACTGAAAAGATTTATATGGCTCACACTTACGAAAATATAAAACTACTTCTGGGGATCTTTAGGAAAATCGTGTGCAAAACTGGAAATAAGGTACTCGTTATGGGGGTGGGGAGGGGAATCGTAGTAAAAAGGGGTTTTTTTGAATCTTCTGGTAGTTGTTTAGTCAGAAGCTGTATTTTGTATCTCTGAAAAGTGATCAAGTAGTACAAATTATAAACTATTTTGTAATTCTCTAAAATAAAGACACAGTTTGTAAAGAAAGAATCAAGAACTGTCTAAAACCAAAATTTGTGGTTTAGGAATATTTTTTATTAATGTTGCATTTTAGTTTCTGTAGCTCAGAGTAAATAGTAAAGGAGGAGTAAAAGCTTTGGAGATTTATCTATAAAAATCCATGCCGTCCTTCAGATTTTTTTCATTGTTCCTTTGAAGTCTCATGCTTTATCTTTTCCGACTGCGATTGGCAAATAGATAAAATTGGCAAATAGGTACAAGTTAATCTACCCAAGCCGTGTGTGTGCCAGAGCAGCACTGTGTATTAAATTGTACAGTGACATATTGGCCATTTAAACTCTTAAGTGCCTCGGATATGACAAGGTGTATTACGAACAGCTCCTGCAACAGTGAAGTGAATCTCCTCTATGCCGACCTGTCAAGGAGCTGAGAGCATATCTTTTTGTTAGGTACAGTTATTGGGTTAGCTTTTTACATGGGGAGGATAGATATAGAGCAAACTACAGAAATTATGCAGCCAATAAGTGGCATATTATTTTAGGTGTTCCTGTTTGCCAACCGGTATTTCATCTTGAAAAAGCTTTTCAACAATGGGAGTGCCAATGGACAAAGTGAATGGAAATGTTTTTAAATGGAGAACAATTGCAATTTAAATAATTTTTTTTCTTTAGATTTATTTACAGATGGGAAATGACAGAGAAGGGCAATATAGTCTCCCGTTTGTAAAGCAGTATTTACACGTCATGATGTTAGGAGGTGGATTCCTTGTTACCTTGCTTGCAAGCACAGAGTCTGTATAAGATCCCACAGTAAAATACAGGCATCATACAGTTATATACGAGGAATCGTATGTATTTATTCATGTCGAAGCTAAAGAAAATAAATAATTCCAATCCTCTGCGAGGTTTAATCCTCAAGGACTAGATTTCAGTGATATTTGCACTTCTTGGGCAGAACAAGTCCCACTTGAATGAACAGTGATTGTAACAGGTCATCACAGAGGTTCAGGGGCGGTGGAGGTAAGTGTATTAACAGAGAAAAATCATAAACCAAAGTATTTCTTCATTAATGCTGCAGTATAATAGCCAATGTCTGTCTTGTTTTGTCTGTTTGGGTTTTTTTTTTTTTTATGTTCTGCTTTAAGCAAGCTCACTGTGACAAATCCAAATGTCTGTGAGTCTTCATGAGCCCGGGGACAGGAAGGGACTTGTGTCCTGTTACTGGGAGTAGACATCCTAGTTGTGGTAATGCCAGGGGAGAGGGAATGGAAGAAATCCCAAAGATAAATGGTCTCAGTAGTCTTGTTTGTTCCTATAAGCTTCTGCTTCTTTTTCTACTCCTGTATTGCCTTGCTGGGACCATCCACTGCCTTAAAGACCTCGCTCTCCATCGTGGAGGCCAGGCTTTGTGTCAATGACATGCTGCTGCAGGAGATGGTTAGTCTCAACGGTTTTTTTGTACAAACACTAGTGGGTAAATCCCAGGTGTGTTGATAGGGTCTGGCAGGGATGTCCTTCCTGCCCTGTACAGGCATAAAACATTGTAGATCAAGGCAGTATTATGTCAATCCATCTGTCTGGGCTGACCGTGTCCAGATGAAGTGTATCATCACTTCGTACGTGAGGATGAACATATCATCACTTCGGTGTATCAGTGGATGTTCCAGAGGCACATTAAAAACTCCTGTGCCCATTGTCATCTCGTTCTATAGATATGGTTTACACTGCTACCTTTGGTATGTTATTGCCAACTGCTTGTTCTAGTAAATTGTCAATGTATGGCAGTTTAATTGAAGACTAAAGGGTGTGTACAGTGGTTGTAACCATTTTAGGAAATAAAGTCACTGCACATGCAATTTGATACCAATTTTTCTTTTATTTCTTTAATCTAGTTTCTGTTTCAATGAAGGGATGGGAATCTCTTTGCAGCTAGAATATATAGAGAAATAACAAACTGATCTTTGGCATTTCAGTTCTCCTATTCTTCCACATTTCCTTCTAGCAGAAGCTTGTCCCGAAGAATTAATTCTAAGTTTTCCTTTTTCATTTTAACCATGATTGCATCATCTGCAATCACCATACCCTTCTGGTTCTACCTTTCACTGACTGCAGGAGGGAAGGGGGTAAACGGCTCTGCAGAGCTTTCATTTGCAATTGTGACCTAAATGAAACAATCTGGGTTGATCCGTTAATAACTGGTGAATGTGTCCAATGGGTCTCCCTAGCACCCCCCCTTCACACGCACACACACACACATCTAACAGGCTCCCGAATTGCCTGTGGAAAAAAACCCACATCGTTAAAATTAAATAATTGCATTTCAAATTGTGTGCTCCTGCTGCCCACACAACTGCTTCCACTCAGCTGACAGTTTCATAAGGGCTTCAAAAGTTAAGAATTATTTTTGCTGGATACTGAAATAAGTGACCCCTTATAAGCAGCATGGATGAGGCAGTCACAAATTGTCATGTTGAATGGCATTATGCTGGCACTGATCATTTTTTTTTTACTTTTTTTTTAATGCAAAATCCTTCTGTAAAATTTGAGCAATAGATGCTGCTATTTCTGCCCTCTGAGCCAGACTAAACTGTTAATTACAGTGCAAAGTTTAAATCTGAGATGCATTTCTTTAAAACACATGTAACCTTCGCTTCTATAAAGCAGAGCATCCCTGCTGGAGGCTTCAGGGAAAAGTTCTACTGACACACCCTGGTTCCTTTAAACAGAGAATGCAGTCCCATCATTTCCAATATTTTAATGTCATAAGTCAAAAAAGAAAAAAAAAAAGAAAAGAAATTCTTTGTATATGGACAGATTCCTGCGTCAATAGAAATTTCTCAGTTTTTGTTCAGCGTCGGCCGCGTGGACAGATGGCTGGTGACAGTTATTACTCGGTGAAGAAACATGAAGGACTTGTTCTCAAGCAAAACATGTATGTGTGTGGTGTGCTCTGTGGGTTTCTGCTACGGTGGAAGTCTGTTAATGTATCTGCGTGCGTTCGGCGCCTGGGAGCTCAGTCCAGAGCCAGCAGCGGTTGGGTGTTCTCGCTTTCCCCCTGGTCTTCATGTTTCAGTGTGCCGGCTTCCACCACGGACTGGGACCTGGAAACAAGAAGACACACATGCTAGCGAAGGCTGCTGCAGGAGCACTCACCTTCCTGGAGTCCCTTTGTATCATTTCTTGATATTTTGCTTTTGTACATTTTCATAGAGTCATAGAAAGGTTTGGGTTGGAAGGGACCTTAAAGGTCATTGAGTTCCAACCCCACTGCCCTGGGCAGGGACACCTTCCACCAGACCAGGTTGCTCAAAGCCCCATCCAGCCTGGCCTTGAACACCTCCGGGGATGGGGCATCCACAGGTTCTCTGGGCAACCTGTTCCAATCACGGAATTGTCAGAGTTGGAAGGGACCTCTAGAGATCATCCAGTCCAACTCCCCTGCCAAAGCAGGGTTGCTCAGAGCACATCACTCAGGACTGCATCCAGGTGGGTCTTGAAAATCTCGGGAGAAGGGGACTCCACACCCTCCCCGGGCAGCCTGTTCCAGGGCTCTGCCACCCTCACCCTAAAGAAATTTTTCCCTCATATTTGAATGGAACTTCCCATGTTCCAGCTTGTGCCCGTTGCCCCTTGTCCTGCCACTGGGAACCACTGAAAAGAGTCCGGCTCCAATTCCTTTCCCATTCCTTTCTTTCTCCAATTTCTTTCTAGTATCGAATCTAAATCTCCCCTCTTTCAATTTAAAATCATTACCCCTTGTCCTATCGTTCCACTCCCTGATCAAGAGTCCCTCCCCATCTCTCCTTAAGGGACTGGAAGGGGCTCTAAAGTCTCCCTGGAGCCTTGTCTTTTGCAGGCTGAACAACCTCAACTCCCTCAGCCTGTCCTCATAGGAGAAATTTTCACCTTTGTGGCTTTGTATCTTTTCTGTGGAACACGTAAGGAATTTGAGAAGCATTCCTTTGAATATGAACAGGGAAGTGACTCATTGCATGGATCAAATGCTTTCCAAATATTTGGAAAGTCAACTTTGGACAGTCACTTATTGACTCTCTGTAATGCTGAACACAGTCAGCAACTGAAAGGCCTGATTTTTAGATACCATGAGATCTGTTGATCCTTAACGCCTTCCTAGGCAAAACTGCTTGTGTCACTCCTTACTGGAATGCTTTGCAGAAGCAAAGTCATTTATTTGTACAAGTGGTTGCAGGAGTGAGGCTCAGCTCATGCTTGTTACAAATCTCGAGGAAGACAAGTAGATAAATCATATTTTACTGATGTAGGAGTTTAAGAGGCAGAAGTTTCATGAGTTACCCAAGACCAATGAAGAAGCCAGAATTAATGCGACAATGAGGGAGCTTCTGGTGTGCCTAGTCCTGTAATTTATCTTTATCTCCTTGTCTACACTTCTGAAGGAGGACTTTATTCACAGATAGCCCATTTTGAATTCATGTCTGTCTTCAAGGTGGGAAGCATAGTTTATCCTTTGCTGCTAAAGGACAAAAAAAAACCACTGAACAAGTAAAAAATGAGTAAACACTACAGAAAGTGGAGCATCACGATTTCTTGCAGTGACAAAACTGAATGAGCTTAAACTAGTGGGAAAAATTCAAGACTATTGCATTTTCTGAGGTCTGTGCGCTCCACTGTTTGCTCACTGAGCTATGGGAGGGGAACTGATGAGTTTAATGTTACAGAGATTTCTTATCCTCCATTTTCTCAGGTTTAGGCCAGGATTTCCCTCCCAGGATGGAGTGGGCGATGAGCTTTAGAGCAATATCACCCTGTGAATTGGGACCTTTTAAAAAGAGAACTTTTTCAAAGGTAGGTCTAGAATCATCCAGCCCCAGCATTTGCACAGTATGGTTTTAAAGAACCAGTTTTCTCATGGATAGCTTTTAGAATTGGGGTTAGCTCTCATTCCCTACAGAATGTGTTTGTAGTTCCCGGTTGTTCATTATGGTAACCTTAGTTTAAGCCTTAGCTATTTCATGATATCTAATATCACCTCTCTTTTGATAAGAATCATTAATAAATTGCATCCTTTGGTACTGCAGCACTTGATCAGGACTGAATATCATGACTGTGAATAACTTGCATGATTATTTTTCTTATGCCTGGAGCTTTCATTAAAGCATCATAAAAAATTTTCATTAAAAAAAAAAACCTCCAAAGAGAGATAACAAAAATGGATGCTCAATGGGAAGATTTTATGCCAAGATTTTAAAAGAAAATATATTTGCTCAAATGTTTTCTCTGTGTATTTTTTACAGTAATGTGACACGCATAATGTTTATGACTGCATTTTAATATAGAAAAGCAGCTGATTCAGGAGATTATACAAAATGGCAGTTCTGGTACGTGGCAGGAAAAACTAATCATGTGCCTTTGAAACTGATACCGAAAGGATTCAAATCCCAGCATCAACAGGTCTTTATTTTCTTTCCTAGACTACCAGATTACATTTTTAATAAATAGTACCTGATTCATACTTGAGATCCATTGCAGTATTTGTCAGCACACAGTGGAAAGTTTCTGCTCTCAGTCAAATGTGAAAATTCTCACAATTTTGCCTTTTGCGATCACTGCTGATTAGCTCTGCTCTCATCTCATTACGCCCAAAACAATTCTTGCTTCTGTAACGGCAAGGTGCCGGTTTCTCCCCCATACTGCTACTCAAATGCACACCAGGTTGGGAGCATCATAATCCCAAAGTCCGTGTGCAGGTCCCAAGCTGTTACTCTTCCCACGGAGCCAAAAGAGCCCGAGCATCAAGTAAACGCGTTGCAACCCACCTGAGCTCCACATTCAAGGTGCCAAAAGATTCAAACGCTCTGCCCAGCCCTTCTAAATCATGTGAAGAGAGGGCCAACTGAGATTTTAGTATCTGCCAATTTCTGCAGCAACAATCTCTTTCCCTTTTCTGCTAGAAGCTGCTTAGCCCTCTATCCTAAAAGAAGCAGTTCAGGCTTCTATCTGAAGCAGTTCAGGCGTCTATCTGATGAACAATCATCACTATTTTCTAAGACACTAAAATAAAGCACTTGCTGTTGTGTTTGGATTTCCATTTTCCAAATGCATCAATGTTTTGTTTACTGAAAAAGGTTTTCAGCTTTGTTTTTAACTTGATTTTGATGTAGGATAAAAAGAAAATTACTCAATTCTCAACAAGATTCTAAAATCCTCTTTTCAAATTCTTCATTTATGGTAAATAGTAAAAATGTAGATGCTCAGAAAAACATTCTGGCAAAATACATCAATGCAGCTCACAACCAAACGTGGTAACTCAACATGAGAGATATGTTTTCCTGGCCTAGAACATATTGGAATATGCATTTTATGACTATACTTTATTTAATGGCAGAGAAAAGATGATTTGCAATAGGCCACTATGGAAAATGCAGAAACCATTTTCGACTGACTGGTAACTGGGTTTTGTGGCCATAGAAACAAATATAAGACAAACACTTCTTGAAAGAATGCAGCCTATGTGTTGGATTCACCTTGCTTTTGTGTATCCAACACAAATTCAGTTCAAGGAAAGCAGTCCTGTTCTAGGCATGTGCAAGTTTACACAATATTTAGGGGGGTTTGTACACTGACTCCAGTATCGAACCTAGGATTAAGATTAGTTTCTGTTTTAAAAGTACTGCTGCCCATTTTAACTGCATTAACATTTTTTTCAGAGGACATTACAATGATGTTTCAAATTTTGAAGCAGAATCTGATCTTGGCTCTTGAAAGGTGTTTGGGTACACCACTCCACCTGAAGCTGCTATTGAAAAATAAATTGTAGTCAGGCATCAAAGTACTTTTGCCCCGACCAGTCCGTGTAATTGGTATTAAGCCTTGGCCCTGTAAAAGCTGTGGATGCTGTTCTGTCGGGGCCCCGTGGCACGCAAAAGTTCATGGTAACAGAAAAAAGCATTTTTATTTTGGTCCCTTTCCAGTCAATGATGTCCTTAGACTTTCCTAGCCCAGTTTCCAAAGCTAGATGACCTTGCTTAGGAGAGCAAAATGAAAACAGAAAGGGAAATGAATTCTCAGTCTCAGTGCTGAAGCCTAGATATCATTTCAGCGTGCTCCATTTAAAGCGTCAATCAAACCCCCCATTGGTTGTTTTACTGTTCAGTGAGAGGATTTGGAAGTCTGGAAAATCAACATTGTCCCGCTGTTTCTCCAGCAGGTCAGCCATATATTTCAGATGACAGCACTGCATAGGTATGTACATCAGTATCTAAGAGAGCAGATGGCTTTATGTGTGTGGTCATTTTAATGCAACCACCTCAAATTCAGTCAAAAACCATGTAGGAAGACGGCATGCAGGCCTTCTAGCTCCACTGACTTTGGAAGGCTCTTGTCAGAGTCCAGCTGAATCAGCTCACAGCAACTGATGCCCGTGGGGTATCAGTTTTGCTTCCCATAAAAGATAAAATAGCAAAATCCTGCACTGAGCTAACGGTAACTGCCAGCGTATCACGTCATGCTTGCCTTAAAAGACAGCTTCCCCTTCTCTGAGCCCTCATTTTATGCTTTTCATCATGGTGATGCTGACGTGCTGCAGCCCACAGGAGCGAGGACATATTACATTCTTGCTGGGCTTCCTTTGGGGGGTTTTGTGGAGAAAGGCAAAGGTGGCATGGTTGGTTTTTTTTCCCCAAATGCAGGAAGTTTCAAGCTCTCAGTGGCACACTGCAGCCAATCAGTCTGATCACATCGCGTGACTCTATTCATCTACCTCTCACCTCCCATCTGCTCCTTTCCCTCTAAGTCCCTTCCCGTTCCACCAGCACCTCAGGGCTGTTCATCTCCCAATTTTTCATTCCCTTTGCAGAACATAATAAGATTTTTTTTTTTTTAAATCACGCCCATCATTTTTTGTATTGATGAGATCTGTCTTTCCCTGCCCTCCTCCCTCTCCACCAGAGGAGGGGAGGTTTCTCCCTGGTGGTTAGCACATCCTGGGCAGTGCTTTGGATGGTCTCTGAGCACTGCCTTGGCACATCAAAGCCAGGGGCGACCATGGCCCAGGTCGGTGCTTAACTGCATGTGTGAAGAAGTCTCTGTGAGAGCATCTATCATCTATTAGAGATGATAAAGATGATGATAGATCATTATCTTAGATGATCTAATAGAGAGCATCTATTCACTGGAACAGGTTGCCCAGAGAAGCTGTGGCTGCCCCATCCCTGGAGGTTTTCGAGGCCAGGCTGGATGGGGCTTGGAGCAACCTGGTCTGGTGGGAGGTGTCCCTGCCCATGGCAGGGGGATTGGAACTAGATGATCTTTAAGGTGCCTTCCAACTCTAACCATTCTATGATTCTATGATCTACACTGCCAAAAAGGTGACTGCCACAGACTGAACCTCAGCATGAGACCTCCTCATCCTCCCTGTGCCTGCCAACAATCACAGAATCACAGAATGATATGGGGTTGGAAGGGACCCCTGGAGATCATCTAGTCCAACCCCCCTGCCAAAGCAGGGTCACCCAGAGCAGGTAGCACAGGAACATGTCCAGGTAGGTTTTGAACGTCTCCAGAGAAGGAGACTCCACACACTCCCTGGGCAGCCTGTTCCAGGGCTCTGCCACCCTCAAAGTAAAGAAACTTTTCCACATGTTCAGATGGAACTTTCTGTGTTTCAGCTTGTGCCCATTGCCTCTTGTCCTGTCACCAGGCACCACTGAGAAGAGCCTAACCCCATCCTCTTGACACCTGCCCTTCAGATATTTATAAGCTTTGATGAGGTCTTCTCTTCTCCAAGCTAACAGTCTCCATGCCCTCCTCTCCTGACAGCTGGCCCCAGCTGCTTCTGCCCACCACAAACCCTGGGCACAGCTCATGGCAGGGTCTGCAGGGATGTCACTGTGCCGTGTTTAGCTATAACCATGGCCCTGTCACCCCTGCACCCTGTCCTGACCCGTCCCTCAGCCCACACCACACCCCAGGGGATGCAGAGTGCCAAGGTCTCGCCTCGGTCACGTCCCAAATCCAGGGCAGAGGAAAGGCATGAGTGGGATCTTGTCCTCTCCATTTTCTTTCTGTGCTACAGACTGCCTCCTCCACATGCTTTTTTTTCACATAGAAGGAATAGGAGCACCTGCTTCCAACAGGAGTTCTGGGAAGACCCTTAGTCCCGTGGAGTGCAATATGTCGCCTATCGAAAGGTAAGCCTGGTCATGGGGACAAATAAGGACTACACTGCAGCAGCAGTCAGCACCAACTTATAGCAGATTCAGTGAGAGCTGCTGAAAAGCATGCAGAATATGATAGCATAGAATCATAGAATCACAGAATTGCCCGGGTTGGAAAGGACCTTTAATATCATCTAGTCCAACCATTAATCTAATACTGGCGAAAACCATCACTAAACCATGTTGTTAAGCACCACATCTACCCATCTTTTAAATACCTTCAAGGCTAAAGATTCCACTGCTTCCATGGGCAGCCTTTTCCAATGCTTAATAACCCTTTCAGTGTAAAAATTTTTCATAATTTCTGATCTAAACCTCCCCTGGCGCAACCTGAGGCCATTTCCTCTTGTCCTGCTGCCTGGTACTTGGGAGAAAAGACTGACCCCCACCTTTCTACAACCTCCTTTCAGGTAGTTGAAAGAAATTCATGCCAGGTAATTCAGAAAATTATTTATATTATATCCCAACAAAAGAAACTCAGGTCAAGTGATGAAGAAAATTTTCTTCTCCCTCTTTATGAATATTAAACGCACACACACGAACTTGTCATCACCATTCACGTTTTTCTTGCTCATCCCCCATTTCCTTGCCCACCAAGCGCTCTTTGTAGTCTTTGCTCAGACACTCCAGACCTTTACTCTGGCCTGATCTTTCAGTCTCCCTTTTCTGCTCCTGTCTCAGTGACTCCAGTTCCCAATATCCCAACCGTATTTGCCCTTGAATCAGAGTCTCTTCGCTTCTGTCTGGCAATAAGGGAGAAGATGGAGCCCTGAGAGCAAAGGGTGTCAGTCTTCTTACTCCCCCATCCTACATCAGAAGTTCCCTGTCCTCATCAAGAACAGCCCTGCAGAATGAAAGCAACGCTGCAGATGTACTATTTAGGCTGGAAAGTCACACACCGCCCCAGCGGGAAAAGCCAAAATGTAGGTTGTGGGAGCAGCAGCGGCTCGACTGGGTGTGTGGGGGCGTTGTGACCCCCATATCGCTCTCCAGCTCCAGGAGCACCCACTGTTCTTTCTCAAAGGGCTCCTTCCTCGCTCAGTGCTCAGGGTAGATAGTGCCGAGCTAATAAGTGGCTATTTATTTTGCTTTCTTCTAGCGGTTCAGCACGTGGCTCCGTGACACATTTGCTGCATATTATTCCAAGCCTGCTCTGAAGATAGCCTTTGTTAATTCCCTCCTGAGCTTCTCTGTGGAGTTCATCAATGCAGTACTTGTGTGCCTCATAAATGCTAATTCATTTACTGCCATAGCACTGCTGTGAGGGTGTTGTGTTTTTTTTTTAATTTCCATTTTGCATGTGGAGTGCTGAAGTGCAGCGAGATTAGAGTCCAAGCATTCCTCTAACATGGGGTGCCCATCTCCCAGCACCGGGGGTCTGATTTTGCAGGGGGCTCAGCGTAATATGGCAGCTTGTGTGCTCAAAGCACACGTCCCATTGGTTTCTGCTGCAGGTGAGAACTGTATATCTCTGGAAACTAGACCCCAAAGTCTACATCTTGGCAGGCTGAAAATAAACAACCTGCAATCTCACCATCTGTGTAAAGGTTGGTTTAAGCGACTTTCCAGACCAATGCGGGGGCTCAGGAAGAGGGGAAGAGCAGGGTCTGCTTCTCCAGGGCTGTACCAAACAGGCACAACCAAAGGATGGGTCCTCGTCTCCATCAGCCCTCCCCCTGACTATCCCCATTTGTTTGCCCACCAAGTGTGCTTCCCAGCCCAGCTGCTTATGCCTGCCTTATCTTTCAGTCTGCCCTGTGGCTCCCATCCCACTGACCCCAGTTCCCAATAACCCAGCTGGGTTCACCACTGAATCCTTATCTCTCCAGGCTCTCCTGCCAACAGTGGGGAGGATGCAGCTCTGAGAGCATGGGGTGTCAATCTGCCAAATCCCGGCTCCATGTCTTGCTACAGCCTGTTCCGGTGCAGGGATAATTGTGATTATGAGTAAAATTTGTAATTACAAAAGCTCTCTGCACCCCATGGCCTAGGCAGGAGATGCGCATTGAACCATCAACCCAATCTGAACAAGTTTATTTACTCTGGGAGGCCAAGCTAAAGCATGAGGCAATCCTTGGGGTCATTAAACCCTAAGATTAAATATGGTTCTACAGAGCACGTGTGAATTGCTTTTTCAAAGGCTTGTAACTCGGCCAGATGTAGGTGGATTTTTCACAGGGCAGCAAAAGACATAAGCGGTGGAAAACCATTTGTTTTATTAAGTGTCATGTCTCTAATCTAAACTACTAAGCTTTTGGCAAATTTATAGCCAGCTGAAGACATAATTTACAATGCAATATTTTAGGCAGCCCAAGCAACACGGGTTCTGCCTGTGTTTGTGCCCCTGTGCGCTGGTAATCGAGTGCTGCGAAGGGGTTGAAACCCCACGCTGGTGACACCCTCAGAGAGCAACCGATGTCCTGCCCTGCCCCAGGGGACCCCCTGCACCAAGCTACCCGTCCCTCCTCTCCTCGGTTCATCCATGGCTTTGTGACTCTCATCTCCTCCTCGGCTCCTGAGGGTGTTCTGCACCATCTCCCCTGCAACCTCCCTGGCACCCGCTAGTGTGCCAGATCCACCGGCTCCTTTCCATTTCTCTCTGATGTATTATTAGCAGAATTCCGGGCAAAAGCTATAAAACTGTTCAAGAGCTAATAATCTATGTCGCCGAATAATGCATACATTATGTGATATGCAAGTTCGTGGCACATCTGCTTTGCTATCAAGGCATGTCTCGTTCGTGATCTGCATATGGGGGGAAGCATTTCTGCAGCAGCATTCAGAAATTCTCCGTTGTTTCAAATAATTCATTCTAAAACAGTGAAGATAAGCCTTGCACCATAGGTCTCCCATATTTTCACTGGAAGCTTACAAGAAGTATTTCCCTTTTCCCCCAGCACATGTGGAAATGCACCCCAGCTATGAGCAGAGCAACCCAGGTGCCATCCACGGGCAGTGAGAAGCTTTCACACATTTTCATACTGCTTTTTATTTGCTGGTGTTTTACTACTTCTGCAGTAAATTGGTGCTGACTGTGAACCGGCATAAAACATGACCCATAAAAGCAGAAACATATGGCAAAGGAACATTAAGGTCACACCAAGGATAACAACTAGAAAGGTCTGTCTTGCACAGCCCAGCTGGGCATATGGAGGAACCAGTCTGAATAAATAAAAGCCTTACATAAGTCACCCCCATGAATGGCCCCTTTTGGATCTAAAACCGTTCCAGTCGGCATTAGTGCATGCCAGTTGTGATGCTCTTCCCTCTGGGAGCAGGATCCCACTTCTGAGAGCCAACAATCAGTTTCAGCAACAAGTTCATTTGAAGATCAGTCCTTTTGAAAACGCACACATCAGGGGGCATAATGGCAAACCCTAATGTGTACTTTAAAATCCTTTCACTCTAATCTAGGACATAAAAATCCACATGTTCTGACTCAACAATGTGGACCAATGCATTCCAAAAGGTTTTTCACTACATTTTAAAAATGCCTAGTACGGGGGCTTTTGATGAACCACAAGGCAGGTCAGTGCATCTTTAGGTGCTGAAGTCCTTTAGGATGAGAGGAAATGGCCTCAAGTTGTGTCAGGGGAGGTATATATTGGATATTAGGAAAAACTTCTTCACTGAAAGGGTTATCCAGCATTGGAAAATGCTTCCCAGGGAAGTGGTTGAGTCCTCAACCCTGCAGGTTTTAAAGGACATGTAGATGTGGTGCTTGGGGACATAGTTTAATGGTGGACTTGGCAGTGCTAGGCTAACAGTTGGACTTGATGATCTTAAGTCATTAACCTAAATCATTCTACGATTCCATGATCCTATAAGTTTCTACTTCACAGCAGGAAGGGGCAATGGTGTCTTGATGCATAAATTGTACTTTTTCACAATTAGCATGCTTGGCTGTACTTTAAAAGTTTTACCCTAACTCTGAAACTCCTGGCTCTCTAACGAGCTTGCCTTGGTGATAGCAATGCTCTTTCAATCCATGTTATTCTAAGAATAGTTTTTAACTCCAAGTTTGATCAAAGTTAGCCTTCATTAAAATTTGATTAAATAAAATTAGTGAAACAGCACAGGTTGTTTGGCCAGAATACATATGTGGCCGTTAGGTAAAATTTCCTTTCTCTGCAGGGCAATTTTAAATTGCACTAGGCTTCCAGACCTGCTTGCACTGGCGGCAGGTTAAAAGCCAGAGCTCTTTTGATGCCTGGGAAGGCAGAGAAGGAACATTCAGCTCCCAGGCTGTGCTTGGCGACCACAGAGCGAACAAGCAAAGGCAGAGAACAGTCTTTGTCACTTGGGCTGAAGATCAAGTTCAGACATCAAGAAGTGACCCAGATGCAGCTGCAGAAAGGCAGATCTTGTAAAGAAAAGCAAGTCACAGGGTGGCGACGTGCTACTGCAGGTTACTTGCTGCTGCTGGACCCAAGTGTAAGAGCAGGGTGACGGTGGGGAAAAAAGAAACTCTTCAAAGAACTGAGCTCCTTCACATCTTCCCCAGCCACTGAATCTGTCTCTCCAACTGGGGATGCTCTCTCACTGAGGTCAGGTACCCAAAGAGCTGCAGGCACGCTTCTCCCACTGTGGCTGGCCAAAAGGCTGCGCCCTGTTGGCGCAGTGTTATGTTGAGAGCAGCCTCTGATTCTTTAACTGCTCGGCTTAACCATCCACCATAACTACTCATTACCCTGCACACCCAGATAAAACCTCCAGCTGTTCCCAAAAACAAGGGCTCGTCAACAAAAGCCAGCACGAGTGCCTCAGGCAAACGCTTTGCTTTTCCACTGCCTCCCCGTTGACTAAAGCAACCCAAGGCCCCTTCCTGACCATCGGGGCTGGCAGAAGGTCCGGCCACAGCTGAGAGGGAGGGGATTTTCTTCCCCGTGCTCCGAATTTTCACACCATTTACACTGTGCTCAAATCCCACAGCTGGTAAATGACAGGCTCCCCGCGTGGATGCAGGTGGTTTGGGAGAGGTGGCCCAGGACAGGGCAAGTGTCCTTTGCTCTTGTTGCTCCCAGGATTATCAATTGGATGTGGCCAAACTCTCGGGTTGAACTGACTTTGCTCTCACCCTATTAATGCTGGTTTGCATGTTTATTACCTTGCCCATTTCAAACTTCACTGAGCTGAATCTTAATAAACAGATAGATTTGAATGGATTTTTGCTATTGTTGCTTTTTTTTTTTTTTTTTTTTTTTTCCTCCTGGCCATTAAGGCTCATTATGTGGAGTCATCAGCTGTTCTGCTTTGCTTCCCATCTGTTCATACAGTACTTGGATTCTGGGATTTTTCCCAGGGTGTGAGACAATAGTGCAGATGGGAGTGCAATTTCCACTGTTTTGATTTTGCCCCAGTGGGGCTTCGTGTGGCCACTGGTGGAAAGCAATGGTTTTGATTAAAGATTTTCCATATTACAGGAACTTGTGAAATCTCGAGATTCTCAAGATCCTGTTGCTAAATAGAGTGGCAGGTTTTTTCTAAGGGATTTTCCCCATTTACAACACCTCCATTCTCTGAAGCAAACAAGGACTCTTTTCCGAGAACAAGCCTTTTGCAATTCCAAGTCACAAGAAAAACCAGCCCTGCCTGTGGTTGGGGAGAAGATCACGTCCTGGTCCCATTGCTGTTAAGGGGAGCAGGAACTGGAACATAATGAGACTTTGAAGGGCAAGTCTACTCTCCTGTGACTACTGGTAGCCACCTTATATCAGACACTTCACCCATGTATCAGTTAGGTTGTCATATTGACCAGCTGTTTCATTAACTCAGTAGCAAACCCACTCCTCTAATTTGCAGCCAAGGTATGCTTTGGTCAGCTTATACCCGTTTCATCTTATGCCTAAGTTGTCCTTTTTCTCAAATACCTCTTCTCGCCCGCCAGTTTTTATTCCCTCCTGTATTTGTAGAGAATGATCACATTCATTTCAACCTTTGCTCTGCGAGGCTGAACAAACCACTATCTTCCATAGCTTCTTGAGGAAAAAATTTGCTCTTAGCTCTCCTCACCCTCCTCCCAACTCTCAGGTGAACTTACTTCAATTGATGTGCATCTGCCCTGGTGACAGGAGCCAAAGCACTGCTGTCAGTGCTGAAGCCAACGCAGGGGCATGAACCTGCTCCAGTTTTACTCCCTCCCACTCCTGCTTGATACCACATCTTCTCCTGGTCTGCATTTTGAGAGCTATTTTAATTTTCAGGTGATGACTTCAGTTTGGTCTCAGGCATATCTCGAAAATGGTTTCTTTCTCCCCCTCTGCATTCATTTTCTAATTAAGTGGCTACAAAAATATTTTGGTCCATTATTGTCTGATTCTATATCCTGGCATTTTTCTTTCAGACCTTTTATTCCTATTTTGATTTCTCACCATCTGAAAATTGCTAGACATTATATTTGGAGTGAGTTGTGCCCAGGGCGAGCCTCTCCCTAGGTGTGGGATGGCAGTACTACGTTTCACAGGGACATTGCTCTGTGGTGACACTGCAAGGATCCAAGACATCCACCTCCCATAAGCACTGCCCTCCTCTGGAGCTAATTACTGGGCAGATAAACGTGCAGTGATACCTGGGAAGTCAGAGAGAGAGGGCAAGACCCTCAGCAATTGTTCAGCAAGGTTTTTCACCCTTAAATTACAGAAATCCAAGAAGGCTCAGTCTTCACATACTTACCCCTTTCAGAGGAATGTATGTGATAAAGAAACAGCCATATTTTTTGTTACACCCAACTTTTCCAGCATAGAAACGCTTACAAAATTGTCACGTTTACTCAGGAGCTTAAAGACTTTTACACTGTGAGTAGGGGAGGAGGGGAGAGATTTTTAGTGGAAGTGCAAAATTGCTTTAATAAAGGAAAAAATGCTATGGTAATTGTGAGAGAATTATATTTAAGATGAAGACTAATGCTCCTGATCACCTATGCCTGATGTAAACCTCCCTGGAGTATCCAGGAATCTCAGCCATGGCCTGAGACTCTCATTGTGTTAGAGATCTATGAACCTGAAGAGGTGAGGAGGGGGGATATATAGAGACAGGTAATGTTGGTAGAATTCTGTAGACCTTTTCACAGGCCTTACATATAAATCTGGTCTAATAAATCTAATAAAGCACACAATTAGGCTTTCTAAGCGTAGGCTTTTACCTCAAGTTAGGCCAAAACGTAATTTCAGGGGAAGAAGAATCAAAGCAAGCACTCAGAGGGGAAAATCTGTCGAAGCAGTGAACTTTTCACCTCTAACAGCTAGTAATGACCACGGGGTACAAGATCAGATGGTTCACTTAACCGCCGAGTAACGAAATTAGGCTAAAAGTTAGATCTAGTCTGCCCAGGGGCAACATGACAAATTAGATTCATCCACTCGCCATATTTGTATTAATGCACTTTTGTATTAGTGAACAGATTATAAAAGAAGGCTTTGCCTTGAGGCAGGGTTTTCTGGCACCAAACTAATTTTCAAGCTGAGGTTCTCCCCTGAGAGCAGGGTAAGACCCTCCCTTCTTTGCAGCCGAGGACCTGATCCTCAGCAAAGATTTACCTGTGAACCGCTCTCAACACTTCGGAGCCTTAAAAGCTGCAAATGTCTTCCTGTAAAGCTACATAAATTGTACGCTTTCGATATATGTTATAATAATGATGGAATATTTAGTTAGCATCTTTCTAAAATCACTGTGTGTTCCACTGATAATATGTAAAACAAAAAAAAAAAATAAAATAAATGAAAAAAAAGATGTTTTAAAATCAATTATCTGGGACAGGCTCTGTAAAACTCATCCTGGCTCCCAGTCTGGGCTGGCAGTCAGGAGTGAGAACTGCTGACTGTGCAGATGGCTACCTCTCCTCACGCCGTGGCTACTGCAACCCTGCAAAGGCTCGTAGCCCTGCTGTCTCCTGGCCCCGTGAGTCTCAGGACTCACAGCATTCAACGTCGGGTTGTACGTGTGAGCGTTTCCAGCACCAGGCTTCACTTCGCAGCTGCAGCATCACAGCGTCCCTCCGACCTGGGAGGGAGCTGCGAATCAAGAATGCGTTTCTTTTTTTTTTTTTTTCCTCGGAAGATGAAAGGCTTTTCAAATTAATTGCACGGCATTATGGCTTGCCTGTGTTGTCAGCTTTGATTCTGCTGTGACAAAGTGATGGCCGCTCCCTGTCACACAGAGCGACGCCGCGCCTGCGAGCACCGCGCTCATCAAGTGGCAGCAGAGAGTGGAACCACCACCGGGAGCTGCACGGAAAGCAGTTTCACGGAGCGTGGTGTGGAGAGGGGGAGACAAGTGCAGATGTTACACTCCTGCAGGGGACCCAGCCTGGCCACCGCTCCCCGCAGCCGGTGTCACCTCCACTGTGCCACCCACCACCCTGTGCCAGGTATCCATCCAGCCCTCCTCGCCCATCCCGGCAATCAGGGCAAATTACGGAGGGTGATACCCTCCAGAGGTGTAATTTAAAGCATTCGGAGCTGAATGCCCAACCACTAGTTCTAAAATCAGAGACCTTAAAAGAGCAGCTCCGCTGCCTTAGCAGGGCTGGGTGGGAAAAGATGGAGCAGAAGCAGCCGGAGGAGACTAACCCATCTTCCCTTTAGAGGGCAGTGGTGCTCATCGTACAACAACTGCGTTTCCCAGGAGGTAAAACCCTTACCGTTATCCACTGGGGTCAAGAGCACCACAGCAGCAGCAAAGAAGAGGAAAACCAGCGGCGACGTGATGCTGCCGGCCGCACTACACCGTGAGGAACAGCATCTGATTCTTACGCCCTTTCTGTAATGCTCTGTGCAGGGGCTCATTAATTTCCCCTTGTTTTCCTTTTCAGTAATTAGGGTTTTATAGAGAGGCTTCTTTTCTCCTACCACACCGTGAACCCAGCCCAGGACGAAGCTCTCCTTTCCATCACCGTTCGCCAAGTCACAACCTCTCTCCGAGCCAGAGGTGCCCTTCCTGCTCCATTTATGCCAAACCACGCCGAAAAGCCAAATAAGAGAGGATTTCAAAGGCTGTACTGACCTTTTCATGGGCTTGGGAGAGGCCTCCCGCTCCAGGTTGGAGGAGGCGTGCTTGACGTGCATGGCGTTGTAGGAGGTGTGGGTGTACTCGTTTTCGTCGCTGTAGTCGGGACCGAGCAACGTCCGAGCCCACGTCCCCATGTCGTAGGGAGGCAGGGTCCCCCCAAATTCCGAGGGCAGGCATTCAGGGTGTATTAGCTGGTGGAGGCTGTTCAGGTTGTTGCCATGAAGAAAGATCTTTCGACAAAACAAAAAGAAAGTTTAAAGTCGTCGTCGATTCCTTACTTCATTAAGTGCAATAATACCAGCGCTAATGAGGTGTGGAGCATCATTAGTTGATGCTGCAGTTTCAGGTGGGAATTTCTGAAGCTCTCAGGACTGGCCTGGGCGGGCAGGAGGAGGGGGGAAATTAGCTTTGGGGTGTGCAGCTGTAGAATTAGGCTGTCACAGAATCATAGAATAGTTTGGGTTGGAAGCGACCTATAAAGATCACCTAGTCCAACCCTCCCTGCCATAAGCAAGGGCATCTTCAACTAGATCAGGTTGCTGTCACCATAAACACGTCTGAAAATCCTGATTCACTTACTTTCAGCACATGATGCTTTCACTTTCTTAAGTACCAGATCATGGAATGTGCAAGTCAGGAGTAATAGCTGATTATTGCTACTAGAAGAGGACATAGGCTTGTATGAGGAGCAGTGAGAAGGAAAGGGAGATAGTGCAGCTTACTGAAAGAAGATGTGAATGTCCTCAATGTCTGAGAGGGTAACCCAGCCCTGCACCCCAGGACTGATGTTTCCCAGGAGTCTGTGTCACCACTTTGGCAACATTTGTCTCTGTAATCCCTCTCTGCTTTCAGGCTGGTACTACCCTTGTCCTGTCTGGTCAGAACCAGCCCAGGGTGGGCTCTGAGGCCTTCTGAGAGGTGATCCAGTGGTTGTCTGATAGACTGCAGAGGAAAAATGGTCAATATGACTGCAGGACTGCAGTTCACATGAGTTTGTCTTCTGCAGTGTGAGCAAACAGCCTTCAGGTATGGGCAGGTTTTGTAGAAACAAGTGAGTAACCACCATGAGAAAGCAGTCAACTTGCTGAAGGAACAAAACAGGAAATTTTACTCCCACAAAAAGGGTTGAGCTGCAGTTACCCTCACTGCAGGTGACCTCAGCCTGGTCTGATAATCCCTCCACGTTGCTAATTCTCTCTATCCCTCAGCATGTCCCATTAAAATATATCCACACTTTGTTAGTGATAACAGCTTTCTGGTCCCTGGCTGAGTTATTGATCCAATCCAGACCATTGCAAACTCTTAAGTTTTAATAACGACAGCGATTCTCTGAGGCCATATGAAAAATGCAGAGAGAAAAAGAAGGAAGAAAAGAAAGCCCACAACTACTCAGCTACTCCAGCTCTGCAGTTTCCTATCCCCCCCCCCCCACCGGCCCCATCTAATTACCCTTTTCCTTGTCTTGTCTTTGAGGAACGGTTTGATTAGTGTGTACAGGGCATGGATGTACCAGGGCTGGTTGACAAAATGGACTCCTCCAAAACGGGCAGGAAAGCTGTCCTACGGAAAGAAAAGAAAGGAAGGCAGGCAGTTAATGGATGCAGCGTTTCAGCCAGGCAGTCAATAGGATGAAAGTCAGAGGACGAGGTCTGCCTCTTTCCATCTGCAAACGAGCACTGGGCTTGCTGGGAGGGGGAGCGGGAGGGAGATGGAAAAAGAAAGATGCCTGGAAAGGTTTGCATCGGTTGCAGACGCCGTCCCTTCTCCCCTCCACGCACTAACGCATCAATTGCTGATGATTTAAAGTGGGCTCTCCGGCCACTCCGCCTGAACCTTTTTTCACTCCGTGGGGGCGTCCGACTTGGCCGGGATGGGAAGGGAGAGGGGATGGGAAGGGAGAGGGGATGGGAAGGGAGAGGGGATGGGAAGGGAGAGGGGGGCCGACGAGCCCGCACCGCTCCCCGGAGGGGGAAGCTTTCCTCATTTCCCATTGTGCGGGGGGCAAGGCGAGCCCCCGGCCGGTTCCCACGCACATCGCTGGGCACAGCTCACCTTTTCACCCTCCGGGCCCCCCCCCCCCTCCCCAACCCCCCGGTTAAAATCATCATTACAATGGCTGACCTTTCGGGGTGAGCGAGCAGCAGCAGCAGCGTATATTACGGGGGGGTGAAGGGAGGAGGAGGATGGGTGGGAAAGGCTGATAAGTGAAGGTGTAGGGGGAGAGGGAGCGCACCACCGCAGGGCACCATGGAAACTGGCTGTGCACAAACACCCCGGGCATTAGCATGCAGGTAGCGTCCCGCCGGGGAGGTGTTTGCTGTGGCCTCCTGCTTAATGAAAGAGGAGGTTGCTGGCACGCCTTTAAAGGTTATTGTACATTGTGGTGGGTATTCTCTACCTACGCTCTCATCTAACAAAATGTCACTCAGGCGGGGAAGAGCCCCAGGGTTTTTTCGCGGCGCCTAAATAGTGGGAGAACAGCAGCTCCTGCGGGAAAATAGGCTTCCAGGCAGAGGAGAGGTGCCTGTCTCTCCCTCCTGAAGGGAGACCCTGATGAAGCCGTCCTTACCCTGCTGCTGCTCCTAACCCCTGCAGCTCAGCCCATAAAGACAGAGCGTAATCAGGTCTCTTCCTTCAGGGCTTTGGCTTCCGGGCTCAGGCAGGTTTATTCCCCCCACAATTAGCGCAGGGGTATCCTGGGGCTTTCTCCCACCTTCCTCCGGAGCATCAGAGGTTGAGCACAGCTGGTGAGGGTGGATTTGTGAGATGATATGGAAAATCCCCCTACACACCTGCTCGATAAAGCTTCTGTGCCGCTTCAAGGTCTAACGTTTTCCCAGGTTGAGCACCAAGAAGGTATCCCACCACCTCTCACCACCCAGGTCACATTGGCAGGACTCCCCACGCCCTTTAGCACTGGCCATGAATTGCCCCAGCAGGCATCTTAAACCATACTTGGGTCATGATTATGAGTGTCCACAAGCATTAAGCAATACCTTTTTCTCTTGCTATGCGGTAGTACAAACAGCTTACACTTCAGTTTACCCAAAATCATTACAGATCTCAATTATGGACACCATGGGGGACACCGAGGGGTCAGGCCAGCACGCAGGAGGCCAAGCAGTGTAACATAACAAGAGATCCCATTTTAGAGTCCCAGAAAACCATGAGCTGAGCTTTTTAAGGATGGCACATGCCATCATTCACCATGAAGATGACTGCATTTCCATCACTGCTGGAATATTCGTTAGAGTTTAGGGACACAGCTCTGACTGGTATGAACCACTGCAGCGCTGCAGGTTGCAGTGACTTCAACTGGGCTGTGCTGAGAAACAGCTGCAGAGAATCTGAGCCCACCTAGAAAAAACATTGACCAAATAGAAGCGCGAAGCCCAAAGCGATTTTCTACCCTACCTCAAATTGGGGGTTAGAGCAGACCAGAGCCAAAAATGCCCATCTCATGCAAAGTTCACGTATTCAGCTGCTTCCCTCTCCCACATGGAAATGAAAATTTGAAGATTTGAAACTTTTCACAGAACATTCTAAATAAAATAGTATTAAGAAATATTGGAACGATCCATATTTGTCTTTTTTTTTTTTTCTTTAAGTTCTATATTTGTCAAGGCAGCTGCCATCCCACAAGCTGTATCTATCTCTAGGACAGAAGTTCTGGACTCCTTTGCTCTTTGGGGCTAAGCTGCCACAGCCATCGCGGGTTGTACCATAGCAGCAAGGGTCAGTGCAGAAGACACAGTCTGAGTTTGAAGCAAAGGACAGCAAAGAAATGAGAGATGGGAGGCAGGGGAATAACTTTAAGACACAGAGATTTATACTGGCCTGAAAAAGAAAAATTGTTTTCTCTTCTCACTAGAATGCACAGATGATATTAATCACAATCTTCAGTGAGAGAGAATTAATTTCCAAGGGGGGACATGGTTTATTTTAGAACATGTTGACCAGCCCTAATGATACCACATTACCTGGAAAGGTCTGAATGCTGAAAATTATAGAAACCAGCCAGAGGTTTAAACTGGAAAAGGTCGACTAAGGAGAAGGATGTAATTTCCTATGTAGAAGATGAATTTTATGTCCACCCAACATAGACTGTTGAGTCCATAAACTAGATTCTATCTGGTACATCAGTAGATTAAGTGTTACAGGAAAGGCCCTCACCTAAGTGTTATTTATAGGCAATTGCTTTCTTTTCATTCTGAAGGTACACCTGAAAATGCAGAAAGATCCTTGAAAAGGCAGCATGATGGCCAGCAAAAAAATAATAACCAAAGAACTTTTTTTTCGTGCGTAACTCTGCTAATTTTTGTTCCTTACTCTATGAAGCAAAATAAGCTCAATTTGACCTTCATCCTGCAGTCCACCTACATTTGTAAGGCTGTCGATTAGAACAAGGACAAAGACATAATTTTTTTATTTTTTTTTTTTATATCAAAGAAATTTGATATGGGAATCATCCAGACACTGTTTGGAACCGCAACATACCAATTTTGCAGAAGTCCCTAATTAGAGCAGAGCTGTCTTGGAAAGAAAAGCTCCCGTCTGGAGGTCTGCCTTGCGCAGTTCCAGGAAGATGTATGAGACCTTTCCCACACCCCACTTAGTGTCTCTGCTGCTTTCCCTGGGGCAAGGGGAAAGTAGCTGAAATTGATTTTCTGCTGGAGAGCTTTTGCTTTTAGGAATTCTCTTTTGATTTCTCATGTCTTGTGATTTCCTTGGGAAGGTGTATTTGATAATGAGGTATATTTTTTGGAGCCTACTGTGAAAAGGACCCTGGGATCATGGAGCCTGTTCTTAATCTGATTCCTTTTTAAAAATACCCAATCCTGGGTTTATGCTATTTTATTCCAATGGCATTAGTAAAAGATACCACGCAGGAATTAGTCTAATTATTTGCGGGCACCCCTGTCATTTTATCTGAAAACCAGGCTGGACTTATTAATATGTTGCTCAGACATGAACAAATACATCCAACCCAGTGCTAATCTAGCTAACTTGCTACTCAGCAGTAGCAGGGAAGAAACAGTGAAAAGACTCCAGATATGGGCTTAGGCAGCTAGCTCACTCCAGAGTCAGACCAGATCTTCATCATTGGGACCCAAATCAAACTAAAGCGAGGAATATCCCTAACCATGCTGCGGTGGCACCTTTCCCAAGCTGTAAAGGTAACCCTAGAGAGGCAAAACTGTTCAAACACAGGGTTTTAGTTGTTTCCTGTTGAAACTGGTGCTAAAGATGGGACTTTTCTTTTTCCTGATTTACCTTTTTTTAGTTTTACATATTTTTTTGTTTTACTTTTACTGTTTTCAGTTATTCCCCTCTGCATCATCCCCAAAGAAAAAAAAAGAAACAAACAGCTGAGTGTTACACTGGAGCTGCCCCAGACACCCCAAAATCCATACAGACCTCGATACATCTTTCATTTCTGATGGGAGAAGCATCTCCAAGCTTGCAGATGGGCGGAAAACATTACGGAGATCATTGTTTCCCTTCTCAGCTCAGACTTCCTGTGCAGGGAAATTTCTGAACTGAAATGAGTCTGGGACTGAAAACCCTGCGTACATAATGTTCCACTAAATAGCTCGGGAGCAATAGCTATGAAGTGAATGAGAGAAGATTTTTCACTATTTCTGCCTGCTCTTGCCTTCATGACATCTATTTCTTTTGGCATGAGTTTGCAACAAAAACCTTTTACTCTTTTGTTGTTCTGAACTGCTTGAAAGCTAAAAATCAAGATGATCTTCCAGCGTCTCCTCACACCAAAGTGTGGCAGAGAAGCAGAACAATCTTTGGAATACCAATATCAGGAATAAATCCAACCTGGTGCCCAGAGCCAGTCCTTTCGAACTGCATAAGTTGGCTTCATAGACCAATGACCTGAGCTCAAAAACTAAATTACAGCATATTTCTAGGTTACAGAACACCAGAATTTTGTGACACAAATATTTTCAAAATCCTTTCACATAACTTCTACCCTTCGCAATCACAAAAGCAAACACACATCCTCCCATCCAAATGCGCTTTAATCTCGACCATACTTGCCAGTTTACTGCAAATCAAAATATAATCCCCTTTGAAAGAAAATAATTTTCCTTCGATTCAGGCAGATTTAAATCACAAACAATACTGTTTAAACCTAAAGGTCATTTAAACTGGGGATAAACCCAGCATCTTCATGCCTGTGCACTTATATAATCAGTCCCGGCGGTGGATTACAGCTCCCACAGACTGTATTAATAGTTCAGGAAGATTTTATTAATAGTGCGGTGATAGTTTCCCCACAGAGAGATTCCGCGAGTGTGTGATTTTAATGGATTGGCACAGTAAGGGAAGGGGGCTTCCCCTCCTCCAGCTCTGGATCCAGACCCCAGGCTCCGAAACGGTGGCAGTGGTTGAAAGTTGTTCTTGCTGTCCCCCCGGTTTTATGACTTTGTCAGGTATTGGCTAGGTTGTGTCCATCAAAAACACGTTCCTGAGCACATTTGAATGAATGTCACCTAACGCCCTTGGTGCCGACGGAGCATACAGCTCATAGGACGTGCCGGGAGACAAGGTAAAGTGTCCCCTCCCCGTCACTGCAGCTTCAGCTTCTAATTTTAATGCAGCTCCCGAGAGGTGGACGCTTAGTTCGGGAAATCCCACGGGCAGGAGGCGGTGGGAGGCAGTGGTGGGGCTGGGGGCCACAGGGACCCCGGGACCGGGCTGTTCCCACGCCTCTCCGAGCCGTCCCCGGGGGCTGCGGGAGCCGGCGCGGCTCCCACTCGCCCACCCAGGTGCCTGCTCTCAGCCCGGGCACGTTTCAAATCTCCATCTGGACACGTTGCTCATCTTTCCCTTATCTCTTTTTTTTTTTTCTTCGCTCCCTCGTGTTTTTGAAGAGACAGGAATGCAAAATTAATGTTGCCGGTGGCAATAATTGCAAAGTCGTTTGCTTCTACCTTGGCGTGCCCTCAGAGTACGCAGGGCTTGGAAATAGCTGCAGAGGAGGGAAAAACCATTAAAATAAAAAAAAAAAAAAAAAAAAGACATTAGTGGTATCAATGTGGCAATGCTGAACTGCTCGAATATGACCGTAAAAAGAATTCTTGCAATCGGAAAGAACTCATTGATTTGGGGTGAGCTGTGACTGGAACTGCTCACACCGAAAGGCTCTCTTTTCTCTGAAGCGTACAGCGGCAAAGGACCGGAGCAAAATCACAGGAAAATATGAGTGCTTGGTTTATTTTTACACTGCATACCCACATATGTAGATGAGAACACTGTGAAGTACTGCTGTCAGGGAAATGGAACTGAAAAATGAACACTGGGATGCATTCTCCTAGACATTTTTCATTACGTTTGTTATCTCTCCCGCTACCCTCAATAACTTTTAAAACTCAGTCATTTGCAGAGGGTTTCTCCCAGTCGTTACTGCACATTAGTGAGGTCCTACAGAGCATCTGTTCAGGGGTGTTGGCAGATGGCACCAATAAATCAGGTTATAGAACACAGATTTGCTCAGTAAACTTTGATTTGTCCTGATAGAATCATGCTGTCATATCATCTGGTCTAACAAAATAACTCGTAACCTTGGGGCAAAAGGGTGATTTCTTCACTACTTTTTTACAAGAAACCCTTTGCTGGACCAGCTCAGAATAATTTAGGAACAGAAAATTTCCCAGAAGCAGCGACACCGTAGCCGGGTGCTGCTTTTTCGCTCGGCATGTGCCCCTGTTGATTTCAAAGGGTTTCATACACTTCAGGTGCAGAAAGAGGCTCCCTCCAGGAAAAAAAAAAAAAACACACAAAAACCCCCATTAATAAATTATATTAATAGAGAAACAGCAGGTTCATTCAGGGGTTTAGTTGAGGAGCTACACAGAGAAAGAGAGGAATTGAAAAGGCGATTAAAAAATAATCATACAAAGAGCACTGACAGGCTGATTTGGAAGAAGCCCAGGCGTGTGTGCCACTGTGGTGCCACAGTTTGCTCTAGATTAGGTCAGATTAGGCAAGGCCAGCTGAGGGAGCTTCTGGTGGAACAAGAAGAGTGGAAGTCCCATGGTAAACTAAGGAGGGGTAGCTTGGGTCACAGGAACAGGCGGCAGCATGGGAAGGGACGTGAATTTGCTGGAGGCTATTTTTCAGATTTAATTTAGGAACTTGCTATGATCTTTGCAGCCAGCTCTAGCAAACTGGGCTAAATTGTCTTCGATGTCCTGATTTTTGGTGTAAACTGTAGCTCAGAAACACTTTCATGTCCAGCTTTCTTAAGCAAGGGTGACTGCAAGCTGAGTCGCTTCTATTCCTGTATCTCACTGAACATGAACATCTAAAATTAGTTGGGGGGGGAGGGAAAAGCATCAGGAAGATCATCAAAGCTGAAAGTAGTTTAGGGCTTAATTAGAAACTGCAAAATGCTCTGGGCATGGTGCAAGCCTGGCCTGGAGGCTTGCTGGAGGAACATGGGTGGTGCTGGCTGAAGCGTGTGACCACTGGTCAGATGTGATGCTCTCCTGGGGCTACCAAGACCTTGTCTGGCTTTGGTGACCTATGAGCTTTGGTTGCTCACTCAGAATCATCATCAGAAGAAAGTCTCTGTGCAAACATCACATTTCTGAGAGAAGTGACATCCTTCTGTTCCTTTCCCTGACACTGGGAGTCAAAGAAATGGTGTTCATCTCTGGGCTGTTGGTGGGTTGTTTGGGTGTGAGTTGCTCTCAGTTTTGGGTGTCCGATGAAGAAATGTAGCTGGATTTTAATGCAGGACCTTCTGAAGCAAAATGGCCACCAGCCAAGTAAGCACATCCAGCAATGAAAGTAAAAGTCAGCATTAAGACATCTTTAAGACCACCCTAATTTCCTTGCACCAGGAAAAGGATCCACCAACAGAGTAATGGGGTTAAAATGTTCGGAATGGAAAACTTGACCCGAAAAAAGTTCTGTTTTTAATATACACTTTTTGAACAATAATAACTTAAAGACTTTTTGAAAGTAATTTTTAAAAGTTAAGCTCTAAACAAAATTAATTAACGCTATTAACCACTGTAGCCAAAATCTACAATTTTTCTTAGCAGACTTGATTTAAACCTCTCTCCCCCTAGCTATTTCTATTTCCATAGCCAGGCCTTGCACCCATCCTGAAGGGTTGTAGATCTGTGAGACACTGTGGTTGAAAACGCAGGGAGTGAAGGTGCCAGGGCAGAGAAGAAGATAACAGTGAGGCAAATGACTGTTGAAAGGGAAGAATAAAGTGCATGCAAAAAGCCAGTCCTGAAAAGGACAAAGTATAGCACTTATTTATTGTCCAGCACTGTCCAGGATTTAAAAAAAAAAACAACACAACAAAACCAAACCAAACTATAAAAGTTTGCCTCTTTAGATATGCATTGTTATGCTGAGAAACTACATTATGCGTGTAAAACATTTATTCTGTATTTTCTTCACATGGCTACTCTCAGTATCTATGTATCTGCTCCCTGCCAGAATAGCCCTGTTCTGAGCAAAGGGGCAAGGAAGGCCAAACTGTCGTGGTGAGGACAAATGCCCACAGCATTAGTTAAAGTCAGCCAAAGAAAAGCAATTAAAAAAAGGTCTTGTGGCACTCGCCTTTCTTCTCAGGAGACCCATTGACTTTGCAGAAAAGCTTTCCATCTCGCCTACGAAAGCGCCAAGGCGTTACACAGAAACCGTACAGTCGCATTACACTCGTGTTGTGATTGAAAGCTGATGATGGAGAAAAGGAGATTTTTTTTGGTATTTATAGTGCTAGGCAACCTATTTGGCGCTGAACAGAAGCCTGCTCTCCCTTGGCTTGAACAAAGCCTGGAATCATCTTAAAGCTTTTGCATGTGCATTCGTACAGAGAGTGGCATGTAAAGGAGATTATGAACTATTATTGTGATGAGATTATAACCTAGAAAGAAAAATGATTTCTCCAACCTAGGTCAGAAAAAAAATGATCAACCAATTTTTTCATTGGGATTTGTTGACTGATTGAAACAAACTATTTGACAGAGATTATTCCTTTTCCAGTAAATTTCTCTGCATCTAGCAAGAAGTTAAGAACATCCTTTGTTTTGATTTCTCCATACAACTCTTTGAAGGTAGCTTTGCCTTCTAGTACCCATTTTCTTAAGGCTATCTATTAAAAAGAAGCCAGATTCCAATCTTATTTCATTTAGAATTTCAGTTTTTACCCTCATTTGTTTGAGATTAGAACTTCATTTTAAAAGTAAGATTTCCCTTCACATGCAACCCCTTTTTTAAACCATTTCTATGGTTTCTGTCATCCTTGATGAATGTACCTTGGTGAGTGTTCCCCTGGTGAAGATACTTTTTCAATTCTTTTTTGCCTTTCAGCAGGAAAGTGTGTGTGTGTGGATGCGGGTGTGGGTGTGTGAGGGTGGGTGAGAAAACCCTGTGACCTGCTTTGCTTTAAAGGGAGTCGAAATGCTAAATTCTGGTGCGATGGTGGAAACCCAGCTCTAGGGTGATTCAATATGAGGCAACTTACACTGAGTCAGATAAACACCTGACAGCAGCAGCAACTTTGCTTCATGTACAACCTCTTGTTCTTCACAACAAGGGAAAAATATATAGGGAAAAATATATATATTTTATTATTCTGGCTAATTCTAATACCTTAGTGACCTTGCTTATCTTTCTTATCCCTCCATGCTGATGGGAAACTTGTTTCAGGTATTTGTGTCTCACAAAGTCCCACATAGTCACAGGGCTGAATTGACAGGAGCAGACCAACGTGTTGGCTATACAGTAAAATATAATCTCTTTGTATCTGCCTTTTTGTAATATTTTTCTCTTTTTTTTTTTAATAATGGAGCAGTGTCTTCGTAATGAGGAACCTGGCCATAACTGAATGTTCTTGAAATAAGTTTTGAGAACAACAAAAAAAAGTGAGTAATACTAAAGACATATGTGAAAAGATGTAAAAATACATGTAATGATACTTGTGGAAAACATTTTTAAGAAAGCTGTTTTTACAGTGGCAGTCAGCATTTTAAGTTTCATGACATTTTCTACAACCTGCATTTAAGAAACAAGTTATGGACATCATTTTGCAGTGAAGAATCTTGCACTGTGCAGCACAGAGCACACACGGATATTTTTCCCCTGTGGTCATAAAAGCAGGCATTGCTGATAGCACCACCAATAACTTAGACTGTCTGATGCTCCACATGCATTTTCTTATAACTTTGCCAGAGTTTTACGTTTTGGGCTCAAATGTTTCAACGGGGAGCTAGACACATTTTTTATGGGGACAGATTTGGGGGCTGGAGGGTGAGGAAGTGATTTCAGCGTTTCTCAGTGGGCTTGGGGTGGGGGGGCAATATTGTTCTCTGCACTTCAAAAATATTTCTATGACTACTGGAGGATGGAGATTTAATGCTCAAAGCCTTTGGGGCATGGAACCAACCTTTCATATAAGGTATTCCCAGTGCATGTGGTTTTACTGCCACAGTGAGAATTTGCAGCTCCATGTGCGCGTACGCCAGAACGCATTCGAGGAAGTCTGGAGGTTGAGAGGTTCTATAAGCTGGACTAGCCATAGTGATGCCCTCTTCCCTTAAAAGCTATGATCAGTCACAGTCCTTAGAGTTCATTAGCTAGGTTCTCCCAACAGAGCATCTGCAGCCCTGACCCGTGGGTGGGAGGCAGAGCTCTCCCCGCAGTGGTTGCTCCCAGAGGTGTCGTAAAACACAGGTGGAGTCAGGGCCCCCTGAAGCTGTGCTTTGATACTGGGATTTCTCCTTTCCTAAGTGTGTGACTTTGCCATTTTCATGTTCTTTTTGTGCTGTGTTCTCCACCTAAAGCAATGCTAGGTGGCAGCCAGTGCCGCTCATCACGTAATCACTCAGATCCCAGGGCTTTTATCAGTCTGGCAGCGTTAAAAGCTGCATAAACTTTGTACTCTTTGTTAGGCAAAATACAAGTTTATAACCTCTGCAACAGCTCCTTCTTTTCCACCACACAACTTCCCTTCAGTTCACACTTCTTCTTTCTCGCTACCTTGCTTTACTGCAACTTAACTCTGACTTCAAAACAGCTTTAAAGGAGAGCAGTAGGAAAGTGATGTCTGTGCAGCTGCAAGGAAAGCAGGGCGCCAATCAGTGCAGTTTCCCAGCCTTTTCATTATCGTGAGCCAAGCATGGATATTAGACTGAGGGGACAATTCCAGGACACTGTTTCAGTCCTTTGCCCTCTTCACGTTATCACCTGCTCCCACTACAGTCCTTGAACAAGAGGAATCTGGGGGTTACCAGTTCAGTTTGCTGCCCAAGAAGTGCTTGCACTTCCTACCCTGAAAGGTTATTCTTAATTGTGTTTTCAGGCAGCGTGGTGTCTGTTTGCAAGCTAATGATTTGCCCACTCTCCTGTTCTACTCTTAAAAATTTGATTTGATTTTTTTTTTTCCCTAAGGCCAAGAACAGGAAAAAACCCACTTCTTGGAGTTTGCTAAAACTATAGCTAGCAGGAAAGTATGACCCCATTTCTCACTCACCTCAGACTAAAAAGCCATACAAATTTTCCTCTTCCTCTTTCTTCTCATATTGGATTAAAGTCACACATTAAGCAATGTTACATGAAGTCTTAAATGAATTAGGCTTTTTCCACCCAGAGGCTTGAAGTATGCTGTGTCATAGCCCTGGAGGTCATTACATTTGCTGGGTAGATACAGGGCAGTCAGTTTGTACCTGCTGCTTTGAAGGTTTCCCATTGAGGACTCTTTCCACCTGAAGGCATGCAGCAGCCTGTCCTCCTTGTTAAACTCCAAGCATTTTATTGCTGCTCCCTGCTTGAGCATCAGCATTTGCAAACCAGTGGGTGTCATTCACCTTGAGTTTAGCAAGGCGTTGGGCAGGGTGGCCCGTATTGTCCCTCTGGCATTTTGGAGAGATCTTCTTTGGGGAGGTGGAATACAGCATGGGTGAAAAATTGATCAGAATGCTGGGATTCAAAGCCTCATGGGCATTTACTAATGCTTTTTCTCTGGGGTTAATACTGGAGTCAGTACAGCTTAATGTCTTTACAAAGGCCCTGGCTGATGGTAAGGAGTAGCTAACCCTCAAGAAACTTTGCTGATGGCACCAGGCTCTGGAGCACAGCTAATCTGCTGGAGGTCAAGACAGAATGTTCCTATTCAGAGGGATTCCTGACAGTCTGGGGACATGAATTGCTGGGAATCACATCAACAGATGCAAAGTGGTTTATCTTAGAATAACCCCATGCAGCAGGACAGGTCAGGCACCAAGCAACTACAAAGCATATTTGCAGAAGAGGACCTGGGCATCCTGGTGGGCAAGCTGAATGGGAGTCATAGAATCATAGAATCATCGAATGGTTAGAGTTGGAAGGGACCTTAAAGATCATCAAGTTCCAACCCCCCTGCCCTGGGCAGGGACACGTCTCACTAGAGCAGGTTGCTCAAAGCCCCATCCAGCCTGGCCGTACTGCGTTCTTGTGGCAAAGGTGACCAACCATGTTCTGGGCTGCACTAGCAAGTGCATAACCCAGGGGTGAGGGAGGTTCACCTCTGTTCAGTAACTGTGAGACCACATCTGAAGTGTTGTGGCCATTTCTGGCCTCCTCACTGCAGGAGAGGCTCACATACTGGATTGAGTCCACCAGAGGCTGCTGAGAAGATGGCCAGAGGCTGGAGCAAGCAGCGTATGAGGAGAGGCTCAGAGAAGAAGGTCTGTTTAGCCTGCAGGAGAGGAGGTTAAGGGGGAATCTCACCCTTCAACTAATTAATGGGTGCCTACAGAGATGACAGCCAGACTTTTCTCAGGGAGAAAAGACAAGGTAATCAACATGAGTTGCAGTTGTGGTGGAAATCAAAACCATGTATTGGGAAGAAGTTTCATGGTGGGCACTCAAACACAGGGACACATTTCCTGGAGAGGCTGTGGAAAGCTCATCTATGGGGATGTTCATATCTTGGCAGAACAAGACCCTGAATGACCTGATCTAAACTCAAAGCTGGATCTAACTTCAAAGTTTGCCCTCCTTTAAGCCATGAGTAGGATCTGAAAATTTTCAGAGATCCCTTCCAACCTTAATTATCCCATGATCCCATGGTATTTTATATGTGCAGGTATGCATGCATCTGAAGTTCCTGCTCTGTAATTTACTTTGTCATAGTCCAAACTTAGCACTGACTGATCTCTGGTTACTCAGGGCTTCAGGTTGCAGTTTCCATTTAAAGCCGAAGCTTTTATCATCTTTAAAATATGCCACAGAATTTATTATAGAGTAATGGGCAGGAAGTTAAGGCTTATTTAAGATATGCTTTGCCACAAACCCCATATTATGAGCACAAATAACAGCAATAAACAAAAGAAAATAATCTGTTCAGCCCAAAGGAAAATCTGTATCACTAACTCCCTGCATTGAACTGCTGTTCCAAGAGTGAAGGATTTTCTTGTTATCAGGAATGTGCTGGGTGAACAGAAGTCATCAGAAAAGCTGCATTTCCTATTAACTGCTGCAGTATTTCACACGTGCCCCAATGCATATTAATCCCACTTATGTCCATCAACTTAATGAAAACCTCTCCATTATTGAAATCTATAACTGGCACAGAAAAGTATCAAAGCCTAGGAAAGAAAGAGCATTCATTTCTGCTGTTTGCTGGACAGCTTTCCAGTAGTGCTAGGTTGTTTCTGGTAGGAGATAAACAATTTCAGCTGGAAATCCAGCAATTTGGAAAACACTTGGAGATTGCAACCACAGCCAACATTTGTCTGCAAGCATTAGTAAGAAGTTAATAGTACTGCTGAACATACTGCAGATGCTTGACCTGGGATTCTTCTTTTTTTCCTCATTTTGGCAATGACATACTTTTGTCATATATATATGCAGAAGTACATCTTTGCAAAAAAATTCAAGGTAGGGGCCAGTGACAGCACACTTATAATGTTGAAGTTACACTAATATCTTGCTTCCTCATTTCTGTTAGGGAAAAGTCTGGGTGGGAAAGTAAATTTACTGTTTATTAGTATCACAATCTCCAAAATTTTTAGACCAAATTGTTCACAAACTTCCTTCTTTTTTTCCCCATAATTCTCTCCTCCGGGCATTATAGTGTTTCAAATTTGTGTTTAAAACAAATCTTGAGCACTCTGTGTGGTTGTACAGTCTGGGAGGGATTGCTTTATTAAATAGGCTCTGCTGTTTGTTCTAGTCGAGTTGTGAAGGGGCTCGGGTCATGAAAGCCTGCTCAGTATGAAATCCACCACTGAACACAGCAAATTCTTCACTCAAGGTCATTATTGAACAACTAATTTTACCAATAAGAAGCAGCGAGGAAATATCCTGAACAGAACAGTAGAGAAGTTAAAAGCTTTGACAGCACCAAAATTCTTTCAGACTACAGAAAATAATTGGAGTCATTTGCCTAGTACTTCAGTCTGTGTCTGTAAGCCAGAAGTGCCACTGGAAATTTATCTTAATTTCTTACATAGAAGTTTTGAAGCAGCTTGATTGTTAAAAATATTTTCCCATTAACTGAAGCAGAGGAGGCTAATTATAAAAAGATTTGAGCACCAATTTGAGCACTACTCTCAAGGTAAAGTGAAACACATTAGATGTATGTTTTTAAACAGACACTACAAAGAAAGTGCTAAAAATGAAATTATGTTTGTGGTTGTTAGCAAGTTAGAAACAGGTTCTCAATCTTGTGATAAGGTCACGGTTAGATTCTGGGAAAAATCATTCAAAGCAACATCTACTGAAATACCCAGAATCAACTTATGGCAAAGCAGTTAACGTTTCTAAAGCAATGAAGAACTTGCCTGAAGTTTGAGGAGGTTAGATGTTGCCTTGATGCTGTGGACATGGGAAGAAACCCACAATGTTTCTGCAAATGAGGTTGAGGCAGGAAAGCATAACACAGTCGGAGTGGGAGTCCACAGAGCCCAAGACTCTGAGAAACTCCGAGTGGACAAACAACTGATGCAAGATGATATCTGCCACTTGTAAAAGGATCACAACACTACACAGGCATTTACAAACTTCAGCAGACACCTGTAGAAGAAGCAAGCAGATCTTGTCATGGGAGTCATGGAAAACGGCATAGTAGCAGATGAATGGACTGGCCACCTGAAGTTCCACGGGACATGGACTGATTTTCCATGATGTTTAGGTACATCAGGGACACCAATATCAGCAAAGACAAGTCACTGATGGTAGCAGCCAATGAAAGTCTGGTCTTACAGAGGTAAACTTTGTTCCATTGTAGAATCATGTCAGTAAGTGTTTGGAGGATAATAGTACCAGAAGGAAAAAAGGTGCCTATTATTGATTTAAAAAGATGGCAACTTGTCGATCTCAGCGAGTGAATTCATTCAATGGACAGACAAGTGTTGACAATAACTGAAGAGGAAACTCAAGGTGCTGTCAGGAAATACAGGAACTCTCAACAGAGTGTAGAATAGAGATGAAAGAGTCAAAATGGTCCATGGGTCATCCACCCAGGAAAGTTTCTTTTGCCGTAATTCAGGCAACAATAAGAGAAGCCCATTGCTCTAGGGAGAAAAATATAACTAAGAAGAACAAGTGAAGGCAGCGCTCTTACAGCTCTTGTAAAAAGCAAGCAAACTTTTCATTTGCATACAAATGACCTAAAAATGGCATCTATTGCAATGTCTTTAATGAGCAACTGAAAGGGCAGTAGCACTCTGGGAGGTGACCTTATGAAACTGGGGCATCCATTTGTGCATGATCATTATCTCTTTAGGAAACCATTCTCTTTGAATGCCACTGGGTTGCACTCAGCACCAGGAGATTTTGCTTGGAAATACAACACATTTGATAGTTTAAATAGTACTATGTTACTATGTTATGCATAATTTATGTTAGATATGGGGGGAAAGTGTAAAAATCCTGCCTGGAGGCTTCAAGTGATTCAGAAAGCACAACAAATTCTGACATAAACTAAACAAATAAAGAGGTGGAACGTACAGATGTATCCCAAAGAACCTTATGGGAATGTCTCCCCCAGCAGGCTCCTCAGATGAGAGAGCCATAAGGAAATTTGCACCTAATCAAGCTGCCTGCATCAGCAGCTTGAGGGGTCTACTGAGAAGACACTTATGGGAGGGGTAAGTCGCAAAACCAGGCCTGAATTTAACATTGTGCAATTACTGTGGCACCAGCGATGCACTGGAGGCCACACAAACTCTGAAGACAAGGTGCCTGTGCTTGTCAGCCAGCAAAGAGTCGCTTTGGCCTGACGTGTCTGGAGACAAAGCAGCAAGTCCAGCATGGTTTGAGAAATGGTGCTGGCAGGGATAAAGGTGGGAAGCAGTCATGCCAATGTGCAGTGGACTCATCCCGGATGCAAGCGACGCTGCTGCACCAGATGGATGCAAGCAGAGGAGAGGTAGGTGGAGTAGGTGTTCTCAGCTGAGGCAGCTGAGGCCCAGAACGTGCAACAGCAGGAACTGAAGGACCCGTCTGTGGCAGCGATGGCAGCACGGATATTACAGCTGAGATGCAAAGGGTCCATGTGACAGTATGGCACGCCTCAGGAGTTAATTGAGCACTGGTAACCGATGGTCTTTGACATTCTGAATTGCATTAAAAATCAGTGATGGTGTGCCTAGGAAGGGAAGTTGTGGGAAAATAAAGAACTTGCCAGAAGGACCTATCCCCCCTGTTAGCGTGCTCACGATTTGGAGAAAGAATGTGAAACAGAACTTTCTTTTATGTCCTTTAAAAGTGGCAGCAACAGCCTCTTTTCCCTTGCAGGGGATACAATAAGGTCTCCCACACTGCTTACAAAGACCACATTGGCAGGAAGCAGCAGTGAGGAAGAAAAGACATGAAGGAGGAAGAAGAAAGTAGGAAATTTCTTCTCCCCAATGGAATTCTCGCAACTGGATTATTTCTCTGGCTTCACATCCCCTGGTGATAATAGCAAACCATCTGCTCATGGAAAGAGCACACTTCAAGAAAGGATAGCTTAGTCATCCAGTCACATCATAGCTCAGCAGGGTTTCTCTTCTTTTAGTAAACAGGATTTCATTTTTAATCCTGTTTCTCCATTCTGTAAAGAGCAATGTGATGTTGTTTGTGTAGTTTAACCTGTCTATTTAAAAAAAAAAAAGAGATTCATCCTACAAAATTATAAAGTTAGTAGTACCAGCAATTACAGTGATATTAAAGCACAACTGCAGTTAAAATATTCTGGAATCAGATACTCTGCAGGAGAGTTTAAAGCACTCATAGAGTCTTTAAGAGTATCAGCCGTGTGACAGCCACGGATACACACAGCCCTGGTGTGTTTACAGCTGGGGTACAGGACGCAGCTCCTCATGGTGGGTCTGACCCCTCTCCAGGACACATCCCAGGTTATGGACCCCTGTGGGCTAAGTTCACAGGACCAGCTCCTCCCTGTGCGGCTGGACCTGTCCAGTGCCCGTGGATGTATCACACGTGCACGTTGCACAGTCCTACAGTTTCTCCCTGACCTTCCCTCTGGCCTCTTCTCTCTGAGCTGCCAGTGTGATGGGGACAAGCTGGAGGCAGAGGTGCAGGTTAGCAGGACACTACTGTTTCATTGCTCTGCCTTCTGCTTGCCTTTTCCTACTCCAAGGAGGTCCATGTCTAGCAACTGAGGAATATTTGTTTCTGTTACACTGCAAGGTTTGTGGCAATTCTCAGATTCAGGCAGCTATTGTTCCTGAAGTGGCATTTTGTGCCTTTCCCCCTCACCCCCCCACATCGTTGTCTTTCCTTCACCTTTCCCATCTAAGTTTGTTGAAGCAAAACCCTGGACAGTACATTTCAGTGTGCTTTTTGTCTTTCATTTTGATTGACTTCCCATGTGTTTTTAGAGCCACAGGTCAAAAACTTCATTGCTCCCTGCTGCTTTATAAAGTGTTCTTCTAAATAAATAGTACATACCAAAGAAATATCTGATCGTCCTAGCAAAACATGAAGCTAGCAGTGCCTGTTGGAAGCTGAAGAAAACAGCACCTGCCTGCGAGCAGCAATTCTGTGTGATCCTAAAGAGATAGAGACAAAATGAAAAGCCTTGCCTCTGCTGAGACACAGGAAAATTTACTGTGAAGTGAAACTCAGTGCATGAATACAGGGGTGCAATTCTGAAAAAGCAGAGAGGTTGTTGTCCCATCGCTGCTAATAACCTCCTTGGAGCTGCTGGTTGCCATCCCTCGTGGTACCTGGCCTTGGGAAGGTCCCTATGGCATTGCAAATAAAACTTTCCAGGATGGCTTAGGGGAACCTGATGTATTAGCCCTGAGACATCATGAAGTATTTCTGGTCCATGGCTGCAGAAAACTAGAACATGATGGGTGGATACTACTATGTGCCCATCTTTGGCACTCCTCTAAGTGTACACTCATGAGCTGTGAGTTTCTTAAGCTGATCTCCACAGAACTGTAGTGGGTTAACAACAGGTACACTGTCATTTTTCACCTCCCCCAAATAAAATATGGTAATATGTAAAGTCTTGTTAATATATATCCATTCAATCATATGTTTATTCTCTAATTTGTTTAGAAAACATCTTTTCATGGGTTTAAGTTTTTTAGAAGCCAGATAACTGAAGAAAATGTTAAAACCTAGCACTTGTGCATTTTACATACAGAAGATATGGACAATACTTTCTCTGTTTAGAAGATGACCTGAATATAACACTTGTCAGTGCCTGAAGCAGTGAAATTTTCTGTGTATTGCTTTTTTCTGCCTGACGAGCGTCTTGGTTTTATGGCAAATTATAATGTCAGTAGAAACTGTACCTCCAAAGCATATTGCAGTGGCTGTGTCTGCAAGAGCGTCACACACACCCCTAAAGAACCTAATGTTTCTTTTCATACTTCAGGGTATTGGACTTCGAGGAAACAACTGCAACATCATGGTGGTGTATTTTAAAAATTCCTTTCACTGTCATGGGTTTGAGATGATGGATAATCTGACATTTAAATGGATGTAATACTGAATCCTGATTGTGTGTTGTGTTGAAGGACTGCATTTATTGGTAGAAGACCACAAAGGAGAGTTGGCAGTTCATCTCGATGTGAGACCACCAGAGGGGAATATATTCATCAGACAATATAAAAGGGCATCAAACATGCCTGACAGGTGAGTCTCATGGTGGCTTGACAGCTTGGATGTTTGCATGAGAATCTGCTCACCCTTTGCTTGCTTTTCATTGAATAACAGTGTACATTGAAAACTCTGCCTTGCCATCTTTGCAATCTCAACCCCTCTCCATTGCACTCAGTGGTCTCATGTGAGGCCATGGTTTGGAAGACTTCTCAGGGCATCTACCTCTCTGAGGCTGCCTACCAGCTTCTTTTCCCCTCATACTCCCTCCTTTGCTCTTCAGGGAAGAAAGATATTCTTCAAACAACATACTACACTGGCAAAACTCTAAGGTGGGCCTCCACATCTGACCTGTTACCCTTAGGTTTGGTACATGAGTGTTCCCTGGTATTTTTGTTATCAGGGAAAGTGGGAAATGTGCAAGCAGTAAATTCCTCAAGTCCTAGGACTGGATCTGAACATCACTTCTTTCTTTTCCCTCCATTGACCTTACTTGCTTGTGCTAATGGCTGGCTGTTGACACCAGTGTGATCTCTGGTTGCCTTTTCTTTGCCTCAGGGTTATTAACAACATGACAAATATTCAGGGACTCAACACTTCCTTGCTCAAATTCTGTTTTTCAAAAACCCTTTCATAACAGCACAGGAAGGTTCTTACTGGGCCAGATCCAGGTAGCCCAGTATTCTGTCTTTGGCAGTGGTCAAAGACAGCCAGCCAGGAAGGAGTACAAAAACAAGATAAAAATCTCCAGTTAATGGCTTCCTGTATTTGCTCTTTTCCAGAAAGATTTTTCTGTCTCCAAAGACAGGTCTTCTCTAATGACAGTTCATTCATGACTCTCCACCTAGCAAACTATAGATTAAAAAAAAAAAAAAAAGAAAAAAGAAAAAAGATTGAACTAAAGTGATGGGAATTTTGAAGGCTATTGATACCTTGGGAGTCCAGCTTGCCTGCGTGGGAATAGATTGCAAGGTTTAGCTTTCTCTTATCCAAACATTCCTTACTAAAGCAGGAGGGAGCCTGCCAGCTGCAACGCTGTCCCTGGAAGTCAGTGTTTGGTATGAAGGGGAAGGAGATATCATCAGGATTTCTCTTTCTCTGGTTTTGCCTCTTCAGCATATTTTAGTATTGTCACAGTCAATAGCTTATTACTTGCTTCACTGAAAGACTCTTTTGGGACTCTCTGGGTCTTGTAGGAGAACTTTCCACTGGAAAAAATAACAGAAGGCATTTTTCTGGGAGGGGTCAAGCCTATTATTGTCCTGAGAGTGTGAATCATGGTCCCAAATGTTGCAGTACAATGTCCTTCAGCTGCTCCTCCTCCATGTCTCACATCAGGTGCTGCCCTGTGTGCTCCAGGAACATTTCAGTGCCATCCAGGAAAGTTTTACGTGCACGTCTCAGATACTAGTGAATCCCGTGAGAGCTCTGCTCTCCCAAGCAGTGCTTTAGCAACAAGGTTTAAAAACTTGTTTAAAAAAAAAAAAAAGCAGAATCTTTACGATGACATTGGTTACATTCCTTTATGTCATAGATAACTTTGCAAGTCATCACTGGAGCTGAGAGCAGTGTGATGGTAACCTCGGGACCCCTACGGCAGCAGATCTCCTTGGACTACCTGAGAACCTGACCTGGCTCAGCCCTCTGGGGTTGAACACTTACAAGTACAAACTCGGGACTTCTCCAAAGCCTTGCTTGTTTTTTTCATTAGGCTGACGTTGCCTTTTCAGCTGCACTTGCAAGCCTGAGGCGCGTGGGCTTTCTGAGGTGAAAAAGGGTTGAATAAAAGGTGGTGACTGATTGTAAGGAAACCGTTTGCAAGGGAAGGGAAAACAGCACTTTGCTTCATCCAGGAGCACTTGCCATTTGAGAGCTCAGCCCTTGCTGTTCTGTGACATTCTGCAGCAAGGCTTCTGGATCTCCTGATCTCGCCTAGTCTTTAGCAGGACTCAGCGTAGAGTAAAAAGGGATAAAAAGTGTATTAAAGCTATCTCAGGTCACCAAAACATGACACATTTAAGAATCCCTTACAATTTGTTAACTGTCTAGTTGCTAGGAGTAAAATGCAGGCTCTGAAGAGGTGACGAGGACTACGGTATCTTCTAGAAGGTATAATACCTCCCTTATTCTGGTGCTTTTTGCTTTTGTAGCTGTCTTTACCCCTGGGAATGCAATAAAGTGTATTTTCTAAAAAATCCACAACATCAGACTAATAAACACTGCGCTTTTATAGCTACTCAATGTATTTTCTGTGCAGTACTAAAACAGGTGAAGATAGAAACAAGTAGTCATTAAAAAAAATCTATTATTGTAAAACATAATGTCTCCTCCATAAAGCCCTTTGTTTTTAGGAAAAAAAAAAAAACAACAACCCACGAAATCCGTAAAGCGTAATTCACCTACTTAGTGGAAGCAATTCACTGCAGCCATCCAGAACGCTGGAGGGCTGCGGTGCTTGCAAAAGTCCTTGCCTCCCCCCAAAAAAAAAGAAAAATTTTAAAAACAGTAAAATGGTATAGTCTTCTCTTCTTGCACAGTCTTCCCTTGGAATCCAGATGTGAATATCCTCACCATAGGGTTGCCTGGCCTACAGGGAGCACTTAAATACTCGTCTCCTCTGGCCCTGGGAACACCATCTGTTCTCCCAAGTAAACAAGCTCCAGACTGGGAAACCGCAGGAAGCCCTTTACAAACACTTAACCATTCTTACACCATCTTTTAATTGTTTAGATAGGTAAACAAGAAATGAGATTGCTGACAACATGACCAAACTGAGACACTACATCCCTCAGTGAAGGATGTCCACTCTTCCATTCAGCGCTATCTCGTTTTTAACACTGCAAGTTGATAGAACTTGGTGTCAATTTGTTTCAGGTAGTAACAGCTAAAGTACAACAACAAAAGTATTTTTGCTGGAGGACAATTTCTGGCAACATCAAGCATTTGCCATCTGAGACAGCAGTTGTTCAGGAAAGCTGCACAGCTACACTAACGTGTTAGTGTACCTGTCCAAAATACATGTATATTTTATATGTATATATACATATATATGTGTGTGTGTGTGTACACATATATTTGTGCAAGGTCCTGCACCCAGGTCACAACGATCCCAAGCACAAATACAGCCTGGGTAGAGAATGGAGTGAGAGCAGCCCTGAGGAGAGGGACTTAGGGGTGTCGGTGAATGAGAAGCTAAACATGAGTTGGCAATGTGTGCTGGGAGCCCAGAAACCCAACGGCGTCTTGGGCTGCATCAAAAGAAGCATGGCCAGCAACTCGAGAGAGGTCATTCTACCCCTCTACTCCACTCTGGTGAGACCCCACCTGGAGTACTGTGTCCAGCTCTGGGGTCCTGAGCACAGGAAGGACATGGACCTGTTGGAACAGGTCCAGCAGAGGGATCACGAAGATGCTCAGAGGGCTGGAGCACCTCTGCTATGAGGACAGGCTGAGATAGTTGGGCTTGTTCAGCCTGGAGAAGAGAGTGGACACCCAATTTTCAGGCTACCACTAGCAAGCGGGGGTGTCACAGCATCTGTCTGCCTCAACTGTAGAGACAAGGCCTAAATGGCCAAAATCTCTTAAGAAAGCAATTTATTCAGTGGAGAAACAAAAACTGGCTGAAATTACTGGTATTTATCTGGTGAAGCGCCTTGTCAAAAAAGAATGAGGGGAAAAAAATCAAGCAAATGCACAAACCAAAGTATTTCCTTCTTTCATTTTGAACTCTGGTTTCTTTTTTATATGTAGCTTCGGTGTGATATGAAAAGAGAGAAAGAAACATTCCAAAATGACACAAACCCACTTTGCAAATCAAAGAACGAACCGGGTGCTTTCTGTTTTGGTTTGACCCACAACAATTGCTTTTCCAACTTTAATACTAGGACAACGACTCAGAAAATCAATTTGTTCGTCTCTAGTCGTTAAGTGGGTAATGAGGCATTCAGTGTGGTTCATGCCCACATTGAATAAACAACTTATTCAATGTCATTAATGTTTTCAGCCTGTGAACACCCGATAACGCTTGTGCAGTGTGGGTGAGATGGGCGAGACGCCTTCAGTGTTTCACAAATCATTGCTAGAGTTCAACATAATTTTCTAATTTTTGGAGCATTTTAAGTATTTCTTTATGGCAAGATCTTATCGAAATAGTCTGGATGAGGTGGTCTGGTGATCTATACACTGTTTCAGTCAGTGAAGCATTTGCTGGATTGTGTGGAATTGTCATTAAGGGGAAAAAAAAACAGGTATACCAGGAGTGGGTGTGCACCGTCCCGCCAGTTGTGTCATTTTGGTGCATTATGTGGATGTTTCCCATATTAAAACGTTGCAGGCATCTTATTGTCACGTTAAGGATGAATTTTAACTAGATACAGTATAGAATAATGTTAAGAATTAAACTCATGAGCATATATTTTACATCAAATAGGTGCTATGTACTGCATAAAATTATCATTCAATTTCCAGATCACCTTTTCCACAGTAGCACAGCGGGGCTTAGATTGGAGCTGTGATTTGTCTATTCTGGCATTCTGTGATAAGCTCTCTCAGTTACTGATTTGAGTCACGATACGGAAAGCGCGGCTGTTATTCACACCTGTGTAGCTGGTACGTATTCACAGCCTGGCCAGGAACCAGAAACCCTTAGCACAGTTCAGGCACATGACTTGAACGCATGTCAAAGCCTAAGTGCTGCTCCTGCTGCTTAACACAGAGGAGCTGTGGGCTGTGAATTCCTGGTGCTAAGCGGACATGCCCAACCGAACGAAAACCCCTGAAATTGGAAAGGAATCCCATTCCTCCTTTTGTTGTCGGGGTTGTAAAGCAAAGCGTTACACAGGAGGCGGCCCGTATGAAGTAAGAGTGAATAGAAATTGAAAATGCAGCCTGGGTGTGACTGAGAGGGCAGAGCCACAGTCACGTGTCAGTGGTCTACTGAAATCTTTTGGCTGGAGGTTGAAATAAACAATCTTTCCAAATTATTTCCCACCCCCTAACACGGTAAGGCTAAAGTCCCTCAAGCCCATTTGTAAATCACTACTGGAAACTGTATTCACTTGGCCAAGAAGTGGAGCCAGTTCCTCCCACCTAAATAAAAAATATTAAACTCTATGCTATACATCCAGGCAGAGAGAGACCACAATGAAATCTGAGAAGACTGTGAGGTTGGGGAAGACTCAACACTTACATCTATCTTAACTTCTACATCTATCATTAACTTCTACTGGAGAATACATTATCATGTGGGTTCCAAATTATTGGAAGAAAAAAGTATACCATGTGTCATGTAACCTCTATAGAGATTCCAGAAGACACTAAGAACCATCCTTGTATTCATTCTATGGCTGGAAGCATGGACTTTACCTGACCAAATGCCACATTCCCTTCTCATTCAGAAATGTAATAAAGGCAGTTTCATTTTGCTTATGTGACAGGGACATAGTCACACAAGGGAAGAGGGAGACATCAGGACCCAGGGAATTGGGGCATCAGAGAAGAAATTGTCAGATTTTTATTCCTAAACAGTTTCTCTGAGAGGGCTCTAGCATGGATTAGTCTGAAATTGGAATTGTTCCTGGTTGGATGGTCCCATTTTTGTTGTAATGTAGTAGTCCTCTCTGTAGAAGCAGCAAA
>JAHREE010000383.1:177551-190567 GCA_033628505.1 Tringa tobata | reverse complement strand
ACATTCCTACCAACCCACCAGAAGCTATCTCTTCCAGACATTAAGCATACGTGCTACTGAGCACACTTCTAGTAATTCAAAGCTTCTTCTAAATTCTCTCGGAAAATAGAAGAATAAGATTTATATTACCCTACAAGCTTAGGCAAGCTTGAATTCTATTTTCAGCTTATTGAAAGTTCTGCTGTTATCCTTCATAATTCTTAAACAGGGATCAAGTATTTTGCTCATCACATATATATTCATGCTTCTGCCTTTTTTTCTGAAAATCTGTCAATTTGATGACATTCTAAATGCATCTGCTATTTGAAGAATATTTGCATTGTAATTGTATTAAAGAAAAATGCTATGCTTTTTCTTTATTGCATTTTCATTGCATGTAGATTGGAGTTGATCAAAAAGCCTCCTCTGAAATGGAAATTATTTTTATTACACTTCAGCCATGCTTTAAAATGGTTCTATTGCAAACAGTTTGAAATAGTGGGAATGTGCTCAGATTGAAAAGCAGAAAGCACATTCAAATGGTCTAATATGTGTCTACCAGAAAGGGATACAAAACACATCCTGAAAGAACTGTAGGAAGAGCTGAATTACCGGGCAGCACAGCTACCGGAGGATTTTCCACTGGAATGCATTTTTCCCTCAGAAAATGCCCATTTGTTGAAATCAAAGCTTAGCAGGGAGCAAGGGGTAGAGAAGGGGTAAAGAGGAGGGGAGAAAGAAGCAGGATGAATTTTTCACTCCATGTTTTCATCTTTCCTTGGAAGATTGCAATGTTTGAGATGTTTCAAGTTGACATTTTTGCATCAAGGAACCCCTGCTATGCAGGAATGTTTGTTTCAAGTATTAAGCTCTACAGAGTTAAGAAGAGACATAAAAATGTTTGAGAACAAAACAAGATGCTTCAAGATCACTAGAAAAGGTCCTGATTGATGTGCAAAATTTCCAGGAAGTGCTCAGATGTTGAGGGACTTTTTCTGCATACCTGGAAAACTCTTATGAACTGGAAAATCACTTCCTGCCATGGCATAATAGGGTTGGAATTAAAGCCTCCATCAAGGCAATGGCAAAAGTCCTGTCCACATCAGTTGGGACTTCATCTCAGACTTACTGAAAACATTGTATTCTCTTTTGACCATATTCACCATACACATGTTGACCATACAAATACGTACAACCTTACAAAGTACTGAGGAATTCATATGTTGCTTTGTTTAGGAGGAGATAATAATAACAACAGATGAGGCTTTAACGAGAATTGTTATGTGTGGTAGAAAAGTCCTGGTTTTCTGCACATAATAGGAGTCACACAACAAGCAGGCAAAAGTTTCTCAAAATCATGCTTTCTGCAGAATTCTAAAATGTTACAGTCTGCAGCTCTTTGTTAAAAACCTGCACCAGAAATTATCACCTTGCCTGGAGCAGACGAGTGGATGGCGTGAACACAGAGTCCTGGTGCCAGCCCCCGGTGCAGCCGTGTGAGCCGAGCTGCTGGCTCTTGCAGGGCAGCGGTCAGGGACCCATAGCCATTTCCACTGATGCAGCACATCCTTGAGGGCATGTGCTAAAAAGGAGACTGTGAGCCGGAGGTGTAAGGGGACAATCGGTCTCACACTGCCGCAGCTGTTTTCCCAGGGGACATGGGTTTCAGTCCTGCCACTGTTTGTGAGGCTCCAGCATGAGTCCTCTCCCACAGCGAGCCAAGTCCTTATCTACCTGTGCTCAGGGGATAATCCATGCCACGTATCATCAGTCATATCATCACTTCTCCTCTTCCTCTGACTGCCTCCATCTCCCTACCCACAAGTACCTCCATTGACACCCCACATCTCAAACAAAACTGGTACCTTTTCCACCTCTGTTGGTGAGTAGCTCTCCCTGAAATGTGACTACTTCTGTATCATAGAATCATAGAATCATAGAATGGTCCAGGCCCGAAGGGACCTCCAAAAGCCATCTAGTCCAACGTCCCCACAGTCAGCAGGGACACCCCAACTAGACCAGGTTGCCCAGGGCCTTGTCGAGCCTCACCTTGAATATCTCCAGGGAAGGGGCCTCAACCACCTCCCTGGGCAACCTGTTCCAGCGCTCCACCACCCTCATAGTAAAGAACTTTTTCCTAATATCCAATCTGAATCTGCTCTTTCCCAACTTAAAGCCATTGTTTCTCGTCCTGTCACTGCAGGCCTTTGTAAACAGACTCTCCCCAGCCTTCCTGTAGGCCCCCCTCGGGCACTGGAAGGCCGCTATTAGGTCTCCTCGGAGCCTCCTCTTCTCCAGGCTGAACAACCCCAGCTCCCTCAGGCTGTCCTCCTCTGGACCCGCTCCATCAGGTCCATGTCCTTCTTATATTGAGGGCTCCAGGCCAGCACACAGTACTCCAGGTGAGGTCTCACCAGAGCAGAGTAAAGTGGCAGAATCACCTCCCTGGATCTGCTGGCAACACTTCTTTTGATGCATCCCAGGATGTGATTGGCCTTCTGGGCTGCAGGTGCCCACTGCCTGCTCATGTCCAGCTTCCTTCTGGTATCCTTCTGGTCTAGTCTTGTCTGTGCAATCCCTTTTGTATTGCTTTATATATTTCTCATAGCAAAAATAGGTATCTGGAGTAAACACTCCCTTCAGGAAGCTTTCACTCAGTTTCCATGCTAAAAACAAATAGTCTTTCAGGCGGGTAAAACAAAGTTAAATAGTTATTACAGATGCATCACTCCTGGAGTTCTGTGAAATTAATGAGGACGGGGACAATGTAAATTAATGCAAGTACATTTGGCCACATTCACATTTTATAAGAGGAAAAGTTCAAGGTACAACACGAGCTACTTATGCCTATGTTGGTGGGAAGGTTTGAGCATGACTGGTGTCAGCGGTAGCTGCTGTTTTACTGGCTACCAGTAAGAAACAGCTGCTTGCTGTTCTAACCAGACTTTTGGCAACAAACTTTCTTATTCCCTTGCCAGAGCTGAAAGAGTGTTTTCTTCTTGTCTAATTCTTATCAGCTACTCAAGGAGACCTTTACTAAAACATAATAACTGGCATGGAAAAAAGACTTTCCACTTAACATATCCAGCCTCTCAGGCTGTCCACATCATTGCGGTTTATCCTTTTCTCACAGCCAAAAGCCCCAAAGCCTCCAACTGGCAAACATGGTCGGGCTGATCAATTCTACTAAGCAGTTAATTCCAATTTTCAATTGACAAATGTGAGTCTACATCCTACTACGCTGTTCTCTTTCCTCCTTCCAGCCCACTCCCTAGAGATGACAGGCACACAATGAGCACAGGCCTTCTCTTGCAGAGAGCAAAGTCTGTTTATCTACCTTTATTTTATATATAATGAGTCAATCCCTTTTCTCGTCTTCTAAAATTTCAAAGGCACCCTCAGTGACAGCTCAGAGAGTACTCGCTCTGCATATCACAACAGCTGTTGGAGACAGATAGCACGAGCGTTTCTGGAATGATTCAAACTGACCTTCTGTCAATGGATACTAAGCGCTCATCATTAGCTGTGACTTGAGGCTCAGCAGTTCAACAAGGGTCTCTAACATGAAGCACATTCTAACATTGAGGAAAAAATTAACGAGAGAACAGATTTGGGAAGTTTAGGAACAGCATTTAATGGAAAATAATGGTAAACTTTTTATGTGCGTATATCGGAAATGGTCTCATCCACTTATCTGTGTAAATATGCAAACTTACATTTCATACAAATAGTGGATTTGAAATCAAGGGGGTTTTGCTACAGATGTTTGGGAAAGTCTGTTGCATCTTACAGCATATGCTAAATTGTGATCTGTAGCCGTTTTCCAGATACCGAATATCATTAGATCTTGAAGCTGTCTCTTTTCAGAAACAGTTAAAAAATTACTACTGGGAGGAGTTCTCTATTGTCTTCACAGACCAGATTTGTCCCCATCTGTAGGCAAAACCATTCTTATATAGCTAATCTTGTATCTATGAACATAAGCTTGAGTTATTTGCAGATGTTCTAGAGTTTTTAGCAGAGACTTTAGTTTGGGAAGCTACAACTTGCCTTTTGGACATATCAGCACATTATGACACCGGAGCATCCTGTTTTTATACTCTGAGGAAATTGTCTGCCCTCTGGTAAGCCACTACTAAAGAAGCAGTATTCATTCTCAAGCACACAGCCTAAAATGTCCCCTTTTATTCAATTTCTCTCTCTTGGGAAAGGTAATGACAAGGCTTTTGCACAAAATCCAAAATAGATTTTTTTTAAAGAAAGATTAATTATTTTTTTACAAGTCTTTAAAACCTGGACATAAAAAAGGAAAAAAATAGTCTGCCTTGAAGTAGTTTTCTTTCTAGTAGTGGAAGAGCAAGAAGGACTGATTCTCAGCTGCCATAAATCAGCGTTACCCTGCAGATGTGCACAGAGCCCCAGCCAATTACACTATCCCAGCAACTGGCCTCAGCTGTCTGCTGATTTTTGTCTTTCAGATTTTGAACCTGAAAGACTGAAGAACAACAGAGCAAATGAATGACTGACTTATGAGTCTGCATGTAGTCTCTCAGAGATAAACATCAGGTGCTAAGGTTTTTTTTAACTTGTCCTTTTCCAAGCCAGTGTATACATGTGTCTATATATGGTTTTACTTGCCTTCTATTACTGAGGATTTGATCTGTTCTGCCTTCAGTAGGCAATGACAGAGAGCTCCCTGTCTTTTTGTTGTACGACCTGTTATAAATACCTGATGAGACATTACAGCATTATAGGGTATTTATAGCACAGACACATTTCTCCCTGCTCTACGGATTTCTACAGAAAGGCTGAGCACAGAGTGTTCTTCAGTGTGTTATGGTATGAGTTCTCACTCACTTTAAACTTTCAAGTAACAGCAGTATTATGCTTAGAAACTCTATAGAAAGACTAGGAGTATCTTGTACTCACTGTGTAAGGCATCTCATAGCCTGCATCCTTCACAGGACTCATAAAGAGTTCAACAGGAAGTACTAAGTCAAAGACATCACACCTACTTCAGGTTTCAGAGTATAAATGCATTTAAGCAAGGAGAGAAGAGTCAGTTCCTTGCTCAGTGTCCGGGGTGGTGAAGAAAACACCAAGATTGGAGGGCAAAGGGTTTGGAAAAGTCTCCAGATGCATGAATCATAGAATGGTTAGAGTTGGAAGGGACCTTAAAGATCATTGAGTTCCAACCCTCCTGCCCTGGGCAGGGACACCTCCCTGAGACCAGGTTGCTCAAAGCCCCAACCAAGCCTGGTCTTGAACACCTCCAGGGATGGGGCATCCACAACTTCTCTGGGCAACGTGAGGACATACCAGGTTCTGTTCAGATCCCCAGTTTGACCATAACAAAGATTCAGTCATACCCATTAACCCAGCTCCTGCTGATCTGAAATACTGTTCTGTTATGTCAGCTTGATTTCAACTCTGAAGCAGCAAGAACTGAATTGAGAAAGAAATCAAATGTTTCTTGCCGTTCATAATGAAGTAGAATTTTAAGTATTTTGATTTTCCAGATGAAAATTTTAAAAACAAACATATTTCCAGAGATTTCCAGAGAATTTTTGGAAACATATTTCATTGGAATACTTCTATTCTGAAAAAATGACATTGCTCCAGAAAAAAAATGTTTTTCATTGGAAAACTTTTATCAGCTCTAAAAGCTTGTATTTTTTACTAAGATTCAGGGAAAAAAACAAACAAAGAAATAAACAAAAAAAATTACACCTTTGCCATAATATTAGACTATACTTTTTTCCTACAGACTTTATATTCTAATCTGCATTTTGAGCATATTATATATTTCAGTTCTTCCTCCTGAAGCACAACAGGAAAAATATTTTATTGTATAAGGTAGTGTCAAGAGACACGTAATCTGCTGCTATAATTTAACTGACATTAAGTTTCTCAATCCCACGTAATTACAGTAGGAGTGATTTAAAAAAAATAAATTTAACTTTTTAAAACCTATTTTAACTTATTTAAATCAATGGCTCATATTAAAGATAAAAAAGCTTCACATAATTCTGAGCAGGCTGAGTTTTCCTTCATGTGGGATTTGATCCCAGATTTCCAAGTGAATAACCTCCAATAACGTCCAAACCAACCTGTTAGCTTGATTATCTGACTTGATCTCAGCATTGGTGCTATTCTGGAGAAGTGTACCTTAAACAATTTCCTAAGAGAAGCTTATACAAATTTCCCTTATTTGAGGAATTTTTTTGAGAATAATTTCATCAGTATCAGTATCTGACTAAGATGTTCTTAAGTCAAGCATCATTGATTTCCTTTCATTCCCCTCTCCTCCAAGAAATACAAGTTTCCAAATACACTGGATGATGAGAAACTGATGATAATTTAAAAAAATAGAAGAGCCTTAATGGATATACTGGTGGACATTGTTGGTCATAACTTCTGCAAGGCTATTACCAATGAAAATCTAGTGACAAATCCATGTTTGTTGATCTTGGTTGTTCCCTGTTGCTATTGTTATTTGCTGCAATGATTATGAAATATGAATTGAAGCCCTGTTAGACCCTAAAGATGACTCCTGCAGTGATTCATCATTGTCACAAAGTAGGTATAGGGCTTTTTTAAATATTTTTTTTTAAGTTGTGAATCCAGCTTGCTGATTTGTGCCATAAACCACTCAGCTGGGTCTTGGTAGACAGTGGCCTTCTGGCTTTGTTTTCACCAAAGCAATGGGAGGCGAGATCAGACCTTGTGCTGTTTTGAAAGTTTTGGAATATTTCTGGAATTTGTTGGAGAAGTTGCTGCATTTCAGCGCAGAGTCCTGGCTGGGGGAATTTCTAAACTGGTACATCTGTGTGTGTTCACAAACTGGAGTTCATAGCTCTGGTCTTGGAAAAGGCAGAAACAAAGAGTGCTTCTCTATACCCATTGGCAGGAGCACCCTAAAATCAAAAGTCCTGTCTGGAGGCAAAGCAACTGCATCCTCTGAGAAAAAAACAACCAGCATTAAAAAAAAAAGAAAGTCTGGATTTCACTGGACACCCAGGCTATGTTCACTATAACACACTTCAGCCCTAATTGCCGTGTGTATCAGAGATCTTCATATGCAACATAGTCAGTAGCAAACATCCCGCATACAAAGGCATGACCATTTTTTACATGCTTTACCTGCTTCACAATTGCAACCTGGGTTTCTTACCTTTGTTATTAGACTCTGATGCTTCTAAACTGTTATGCAAAATTCCTAAAGATCAGTCTCCAGTTAACTTAAACCACAATTAAATTTTGTCTGTCATCAGCAGATAATTATAAGATCAGCGTGACACACAGAGAAGTATAAATTCACAGACGAACAGAGGGGAGAAATATGCTGTGAAGAAGAAAGCTGTTCACATTAAAAGAATAAGAAGTCAAAACTCATCAAGTTATTGGCAAAACAGATTGCTTTTATACACGTCCCTTTCCACAGCTTTCCATCCACACAAGAATCTTCTCTTTAATGCTGAAACTCAAAAAATCAGTAAGGTCTAGTAAAGAGTATGGTATGAGCTCACAGCATAGAGTAGGAATTGTTTTCTCAAAAAAGAGCGGAATTCATTAATCAGAATTAGTCCAGGCACTAAGAAGACATTTGTCCCTGCGCTGTTGTGGCATAATGAGAATTGCCATACTGTACAAATACTTGTTTAGCATCTGAACAACTGTTGTTTAAAGTGGAGACATAAGGCTACTTTTAGGTCATTAAATAACATAACTGAGAAACAAAGTAGATGCCCTGTTGGGTTATTATGACCTATGTTGTGTGATGTAATATATACAGAAATTCAAACAGAACAAAGAGTAGTACTGAGCAAAATGTGCTTTTAGCCATGTGGTGGAGTAAATCATATTTATTGTCCCTGAGTATTCACTGGCTTTACAGTATTTGAAATTGAGCATCCTATATAATAACACAATCTCCGCAGCCAAGTCTATTAGGTTCAACTAGTGCTGGTCTTACAACACAGGATCAATCAACACATGCACCTGTGTAATGTTTGTTCTCTGCACTTAATGATAATGCACTGCAGCAGCAATTTGAAGGAAAAAAAATTTTGAATATAAATGCAAAAAATGAACTGCCATAATTGGCTTAAGAAAAAAAATTATGAAATGCTTACATTTAAATTATTAAATACACTACTTTTTATTTTTTAGTAGTTCTATATTTCAGAAGGTAATGGTCTGAGACACCTAATCAGACGAGAGCTTAAAAAAGTTATGGGAAAATGGTTTAGCTATTGCATTAAATTACTGTTACAGACAAAGAGGCTAGAGGTTCCTGGCTCAGATACCAGCATGTGAACATATGGATTCAACTCCACCAGAAACAGTTTTTTTCCATCCACATCTCTAGACTTACACAAGACTTAATATGACCCAAAATCTCTTCTTAGAAAGGAAGGGTGTGACAGCCATGTAATCTGCCTATCTGAGGATCTGTACATTCACAGTGCCTTAACTATGAGGAATAACGAGGAATTAAACCAATCTTGTTTTTTTTCAGATGTCATCTCATGAGAGCAGAACCTGACTTTTTCACTTTCAGTGACCTCCAATGCAACTCGTATTGTGACTCTCTTTTTCTGTATGTGGGTCTTGCCTGCATTTCAATTACATTTCACATAAATTTTACATTAGGATAGCAGCAGTTCTCTTAAAATAATAATAGAAGAAAGTCTCAATGATGGTACTTCAACAGCAATGATGAGAGCCAAAAAAAACCACCCGTAAAAAAAATCGCCACTAACATTGCTTGCTAAATATGTGCATGAATGAGCGTGAATGACTTGCTTCTGAACTTGGTGAATCGGAGTGCAGCATTCACAACTCCATCAACTCATCAAGCCCATCAGTGGTTAGAAGAGTCTAGGTCACATTATTCCAATTTGTACTTTTTAGAGAGAGAGTTGTATTTCTACTTATCGTGGAGAAGACAACAGAAATTTGACTTTATATGAGAAATTAAATATCCACTCAACAAGAAGAAAGGCAGCCTTCCTAAATTGCCCAGCACAGGGTATCAGGCTAACGACACAGGCACAAAATCAGCTTTAGTACTCTCAAGCTTCTGTATTTCCAGAAACACACCATTGTCAAGAACTGCAAATAAACTGCAAATAAACTGTAGGCAGACAGTCTGGAAACACTGTGACCAGAAATCAGACGGGATGAGAGCTGGACTCTTTCTTACTGGAGAGCTATAAGTGCAAAATTTGGGCAGGCACAAGGACACCTTGCTGGAATTTGATTTCCTTATAAATGTCATTTGGCTTTATCTTCCTCTGACTGGACGGGTTTTTTGAACCACAGAATGTTATTCCGTGAAGGAAGGCAGATGAAGCGATAGTATCAGCAGGAGAAGATAAGGTATTGTCCTAGGGACTAATTGCACAGCTTGACTTTCTAATTTGTTAGAATAGATGAAAATTTCTCACAAAGGGGAACACAGGCTTAAAACTGCTAGCGGATTTTTCTACTTCATATTTGAATAATAACATAAAGCAGAGATAATCATGATCTAATTGTAGACAATTTGTTAGACAAAAAAATTAGTTGAACAAATTGTTCTTTCTAGTATATAAGTAAAAGTTAAAATACACACACACCAGGGAAGATTATTCCTGAGGTATTTATGACTGCAGGAAACCTGATAAGTGCTAAAAATAAAATGGAAAAACAATGACTTATAAAATCTCTTCTTTTAAATATGTAGTTACATGAAATGTGGTCCTTAAGCAATTTGGTCTAAGATTGAAGTTTGCCCTGCTTTGAGCCGGGGGTTGGACAGCTGATCTCCGTGTTGGTCCTTCCAACCTAAATAGTCCTTGGACGCTACCAAATGCCCACAATTAATAAGGTTAGAATCATAGAATTGTCTACGTTGGAAAGGAACTTTAAGGTCATCAAGTTCAACTCTTAATCTAACGCTGCCAAAACTACCACTAAACCATGTCCCTAAGCACCACGTCTACCTGTCTTTTAAATACCTCCAGTGACAGTGATTCCACCATTTTCCTGGGTAGCCTGTTTCAATGTTTAGTAACCCTTTCGGTGAGGAAATTCTTCCTAATATCCAATCTAAGGCTCCTCTAGCGCAACTTGAGGCAATTTCCTCTTCTCCCATCACTTGTTATTTGGAAGAAGAGACTGGTCGCCACCCCACTACACACTCCTTTCAGGTAGTTGGAGAGAGCGATAAGGTCTCCCCTCAGCGTTCTTTTCTCCAGGCTGAACAACCCCAGTTCCCTCAGCTGCTCCTCACAAGACTTGTTCTCCAGACCCCTCACCAGCTTCGTTGCCCTTCTCTGGACTCGATCCAGCGCCTCAATTTTTTACCACTTTTTTGTGGTAAGGGACCCAAAACTGGACACAGCACTCAAGGTGGGGCCTCACCAGTGCTGAGTACAGGGGGACAATCACTTCCCTAGTCCTGCTCACCGCAATGTTCCTGATACAGGCCAGGAAGCTGTTGGTCACCTTGGCCACCTGGGCGCACTGCTGGCTCAGACTACTTCAAACCTAAAAAGCCATTTCAGGTCTAACAGTGGAGATGGACTTAGAGTCTAGTGGAAAGGGCTAAAGTCCTCAGTTAACCCTCATCCTCAGGTTGCCCCATCAGGCCCCAGATGCCTTGTCCTCGCTTTCCACATAACCCTGTAACACCACGTGGTTTTCACTTGCTCCTATTTATTTGCAAGCACCAAGCGGGAACCCCCTGAACAGTCTGAACCATAATGTAACAGGATCCTGCGTGACAAATTAAGGCAGTCAGAATGAGGACACGACGGGGAGCGTGTCCTCGCTCTTCCTCTTTTCCCTCCGACTCAAATGCACCCTCGTGAACAGGACAGCACGCTTCCATCTGCTGAGGGAGCTGGTCTCCTCTCCTGCCAACCTCCCTCTGCATACAGATGTGCTTGCACGTGGACTGCATGCTCCAGAAGGCAGATGCTGCTGGATTTTAATCCCTCTGAATTCTCTGATGGATTAATCCTCAAATCTCTGACTGTCCTTCTTAATGCTGCAGTAAGTAACACACACATTGGTTACACTGATTTACAGCTGAAATAAAACCGAAAGGCAGTCAAAATGAAACGCCTGAAAATCTATCTATGCTGCGAGAGAGATGGGACACTAAAATGTTCTGGATTATTTTCTCCCACCAGCCTTGACCCTACCCGGTGCCTGATGAAGCAAAATTCACTGGCAGCAGCAATAAAAGTTGTGGGTACCTGTATTACCCTCCACCTACCTGTAACCCTTCAATGGCCAGTTTGAGGATAGACGGCGTAAGCTTGGAGGCTTGCTTGAAGGAGAAGTTGCTCCAATCTATAATTAGAATGAAGCCATTTATCTGAAGCTCCTGATCTTCGATGAGCACTTCCAGTGACAGTAGGATAGCCCGGAGGATATCGATGAAGGAGTTCCTAAAGCCAAAGCAGAAAAAAAAAAAAAAATCAGTGCTTGCAGTTATCTTTAAACCTCAAGATATTCAGCTTTGCTGTGGATGGGCCGTGAACAAGGGACGGGGATTTATTCTGGTAGAATTCTTCTGAAAAGAGAGTTAATTCAGAGGTGTCACTAAAGCGCTCCTGCTCCAAAACTCACATTCCTCTGCTTGATGTGATAAGTCCTGCTCGCTGGTGGATAAAATAAACCCTGAATTAAATCTTTTTGATTCTTCTGGCTTCCTTACAATAGTTTTTAGCTAAGCTACTTTGGGAAAATATTTCTCTGTGGTGAAATGAAATGGATTCAGGCTATCAGTTTAAACCCCTGCTCCTTTGGCTATACTTTACCAGGTTTTTCGTTTGTGTTTTTTTTCTCCTTCTTTTCTATATATTATAAAGAGGAAAATCGGAAAAGAAAATAAACTGGTACAATATTAATATAAATGGTATGGTTACCACTAGGCTCCATGGCCTCCTGCTTGAGTAAAGGGAATGATCCAAGGCTTTGCACAATAATGTTTGACTGTTCCCTTATTTCTATGAACCAAATGCAACATGGAAAATAGCTGCATCCACTCAAAATGGGAACTCTTTATTAATTAGCAGCTAACAATTGGCTGGCTGCAAGGCTTCCCTCAGCTCTGGGAGAATAATTAGAAACCTTGGAGGCCCTGAAGGAGATAGCAAGCGACAGACAAGAAAATGTTTAAGTGTTTTCTTTAATGTGAAAGTCTGTACTGAGAAGCCTGGGCTGCTCTCTACTTCCATCTCATGCATTTTACAAAAGCAAGTTGGACGCTTTAATGACTTATTCCATATTTACACCTGAGTAAGCTGAATCAGGACCTCTCATCACCTGCCCTTCCCCTTAAGATGATTTGCAAACAACAGATTCAACAAGCAAGGAAAGCTTCAGAAAGCACAGCTTAACCTTCTGTAAAACGAAATTGTAACATACTGCTATTGCTGTCTGCTTTTCCCCTGCATAATTCTCAAATCTGGATGAGGCCTGAGGTCTATTATAGGGAAGGCTCTCACCATGTTCTCCCACGGAGATTTTCATTTAATCCTTTTCTGCTGTTTTCTTTAATTTAAAACAAGTCATCTAAGCCTGCAAGAGCGTTGTTTCAAATTCTGCCTGAGAGAAAAAAACCTACGTGCAGTCAAAACAAACTTCTCTACTGTCAAGATCTCTACCCCTGAATGGCAGCAACACATGATAAATTTCTATTAGAAGTAAATGGTGAAGTGTTTTCTTATTCTTATTCTTCCTCTTTTCTTTCAGCAGGTTTCAATTTGAAATGTACATTCATAGAATCATAGCATCATAGGACGGTTAGAGTTGGAAGGGACCTTAAAGATCATTAAGTTCCAACCCTCTGCCCTGGGCAGGGACACCTCCCACCAGCCAAGGTTGCTCAAAGCCCCATCCAGCCTGGCCTTGAACCCCTCCAGGGATGGGGCAGCCACAGCTTCTCTGGGCAACCTGTTCCAGTGTCTCACCACCCTCACAGGAAAGTATTTCTTCCTGAGATCTCATCTAAATCTCCCCTCTTCCAGTTTAAAACC
>JAHREE010000383.1:152998-167718 GCA_033628505.1 Tringa tobata | reverse complement strand
TATAATCAATTTTTAAGTATGAATTCATATACCATAATCACAAAGGGAGAAATTAAACATATTTTAAAACTCTAAGACCAGTGCCTTATAATTTTTGAGCACTTCATTTTCTGTGAATGTGGTGTCTTGGTACATAATTTCCCTATTAAAAAAAAAAAAAAAGAAAAAAAGAAAAAAAAAAAGAAAATAAAAGAATGGGCAATCTACCTGAAGCATGTAATAAATGCTTTACTGGCATTTCATTATCAGTATTTGAAACCTTAAATTTCTGCAATAAACTCTGCAATTTAACCAAAATTACTAATTCCACGATCTAGCAGCATAAAGGCTTCTTTCTATGCAGAGCGGGATCGATCGCAGAATTAGGATTGTGGATCCTCATATTAAATATATCCTAATGGTTAAAGCAAGCCCACCCTGCTATCCTCTGTTCCCCTGAAGCCAGTACAATTTTTTGATATATGCCAATTCCCAGTAGAGTACAGATTAATGTTGCAGGTGCAGTGTGGTCCTTGGCTTGGAATGGTAACATTATGTTATTATTTTGGCAGACCATCAAATTTTCTCAGGAATTACCAGTGAAAAATAGTTTAAGTGGTTTATAAGCTATTAAAATTCAGTTAGGTTGAAGACAGAATTTAATGTGAAACAATTGCAATGTTAGGAATTCTGAAAAAATAAAAATTTCATTAATTTCATATTACACAAGTTATCAGCAACCTCCTAAATCTTCTGTATAGTAGGGTATACTTATATGTTTATTCTCTGCCCTCTGGCAACCTCTGTTTCATTGTTTACTTTTTCTGGGGGAAAGGGCTGCATTTTAGGTTTACTAAACAACTGGAAATTGTACATTCACCACGTAATATTTTATACTCTTCTATTTCTGTTCGTATTGCCTTTTATTGTGAATCTAATTAATTCAAATTTTTTTCACACTTCTGGTAAGAAATCTCACATAGTCAATACAGAGAATTACTGAAGAAATGTGGTTAATTGAAGTCACTACGCTACTCATTCAACTATAAATAATTGCTCATGGAGGACCATATGTAACAATTAAGTACAGAAAATAAGGCCCAAAATTTTTATGCTTTTGAACTCAATGCACAGTGATGCCCTGCCAGACCACACTGGTATTTGTCAGAGGCAGCTCTGGAACCAGTTAGCTGGAACAACCAGGGTCTTTACTCCAAACACATGCAGTAGTGATCACTTCAATGAAGATACAGATAGCAGGGAGCCAGCAAACAAGAGAAAGTAGCATTTCCCCACTAAGTCTAGTTATGTGGCTTTAAGAAAAATGCCAGAAAGAAAACTTCAGTATCAGAGGTAAACATGTAAGACTTGAACAAATAAATCACCTTTACATCCTCTTGTTTTCTGGAAAACAGTTGCATGCAGTCATCTGTACAAGCTTGTTTACAAAGTAACACCTGATTTTTTCACCTGTTCCTTCCCTTTTACAGGGAAGCTTTATAAAACCAGAAAGTCACAATTGATTTTGCTTGAGATCTAGCTGGTTTGATGTTAAGTAAGGGATTGGGTGGTACGATGAACATCTTGTGGTTTATTGGAATGGCTGCACCTTGAAGTCTTTTCTGAAAGTAGCAAAGCCTACTTTTCAGGAAATGGCATTGAAGATGCTTGCCCCAAACAGGAAAGATAAAGCCTTTGGAAGATTTAATATCTAAAAGCTGTAATTTGATACTGTGAGATGGCTTGTTAAAAGTACAGGGTTTGCTAATACTACATTAGGTGTCCTTTTTTGTCTGTTACTGCCTCACAGTTTACACTGTACTGAAAGGGGAAAATTAGGCAGCGAGAGTTCATTCCTATAGGTCTAAGCACAGTCTTACAACACATTTATTATTGCAGCAGAATTCATTTGCTTAAAAGCAACTGTAGCACATACTTCTCTTTGTTCTAGCCAATGCTTTGACTTCAGAAAAATGTTATTAAAAAGGCCTTATGGCAGCATCAGAGAAAGAAATACAAGTGAGCAAGTCTTTGCAAAATGAATCCCAGTATGATCCAGTTAGTTTCACTCCACAAAAACATACAGAGTGCTTCCAGCCTCTCTGTGTTGTTTTTTTCCCTGATCTGCCAAAATTTCCATTGTTTCCATTCCCTTGCATTCAGTTGACTTAGCTTTGGTTGATATTTTGCAATTTTTAGTATTAATCAGCAGTGCTTAACAGTCAAGTAAATGCACTGGTTTAATTTCTGCAGGAGAAGTCTATTAAGCCATAAGGCACTTAAGCAAATATCTAACATAAAGCATATCAATAGTGTCATTGTTCAATATCCAGTCTTGTTCAATATCTTTATTGATGATCTAGATAAGGGGATTGAGTGCACCCTCAGTAAATTTGCAGATGAGGGTGGGAGTGTGATCTGTTTGAAGGAGACGTAGAGCTTCTTCAAGGGAGAAAAAAGTAGCCAAAGGACTTTGTCCTGTCCACCCTGATGGGCCAGGACTGAAGTCTCTCTGTGGGTAAGGTGGTGGCCAGTTCAGGTTTCCCTCTGTATCTTTTGGGAAACAGGATAAAACATTTGTATTTCTGGGATGAGCCCCATTAATTTGTTCAGCTTGCTCCTTTGGATAAATTTCCACTTGGCTTTTTGTTTTGCAGGGAGTCCTTCTAGGCAGTGGCATGATAAGCAGGAAACATTGAGTTATTTCTTCCCCGTGTCACTGGTTCACTGCCTGACTGTGTTTGATCCCTGTGAGCTCCCCATTAGGCTCAGAGTGCACTCCTGCCCCAGCACGTAGCCAGCTGCAAACTGGCTGTCCTTGCCCTGTTGTCCCAGGGAACCACCAGCACTCCCAGCTCCCAGGGAGCCCCTGACCTCCTGACACACTCTTCTTCACCTAGGGAAGGTATTCAACGCTTCTTTTCTCTTGTCCATTTAGCTGGCCAACTTTCTAGGGTGGGGATTAAGCCTTGTTTTGTTTTTATATCCTAGTGTGTTAGGGCTGACATTAGGGTTGATTGCAAAAAATTAACCAGTTCATGTAGGAAATTGACTGCTGGTGAGGACAACTGACTGGTATGAGTGCAATGTCCTTTTGGATACATTGTGCAGTAAGCAGTCACCCAACTCAACAACCATGGTCTGGATTGACTGGGCAATTGTTTTGATGCAGTTGCTTTTAAAGTGTGTGCATTTTATTATGTTTGACAATTGCCTGTAGGTTACCTCCCTGCATTATATGTTAATATGACCTTTGCTATTCACTGTCTTTCCCTGACCCTAGTGCAGTTGAACAAGATGATGGCACAGTAAACTCCTTAAAGTTCAAACGCACTCAACTAAGACAGAATTTTTGGCTTGGTAGGTCCAGTAGTATTTAAAAACAGCATTTAATGTCTTGGAAACTGGATACTCAGCTGTGCCAGAACCATACCCCAGTGTTAAGAGTATTCAGAGTTAAGATGAGGGTGGCTTTACACTAAATTTCCTTGGATGAAGAGATGCTGCTGCTCATTAGCAGGGCCAGCGAGAGCTCTGAAGGTCCTCCTTGTGCTAGTCTCCTTGACAGTAGCCAATAGGACAGGCCATGTGGCCCCTGCATCATCTGGAACATTCCTTCCATGAACATGTAACCAACACTACATCTGCACTGGGACATTTCACAAACAGCCACACTCAGTACTTCAGAAACTCCTTCCCATGGTAAAACTCAGTACCTTTGAAAGTAAGACAGACATAAGAAAGCGCCATTCACGCTTACTGCATCTGCATACTCCTCCCGACAGTGTATTTGCTCACCAACACTTTCTTTCATTCATAGAACTTCTTCTACTGGGGTCACGTTAGAAAACCTGCATTGGAGAACTATTTCCAGGTGGACTACCTACTTAGAGATTCTGCAGTTTTCCTCACCACAGAGGCATAGCAACCTTTCCACAAAGTTAGGATACCTGTATTATTTAGTGGTTTCAAACAAGTTCTCATCCAGCAAGAAGTCTGCAACAGACCTTGGAGACCTTGGAGACAAATATATCAAATATAATTGAGGTGTAAAACACCCAGCATGTATTCAGAATCCCAGATGGAAAAATTGCTTTTACACTGTATTTCTTATATACAAGATAGTCCACTGGATTTTTAGATACCAGAGCTTACTGATATTTTGTTCATGTTCTTAAATTGCAGGATATCTTAAAGTACCTTCTGAGTTTATCCTCCTCAGACGCTTTTGACAAAGCAAAATTAATCCTAGAAATAGGGCAGAGAAAGTTACCTGACAGCATCTCTTACATGTCCTGCACTGCATCATCGTAACTACTCCTAGTTTGTCTCTGACTTCTTCCCTAAAAAATCCAGTGATGAGGAGTCTACAGAGGGCCTCAGTTACCTGTTCAGGTCCTGAACCAGCTTAATCATTGAAAATGTTTTCTAATTTTTGGAAATCTAATTCTGTTTAAGATTACTTAATTTGCTTTTATTCTGTATTCCCATCCCCAATGAAATAGGGAACTCTTCACTAGCATCTTTTATTAAGGTAAACTTTTATGTCTGGGAAGATTTGTATTTCATCTTTTATTATCCTCAACTTTTACTACATCGTCATATTTTCCAGACTTCTTATTTTACTATTCTTTTCTTGACTTAGCTCAGATTTGTCTCTCATGCTAGTACTTAGGTCACAGGTCAGTTGAGGTGAGTAGAGGTGAATGACTGCTGGTCTCCTGCAGACAATATTCCTGTAATACAGCTCAGAGATGCTCCTTCCTCAGAGATATCACCTCACTGTATTGTTCCATTTGTAGCTCATTCTTTACCCCCAAATCCTTTTGTGCCCAATCAGTTTTTCTCCATGAATTGACCATGAATGCCTTATTTAATAAAACAAGAGGTGAGAAGATTCCAGCAGAGACAAAAGTGTCACCCCGGACTAAACCAGGACTGGCAGGTATGTCTGGTATCTCACAAGGCTCATTGGCTTTTAACATGGAGTCTACATCTGATATGCCTCTTTTTGAAGTAAAAGCCCAAATGATCACTAATTACTTTTAAGTGAATCATACGAAATGTTCTCTGAAAGAAAGTGAATGCACGTGTACCTGTGTATACATTTTAGCAGAGAATAATAATGAGATGCTGGAAAAAGGAAAGGTATTCATTGGCAGCTATGCCATAGACAAATTGCCATTTTCCCCAGACTTGCAAAGCTCTTTTATTCAGGCAGAATTGAAGGCTTTATCAGGGTGAAACTGAATTTAAATTGCAGTAGCCAGCTAAAAGTGGCTTACATGTAAATGAGAACCAAAGAAATGGAAAGATTTCCTACTGTCTCCCCCAAGGTCAGAATTTATTCCTCCTCTTTTTTTATCTCAGTTTTCGAATGAATATTGCAGTGCATTTAGTAGCAGGATTTTTCAGCAGTCTCTTTCAATATAAATCACATTTCTCCTTTTGTACTTACACAAGAGATGGGTAGGATTATCCCTGGGACAACAAGGCAATGTATTCTTATTCAGAAACCTTGCAAAGTGAGAACAGCTTAGAGGATCACAGATCCAAGATAACAGGAGAGCATGGAGATACCTTAGATAAGATTATGACACTCTGGTGTGGATTTTCCTGGTCAGAAATACCTGTACAAAAGAAATTCTGTGTGCTAACACTTACTTTAGCACTCCAAAGGGGTATAGACACCACATATACTCTGTAGATTGATCTGTGCATATTTAATATACATGCCTCTTGGATGTTTAATATACATCTCTTGGATTTTCCTTGAAAGGAAGCCAGAAGGAAGGAAAGAGTGAAGGGTTTAGCACTGGCAAGGGGAATGCATGTTCCTGGTCACACCATAGCAGTGGCCCTGTGCTTGTTAACACTTTTTTCCACCTTCATTACTCCATTCATATCTGAATGTATGGGATTCAGTTCCTCTACTGACATGGTATAAAACCAGAGGAGATGAAATTATGGCTTTGTGGAAGGGAGCACAGGACTACCTATGGGAAAGAACAAGGAAGGCGTGAGGTAGCTTGTAACTGGAACTCAATGAAGAAAAACATATTGGTCTAAAAAGGTTAAAAAAAATGTCTTGAACTTCCTGCTTTGTTTATTCAGACCATCAGCTGCATGTCTTATAAAGTACGTGAGATTAAAGTACACATGAGAACGGTTCTACTGGATCAGACCAAAGGTTCTTCTGGCCTCAAGTCCTCATTGTGACACTGACCAGCAGCAGGTCTCTAACAAGGGATTTGATACACAGCAGGTTGGCAAGGTTAAAACAGAAAACATATTAATTTTCTTCTGAAAAACAAATATTTCTTCTTAGGTATATTGATACATGAACTTCAAAAAAATGGTAATCAGTAGCTTAGAATCTTACAGTTTCAATCAAATCCTGAATTTTGGTCCTCTAAAGATGTATTATGGGATATTATATAAATAATCCATATGTGTTTTTCAAAGATCTTGTTATTGATCATATAGCATCATAACATTACTTGGTGCTGTGATTTATACTGCATATATGAAAGACAACTGGCACCATATGTGTTAATGCATGCACAGACACATGCCACCCACTGTGTGACTGCAATGGAAAAGTGGAAAAGTGATACCATCTTTCTATAAAGAAAAAGCACCGATGAAGATATTTGCATATTACCTTTCCCTTAAGAATTAATCTTTACTGATGCAAGTTTGCTCAGCATGAGCAGAAAATAGGTAGTTACATAGGAAATAATTCCAGCAGGAGGCTAACTGGCTGGCTTTGCCCTCTTGTTCCCTGCTACAAATGGACCCTCCAGGAGGTTTCCAGAGCTGAGATTATCACGGTCTAGGAGCAAGGGATAGTTCCTTTTTACTGCCCCTGTGGTTTCTGCAACTATTGAAAATAAAATCTGTGAGACTGCAATCAGAATTTAAGGCAAAAATTTCCTCTTCCTCAAGGAGTGACTCCATTTTCTTCTCTTTGGGAATCAAGTCTCCAGTCATGGCATATTAATTATGCTGCTCCATCCATTTTATTGGCTTGCCCATATCAAAAGAGGCAAAATGTCTTCTACAGAAGAGCTTCAACAATGCAATGTTTAGGCTGGTCTATTGGAACATCTTTGCTTCTCCATCCTTTCCCCTGCCCTCCACCTCTGTCTGCTATGTTAAATTTTTAGGTGCCTGTGGCAGACGGGTGCCTGCACCACTTCTTTCCTCACATTCTCCAGAGATATGTGGGCAGGGCACTCCCACCAGTGCAACCGTGAGAGCTGTCTCCCTCGTCCTCCAGCCTCCCCATGGCAGACCACCACCCTGAAGCAGGGTGATGGTGGTGGCAGGGTAGAGTTTACCCCAATGTGCTGTTCAGCTGTTTTATGGGGCTCAGCACCCCCCACACCATGCACATCCTGACAGAATTTGTGCTATCTGCTGTAGCTCCTCTGGGATCACCCTGCTAACCGCACCGGTTCCTAGGCATCCCTTGTGCTACTCTCAGGGTGCTGGAAGCAGAGGATGCTCAGCACCTACCAGGGTGTGGTGAAAAAAAGTGACTATTTTTATGTAAAACACAATTGATACAGAGAGTCAGACTTCAGAGGAAAGAGCCTAAAACAAAGCATGGCCTGGGGAAATAATATATCAAGGAAGTATTAGAATTTGAAAATTTAAATGTATGTGAGGATTCAGGCTCAATATCTCCACTCTTTTCTGATGCCTCTACTGCATGTACCCTATTAAATAGCTATTCAGAGAATTATGTTTTTTTCTTCCCCTGACTCTTTGCAGTCTCTTCCTGCTGCAGTGCATGAATTTGCCTAAGCTCCTTTTAATTAGGTTGGCGAGTAAGAAACCGATCAGAACATCAGATATTTAGAAAAGTTGATTCAGGAAAAGCTCTGACAGAAAAAATATTCTGAGGTATTCTTATGAAATCTCACCTCAAAAAATTCCTATTTGTAAAATTTTCATTCATGGTTACCAGTTGCTCCCAAGGGTCAAAGGGACAAAGAGCCAAGTGGGATGTCATGTTGTTTGGCTCCATACTGTTCTGTTGATATAGCTCTGTTGTAATGTTCTTTTGCAGAACCCATCTGCCAGGGTGACATACACAGCCCACAGAGGAGTATGGGTCATTTCCTAGGGACAAGGGACAAATGCTACCGCAACTGTAGGCAGTTTCTCTTTTCTGCTACCCAGACATAAACACTCACACAAAATCTGGATCTTTTGAGACGGTCTGGGAAGGAAAGAGGTGTGCGAGTTTGTTGTGTACGTGTATCTGTGCATTGTTCTTAATCAACTGAGCTTCTCTCTGGTTTATAAAGCTTGGGGATTGGATTTGGTCTCTTTTCTCCACAGGAGGGAGGTGGCACAGAGCCACTTTCCACTCTGCCCTTCGTTTCCCTTCGTTATCCCGCAGGCGGGCTCCAGCAATTGTCTGTCTCACCCACTGGCACTGTCCTTCACAGCTCTTCAGTCAGCCCCCAGCCTAACACCATCCACTCACCTTCTCTTCCCTCTCACTATGTGTTTGATTGCCCTGCTGCTCCCTCCCCCCGTGATTTTTATTCCCCTTTCAGTCAGGCTTATCTTGTTCTTCAGCATATGCTTCATAACTTTCCCAGCTGTTGTTTTCCTTCCTCTTTTTCAGACATTTTCTCTCTCTTCTCTGATTCCCTTCTCAGCCCTATCCAGGACTGTCAGTTGTGTATGTCATTCTTGTGTCATTCATACGGACTACACTGCCTTCCCAAACACGACTTCCATAATAAATGGTACAAACTGAATTAAGTTGCCACCTCCAAGCAAATTAAAACATTTCAAGACAGAGGTCCTTTTCATCTTCTTTGTCCAACGTTTAATTTGCACATCTGTTAGTCCCTGAAATGAGTGTTCTGCTTATGTTACACTTCCTTCCTCAATTCTGTTACTATTTCAGACTACCTTAGTAATGTAATAACATAATATGAATTAGCTTTTTAATACAGTGTGCATCTAGGCTATTTATTGCTCAATGCAAGGCTTGAACCACAACCTCAATCTGCATTACTGTAAGCATCTCCCATCACAGAAGCACTATTTCTTAACCAAACCCCAAGATCTGCTGTGTAAAGATCATTTTGGTGTTAGAGCTGGCTGTATTTCAGCTGTAATCTCTCATAATAAACAGCTATGAGGCTGAGTTATTGCCACAGTTTGCCTGTGACTATAAATCAGTCTCAACAGATGTTTATTCCTTCATATTCTATTAAGCGTCTGAGATTATCCTTGAAATATATTGGAATAATCAGCATTTGAGGCATATTCATTTATAGCAACAGGATCTGATGATGTTAATATCCTTGTAATTACACTGCTATGAGCATTCTCAGAAAGGACATCATTTTTTACTATTGCAATCCTTTAAAATATTTATAGTTGTCAATTTACTGTTAAGTCAGAGTATTTCCTTGCCCTTTAGCCTATCTCAATATACTTTCCTACAGAACGGTAAGTATCTGACATTTGAGGCTTCTTGGTTAATAAAAGAGAATTTATGGCTAGCAGCTGACTTGGGAATGCATGTTGTAAATAAGGCAGCAGGTTTTTTTCTGTCTGACTTACTTAGAGAATTTTTGGAGCTATGTGACAGCTTCTAAGACACAACAGTCCAGAGATGAAGACAGAAATTAATTGCTATTTTGCTGCAAAAGACAATGGGCAACCTTCTGCCCCCCTGCTCCACGACCGTATTCACAGAGGATCACGATTAGAAATGGTCCTTGTGCTGTCTTTCTACCCAGAAATAAATTTTATTCTGGCTGCACAACCTTGAAGGAAATATCTTTACTTGGGAGATTAATGAACGCCTTCTGCTGAATTACTTGTTCACCCAAAGCCCCAACTCCCTGGTGCCTGAGCAGGATATATTAGAAGGCAGTAGCAGGCCCAGGAACAGCTGTGGTAGTTAGTGAATGCTTTCCTCAGTCCAACAGCCGAAATGGCACTCTTATCTGACTTCTTTAAAAGCCTTAGATTCACTAGGGGTGTATCAGAGGAGTCAGGATTTAGGTTTGGTAAGACTGATGAAATGAGAGAGTGTGAGAAAGAGCATTCGTAACCCAGCACGCGACACATCTGTTCTTACGTGAAGTCCTGGTTCAGGTCTCATCAAAACCACACATTTGTATGTATGCATGTATTTGTTTTACAAACCGGGATTTTTTTATGATGCAAATTATTTTGTCAAAAAATTTCCTGACAAGATCAGTTTGACATCCTTATCTGTCAAAACTACTCCACAATTTCGATTTAAAAGTAAGGTGCTCTGAAACTACTGGTATATGTGAAGCTTTTGTGGGTTTGGGGTGAGCTCACACCTTGTATTTGGATTATTCTGCACCTTTGAGGACCGAGCTCTGATCAAAGTGAATGATGGTCCTCCCCTATGTGGATTCTCTAGTGTACAGTAATAGAGCTCAACATTTNAATGATGCTTCTCCCCTATGTGGATTCTCTAGTGTACAGTAATAGAGCTCAACATTTTTCCTCTGCCTCAGTCTGGAACTAACTTATCTCTTTCTTTTCTATCCATCTGCTCATTTTCACCTATTCAATACCTCTGAAATTTTCGGTTCTGTATCATATGTGATTAACATTAACTAACAGAACCAAAGTATACTATGCAGGACCTAGAGAGAACATGATGACACTATCTCAAAGAAACCTGTCTAAAAATAGATTAAAAGCAAATGAATGTATGCGAAATGAATAAAAATGTGGCACCATGATAGAATTCAGCTGGTGATTTGGAGATAAGAATTATCATTCACTGTGGTTTGTTCTTAGTGATCAAGGAGGTTTTGGTCAAAACAACAACCACCATCTTTTTCAGCGATGTGGAAGCAAAAATAAAATTCTTGCCAGTGAACTTTGCAGATGTCAAAAAACCCATGCTATGATAATTGATGAGGAGGACAGGTTTAGCTCTGCAGAAGAGCGTGAATCACATGCTAGACTGTGCCCACATTATGGATGTGGATGGATGACACATTTATCAGTGGTGTTTGTATTTTAGGAAACACTGACTTGGAAGCAGATTTGAGCTGAACATGAGCTCAAAATGTGATGAAGTACAGAAGAAAACAGTGACAACCTTATATCTAAAAGGAGGGAACTACTGAGCAGAAGATATGGTGTTACCACATGATGGTTTATTAGTGAAAGTTTGTATTCAGTTTATCTGTCAGCACATTAGCAACAACACTGAAATGAAAAGTCCAGAAAAGAATGATGAAGAGTATTAGAAACCCGAAAAATCTTCCTAATCCTGAGAGTAAAGAAGTTCAATCTAGTTAAGCTTTTACAGCATAAATATATTGCAAAAGAGCAAGCTAGTGCCATGTTTTGCAGAACATTATGTTTGCTGTGCTGGCTGCCCACAAATATATTCTTTACCTTGTGGTCAACACAAGGTTGTTTTACCCTAAAGGAAAAGGGGGCTAGCTTGTTTACATTCACCATGGTTAAAAGTGAGCCCAAGAACAACTGCTGTAGAGGAGCTAACGTAGTAACTTCTTGTTGCCTGACAGTGATGTACCCTACGGTACTGCAGCCTCAGTGAATTCAAAAGTACGTTAAAAGAAGACATGGTCAGGACACAAAAGTACAAACATAAGAAGCTGTCTTCTCTTTGCGGTCCCTTTAAACTAACACAGTCGAGCAGCTGGAAGCTGAAGCTGGAAACATTGAGACTGGAAACGGAAACCTACTTTTCTGGAGATGTTAGATCTAGCAGTTACATTCTCAAGGCTAAAATTTCAAATGTTTCTGAAAGAGCACATAGAATTTTTATCTTTGATATAGGGAATCCCTTAAGAATATCTTGGATCTGATTTGCCCAAGCAGTCACTTTATACAGATAATGATATTTCCTTCTAAAAATCAATATATTTGTAAGATCAAAAAATTATGATGCTGCTTCTCCCTCCTTGAGATGTGATCCATACAGCCACCATACTGCCAGGAGTATAAATGGTAAGAAAGTCTGGACTGAAAATCAGTGTATGGATTATAGCCATACTAACTTCAAATGATGCTTTACAAGTTATTTCTTTATAAAAGAACCCTTATCATTATGATTTAATGACACAGAAATGGAAGACACAGCAAGCTGCAAGTAAGATTAAAATTAGGAAAGATGTGCTGAAGACTGAGCTCTTACTCTTCCGTATCAGCATCATAGCATCATATGAATTGATTGCATGAGCATTTGGCTGAAATGTAAGCTTGTAAACACCTTGCCATCACTGAAGATGTGTATAGAAGGTTGCCCATGTTTGTAAGATATAGACAATGCCCATTTGGGCTTGGATTTTTTTGTGAATTATAGATGAATGTATATTTCTTCATGTCAATAACCTCCTTTGCCTCTGCTTACCAGGACTTTGCACTCACCATTTCCTGTTTCTTAACAGCTTTTGCTCTTGATTTAGACAGTAAAAAAGGAGGAGGTCGTCCTTCTATTTACTTACAGCCTAAATCCTGCCCCAAATCCCTGCAGCACTTGCAGTGCTACAAGAGCCCACAGGAATGATACTTCTTGTCATTTTAATCCACACAGGTGTTGAGCTTTGGTGGCTGAAGAGAGGTAAAATTTTTAATTTCACTGAGGCGTCTTAAGAAACTATATCCTATCCTATTAGCCTCAGCCTTTCTTCTTTGAAGGCTAAAATAACATTTTCAGAAAGAAGGTATCTTGCATGCAGCATCACTTTGGGTTTTGCCCACAGACACATATACACATATACATGGATGCATATTAAAGGGCTTGCAGAAAATTTGAGCTAAAACCTGACAGGAATCAATGTTCTCTCAAAATCTTAGTCCCAGAGCCTTAGACAGCAGCACTCTCAGCTTTCCCAGAGTAGGACCTGATGCACGAGGTTAATCACAAGGATTCATTTTGTTGAGGGATCAGAAACCCAAAGCTGGCTCTATATAATACCTAAATCCCTTAATGCAACCAGCAGAGCCACAGTGCTTCTGTCCTCTAAAGCTGATACTTTCTATTAATTCAAGATACCTGTTCATTCATCTTTCTTTCCAGGACAATTGCTGAGGGAAGGTTTTTGTGGTTGGAGGAAAGGCAAGCTCACAGTTCAGAAAGGCAGGAGATAAACTACTGGCCCCTTTGTAGTCAATGGGACTTTTATCACTATCTTCGGTTCTGGATTTCACCAAACACTTTTGTATATGCAAAGTTACATTTCTGAATTTTTTTAGGTACATTTATTCACCAGATCTGTACACGCAAAGGAAAATTAGAAACATTTCTGAACTCTATTTTCATATGGAGATGAAAGATTTTCCCACAAAGCAACTAGCACGAAAAATTGCAGGGATATGTGTATTGTTCTCTAATAATTTCTATAACATAAATTCAAAGCTCCAATCTATTGACTCCTAAGGATGAAACGCCTTCATGGACATCTTTGGACAGTGCCAAGACAAAATCCTACCTGGAACTCATCAGAACTCTAAAATCTGAACCTGAATTTTGTTCTTTGGTCTGGTTTTTGTCAAAATCACCAGAACACATGGCAATCCTACAGCTGATTACATTTCTCTGTCTCACTGTGAAGGCAGGGAAAATGGAATGGAATGACTTCTGACGAAAAGGACAATGTGAACATGATATTCCTGGACTAGCTCCTTTTCTCTGTATCACTTCAAATAGGTAGTGAAAGCTGACTAATCACATTAACATTTAAGGACATCATTTTATAATAATGGCTGGGAGATATCTTTGTTCATACTATTCTGTAAAGAAATGACCTGAACAGAAAATACGCTTTGCATGAATCTCCCAGTTATCAGACTAACAAGCATACAATAACCAGAGTGTGTAGAAATTACAATGAAGAATGCGGAAATCTCACAACACAGGCTGTAATTCGTAAAATGGTTAAAACAAAAAATATGATCTGTTGAGAAGTCTGGAGACAGAATAAATATGGTCAGTTCCTTCTGCACCAGAAGAGCTACAAGAACCTCCATATGTTTTGAGACGTTTGCTTTCTTTCAACCTGTTTGGCTGCTCTATGATAATACTGAAGCAATTATAGAATAGGTATTAATGTATTTATAGTGGAAAGACACTATATGGCTAAAAAGTGGAAATCTTTATGGAAAAAAAAAATGAGCTACTTATCTGACACACTGATATCAGCCAAACATATTCTGGGCTGTAACAAAAGAAGCGTGGCCAGGAGGCCAAGGGAGGTGATTCTCCCCCTCTACTCTGCTGTCATGAGGATCCCACCTGGAGTTCTGTGTCCAGCTCTGTGTCCCCTCCAAAATGGGAAGGACATGGACTTGTTCAAGCAAGTCCAGAGGAGGGCCACGAAGATGATCAGAGGGATGGAGCACCTCTGCTCTGAGGACAGGCTGAGAGAGTTTGGGGTGTTCAGCCTGGAGAAGAGAAGGCTCCAGGGAGACCTTATAGCCCCTTCCAGTACCTAAAGGGTACAGGAAAGGGATCCTATAACAGGGAGTGGAACAATAGGACGAGGGGGAATGGTTTTAAACTGAAAGAGGGGAGATTTAGGTTAGATCTTAGGAAGAAATTCTTTGCTGTGAAGGTGGTGAGACACTGGAACAGGTTGCCCAGAGAAGCTGTGGCTGCCCCATCCCTGGAGGGGTTCAAGGCCAGGCTGGATGGGGATTTGAGCAACCTGGTCTGGTGGGAGGTGTCCCTGCCCATGGCA
>JAHREE010000383.1:94774-138423 GCA_033628505.1 Tringa tobata | reverse complement strand
CCGCCGGGGGAGCGGTGACAAAGAAGCTTGCGGGCTGCCGGGAAAGCAGCAGCGCGGCCGGTCACCGGGAGCTTAGCGATGCGGGCTTTCACCTGGTCTCACCTGTTTTTTTCCCGCATCGCCCCTTTTCCAGCGAAACTCGTGGAAAACACAACCTCCCGCGGCGTTTGCAGCGGCCATGGGAAGGGTAATGTTCATGGGCCGTGTGTTATAGATGGGCTGCCTTAACGAACATGGCAGCCCGGGCTCGTAAGAGAAGTTCTTCTGGGTCAGGCTGTAGGTACATCTAGTTCAGGGTGCTACCACCAAGAGCAGCCACGGCAAACGTCTAGTGAAGAATATAAAACCAGGACAAGCTTCACTCCTGCACTCCCTTGTCCCTCTCCCAAGCATTTCAGGTTCAGAGATCTCCCCAACAATGTTGTGCCTGCGTTTTCAGGATGAATTTGTCCTCCTTGAGCTTTCACAGTGTCTCCCGGAACACCTGTAAATTTTTAGAACATCCTCCCATAATGTCCTTTGACAAGGAGCTCCACAGCCCATCTCTCTCTTTCACAAACCATCACTTTTCTTTCATTGTAGGGCTCTGTAAGCTTTAGCTGGTGTTGTAGAAAGGACAGGAGAGGGGAACTTCTCATTAAATTAAGCCCTGAGAATCACTTCCTGAATGAGCCACGTAAGACATGTGCTAAGCTGCACTAGGAAGACTGGGTGACCTAATGGCCTTGGCAACCAAATTCATACTTATCAATACATTAAGCCCAATTAAATGTACCAGCAAGGTGCATTTCTTCTTCTACTACCCCTGTACATTGTGGAGTATAATGCCTCAGAAGTGGTGGATTAAAGTCAGCTGACTGTCTTGGTCTCTTCACTTTGGACATCTTCTTTGTGTCAGTTAATGAGGGATCTTGTACAGCAAAGAGCTGGGTGATTAATGATAAAGGCAGGGAAAAACTTCTGCATAAAAAATGGCTAAACAGAGTAGGATTCTTCATGGAAAAAAAGAGATGAGTAGGTAAAATAATGGTGTGGTTTTTTCATCATTTATAATTTCATCATTATAATGAACAGCATGAGGAAGACAAATTGGAGCAATGTCTCAATATCACTTCCAGTTCAAGGAACAGGACAAACGAGACCCACTAGGGCCTAGCTTTGAATCAAAGCAAAGGACATACTTCTTCACAAAATACTTAGCGAAGCTGTAGAACTCATTTCCACAAGAATTCAGGCTTCAGAAAATTTTTGGAGGTATCCATGGAAGAAAAATCCATTAAGGGCTTTTAAATATGAAGTCATGACCTCTGGCTCAGGATGTCCCTGTTCCACAAATTGCTGAAGACTGGAGTAATGTTTGGGAAAGAATTATTATATCCTCGCCCTGCTCTTGTTCATTGCCTTAGTCATCTACTGGGGATAGGCATTGGGCTACATGGACCTTTGATCCCATCTGAGTAGTACTGGCTACTCTTACATTCTTATAAACAAAGTAGACTTTGAGAATGTGAATACAACAGGAGCACTTTCAGCTTTGCTTTCCCTTGAAAGGGGAAGCCAGGAGTTTCGTTTTATTTGAAAAAGCGTACATCCAGACAGAGTCACTTGCTATTTAGCGGAAACCCCATGATATTAATGAGAGAAGGCAAAAGGAACATGTGGGGAAGACGCCTTGTGCTTTTAGAATGATTTCCAAGCACAGCCATTAATTTAACCCACAGCATATTTAAAATTGGAATAGAAGGCTTTTGCATCCTGTGACCCAATCACGTTGACTGGAAGAGATGAAGCAACAGCTCAAAGGCAGAGAGCTCAAAGCTCTCACAAGAGCAATTGTCCCAGCACTTGATGGCAGAGCATTTCTAGCTCCAGGGAGGTTAGCAGTCAGTTAGTAAGTGGTCTTATTAGATCATTACTTTCTGCATAGAGATCAGTTTGGAAATAAAACAATGAGCACACTGTTTCCATAATCATATTGCAAGCTTTCACTCTTGCACATGATAAAGATTAATGTACTAGCTACTGTAACTCTGCAGTACTTCCCTGGGAATTGTTAATAATATTAAGTGGCATGAATATGACTCTATAAACCAACTGCCTTAGGCAGTCAAATGAGTTGCCAAATTTGACGTACGCTTTATGTTCAGGGATTTAATATTTTTATTTGGTTTGTTAATTGAGATATTTTTTTCCCCTTCGTCTCACTGTTAGGTGACCAGTGCCTGCTGATCCACTGGCTGATTGACATGTAGCACAACGCTATGGTAGAAACAGGTATCTGGACATATTACAGCAGGGCCTTATATTGATCCCGCTATAAATATTCTCAGGTTTCTTTCTCATCACTTCTTCATCACTTTCCTTTTGCAAAGTCTACTCTGTACTTTAAAAGGATGCTTTGGCTCTTCTCATTCTTTGCGTTATCCCTTGCCATACACTTCAACTGAAGTTATGACCTCAGAAACAGCAGTGTTGAAGGTGTAAACCCTTCAGTTTCATAAAGGTATGTCTGGGACATTAGGAACTCCTTGGCTGATGTGCACAGGCTGGAGCTGCATCCTTTTCTCATTTGCAGTGTTGATTATGCAGAGCTAAGGGGAGAAAAATGAGCCTGTAATCACAGTTTGTCACTGAAGGCATTAGAACTGACTGAACACGTGGAGGTAACAGATCAGTTTGGAAAGGGGAGGACTTTTCATGCAGCCTTTTCTGAAAGTAGAACATAACTTTGATATTAAATTTATTCTAAGCTGGCCACATATTGATTCTCCTTTTTAATGAAGAGCAGTGTAACAACTGACTTGGAAAGTATCCATGTACATGGACTGTAAAAGAAGCCATGGAAGGGCAGAGTGGCTGGTTGCTCCATTGTCTAGGTATGATAAATAGTTTCTACTGAATCTACTCTCTTTGCAGCAAAACATCTTGTCTTCACTCAGTGACATTAACAGACAACCTCTTGCTCTATTTTTGACTCCCAAGTACTGCCATGAAGCTAGGAGGTAGTTTGCACATTTTTGGAGGTCTGATATTACTTTCTCAGTCATACAAAGCCCAAAACCAGTGAAAATTTTTAATTCATCACAGTAAGAAATGGATTCCAAAGAAGTGGAAAACTGCCCTTACTCTGCTTTCAGACTGAAACACAGATATATATCTACCTTACACAGAAACATATTGAGTGTCAACATCTTATATGGCTAGTATTTGTGAATGATGTGCACATATAAGGAGGGGAACAGATCTTTGATGTAATTTAGTATGTATCTAGTGTCATTTATTTTTTCAATGTGATTTCTCCAATATTTAAAATGTTCTTTACAGCTTGTGAATAGGAAATTTGAGAAAAAATGTAATATAGGATGTCCCTGTATCTTTAAATTTTCTTTTACGAACAATTTGCTGCAAGGTTCTAAAATTAACGGTCAATTTTAATAATTAATTGGGAGCTCATTCTCTTTCCCTAATCTACAATTACCATCTGATTTTATGTCCTTTGAAAGTAACTGCATTGAAAACCCCAGTAGATTAAAAAATAATAATGCTAAAACTGCTTAGACCCAATAAATCGTTATTCTTAAGGGAGAAGTAACTCTTAGATCACAGTTCAGAGGAATTCATGTTATAAATCCTCCCAGGTTTCCTGAAACTTGAAAAAACTTAAAAATTTATACCCAAGAATGCAAAACATATGCAAATGGATTGTTCATATGATTTATTTAATGAGAGGGGTCTAGTTTTTGCCATTTTTACTCTTGATGGAGAGAATTCACTCTTTTGCTGAGTTCACATACAATTACTACTTCTGCCACTCTCAGAATAGCGTGTAACTGGGACACGAGCAAAGTTTTGGCCTCAAGCACGTAGAAGGGTGAAGCTGAACTGTTCCCAACTCTGTGGGAATTCCGGGAGCTGGTGAGGAGATCCAGCACAGAGCTGGAGGCCCACTGCAGAAGTCAGCTAAAGTTGAGCTGTCAGAACTGCGATCCAGAATTTCTCCCCCCCAGCTCTTGCCTAACTCTGAACCAGTCTAAATCCCATAATTGGCTTATTTCGGGATTTTGAAGTTCCTGGTGTAGATCCAGCCTGAGCAACTTGGTACCAAAGATCAAGCAGCATTCAAAAAACTGCAAGTGTCCCTCTGGCAGCCTAATAATTTGGGTGTTAGAAACATTGACTTTTGTCCCAGAAATGCTGTATAAGTCGGGTGCAGATTTGGCCTCATACCTTCAGCCAGTTTAACTTGGCAGTACTGACTTTAGTAAGATACCTGTGATTTAAATCACCTGGGGACCTGCTTCTACTGATTTCTCTTGCTCACAAAGTCAGCACTACTCTCCCTAAACAATAAGGCACTTTCTTGCTAAACCATTAAGTGTCCTTTTGCAGAGGGAAATAAATTATGAGATGTCATGTTTTGCATAGCAACTACACAAATGTTACAACCTTTAAAGAACAGCATGGCAAAACTTAGCCTTACTGCCTACAAAAGTGAATATCAGATCTAATGTTCTTCCTTATCCAGGAGTAAGACAACCTAAGGTAGGCAGGCATGACAAAAAAAGCTCACAGGGAAACAAGTGGTCCAGAAAGCAAGAAGGTTTAGGATGGCAGTTACAGAAGAAATTCAGAAAAGTGCTCTTGGGAAAAATCTGTCTGCTTTCTGGTGCCTTACAACATTGGGATCAGTTTACACATAAGTAACAATTCAGCTTGAATTCTATCATACTGTTCTCAGATAAGATTTTTTTTAGAAGCTTGAAATATGTATGCTGTTTAATGTTAATTTTCCCGTCTGTTAACTTCAGGGTTCCTTAGCTTCCCGAAGTCTGCTGCATAGTTTCCTTAAGTTGCAATTTGCTCCTATGCATTTGTCCAAAATATTTTTAACTGTTGAGCCCAAAGTGCAAGAATATAACTTCTGAAATAATAACAAAGGGTCTGACGGTTGCTAGTTTGACTGGAATAGTTAGAGGTGAGGGGAGTAATAGGATACTCATCTGATTGCTTAGTTCGTTATGTGATGATTTATTTCTGAAATATTTTAAAATGAATGATGTACATAAATGCATGCAGCTTTGAATGGCAATAACATAAATCAGCAACAGTAATAATGACTGTGAGGTCTTGCATGTGTAAACAAGCATATGTGCAATATAAATTCAATTATCTCAACGTCACTGAGGATATAAAATAATTTCACATTTGTGACTGAATAACTGCAGAGATTTTTGTTGGAAATAAAAACAGATGGAGGAGACAATCTTATTCTGGGTAGCTGGAGTCTGTCTGTTGAAAACTGAAGTATATGAATGTATATGCATACGTGTACAAAAATAGAGGCAAGCACGATGGCTGCAGTCCTCAGCAGATATAAATCAGCATAACTCCACCGACAGTGGTGGAGGTGTGCTAATTTACACTAGCCAGCACGGGGGTAAGTGTGTGTGTATATAAAACAACTATTTCACCTGTCAGCAGTCTGGTGTTTCACATCACCACTTCATACAGGAAGGGAAAGGATGCAACAATCTGCGGAAGCCACTCCGCAGCGTGGTTTTATCCCTCCTAGGATGCAGTGCTGGGATCAGGGTCTAAACAGCATCAGCATCATCTTGCAAACACCGGGTATGCTTTAATGTCATCGGGGAGCCCGGGCACAATCCATCTCGAATATCTATCAAGCAGAGGGGCATACAGCAATCATGTACTTTTTAACAGGCGGGAGGCTTTTCGCTTGTCATAGCCGGTGAGCCCCCAGGGAGGTGAGGCTGCTGCCATCCTGATTCCCAATATATGCTGATTCAGTCATTAAAATGTGCATTCATCTTCCTTCTCCCAAGACCTAGCTGCGCACAGCAGGTTTAACTAAATTGCCAATAAGAAAGCCTCTTAAATCATCTGCAGTCCTGACTGGCAGCCTCACAAGCAGATGCAGCAACCGATCCCGGGGCAAACGGAGTCTGTTCAGCAGCAGCTTTGCACTTTCGTGTGTACCAGCTAGGTTTGTGTTGTAATCACTAATGAGGCAGCACATTGAAGGCTGAAGGAGGAGGGGCAGAGGAAGAGTGAGAAAAACAGTTGGGAAGGGGAAGGTGAGAGTATTGGAAAATTCTCATTACCTTCTCCGGGGCTGTAGGATAAAAGGAACAACCCCTTCCCTTAAGTGCCCCTGGCTTCAGGGTACAGAGAACCGTTAATCAGCTTGTTCTCATGCAGCAGGGACCTGCAGGAGGGCTGGCTGGAGAAATGCCAAGGACTGTCACTTCACACATCTTGAGAAATCTCCCCCCTTTGGCTAAGATTTTAATGGCTTTGGGACATGTCTGTGTGTGTGTGTGTGTGTGTAAGAGAGAGAGAAAACGTATTCCCTTGTCACTCTTCCATGTCTCACACACACTACTGCAAATACCTACTTTTTCCTATGCGTACACATGAAAGGTGGTTTCAGTAACTGTTTGCAGAAGTGCTAGAAAGGAGACCTGTTTCTGGCAGCAAGTCCTCTCTGTCAGGCATTGCCGGAGCCTATCACGGCTGCCAGACCGTCTCTGGAGAGGCATAAAGTCCCAGGAACTCTTTAACCAGGTGTTCAAGCTCAGGTATTGCCTAACTAGATGGACACAATTAGCCTTGCCTCCCCGTTAGTGAAAGGTCAAGATTTCACTTTGGGCTGTGATTTTCTAGAGAGGACTGTCTGACCCTTCCTGATACAGGATTTACTATCGATGCCGTGAGAGCCTGCAGCAGTTTCCTCCGCACTAATGTTAAGGTTAGATTATTGGTCTGTCTCTTTTTCTATGATGGGGTACGCACTGCATCTGCATTGGAAAAAAAAAAAGTATAGGAACTGTCATTAAATTGAATGAATAAAATGAACTCAGGCATCTCGTTGCCGAGTCCTGCTGCTGAATGTTAAGTGCCACGGACCTGCTGCACCCTTCAGGAGGTGTCGAAATCTCTGCATGGGTGAATAACCAGATGATGGAGTGGCTCAACATGGGCACTTGTTTGTGACAGAGTTGCAGTCTCTCTCTCCTCGCTTGCGTTTTTTGGGTTTGTTTTTTTTTTTCCTACGGTACCGCAGTATAATGTGAAGAGATGGCAAGTGTCTACTTGTCCTAGACGTTGCTGAAAACCACGTGCTTCTCAGCATCTCTGAAAAGCAACAGACAAATGTAAAACCTGGGGGAAAACAGCAGAGCATGCAGGACTCAACATATTTAAAAAAAAAAAAAATAATCCCTCCTTGAATTCCAAACTAATCTCCATAATCATATATGATCGTGAGAGCTGGAAAACATTTAAAAAAAGAAAAAAGAAATTAAGTGTCTTCAAAAAGAAGTGCTCAGAGGCTTCAGAGAAAGGGCTTCCACTAGCAAAGAGTTATAAATTGCCAGGCAGTAACTTGTCTCTAGCGGGATCAGAAGGAAGACAAGTACTTTAGATCTCCAAAGAAACGACTCCACTCCAAGCCACAGAGAGGGAGACAACTGGTGAAATATATGTGCCCAAAAGGGACCTCATGACAAACATTTATCAGTATAATTGGTGCCCCGGTGACGAAAGCATCAATAGTTGACAGCGGTTAGTGGAAAAATTATTTTGTCTCTTTTGCACCATCTTTAATGTGAAAAAACTAATCTGTTTTGGGAGAAAATATTCGGCACACACCGGAAATTAACACTGCCTTTCTGAACGCCCAGCTCAGTCTCCAGACCTTTCTTCCTATAGACAAATGTTCAGCAAATACAATGGCAGAGCACTGTAAAGGCTGCCAAAACTATAAAACGACTCCAGTAATTTCATTTTATTTTCTACAGTGAAAGTTATGTGCCAAGTTTTCTTTAAAAAACTCAGACACCCAAAACTTTTGAATTGAATGTGCAATTTTCCATAAAGAATTGATGAGATAACTTGTTAAAAATTAGCACACTCCCTAACAAGTAGTAGATTTACACCAAGAAGTTGGTGCTTTGCTGTTACGGAACACATCAGAGACAGAGGGTTTTTTTCTGGGTCCATTTTGGGAAAGAATGTAAACAGAGGATGCTAAAGAATTTGAGCTCTGTCTTAAAGCAATTTTTTTTTCCTCCATAATTTCACAGCTAAATCTCCCTTTTCTGCTGCTCACAAAGCTCTCTTTATTTTCAGCCTAGGTTTATTTGATTTTCTCCCTGTTTGTTTGTTGTTTTTTTTTTCCTTAACATTGCCCTTCTGGGGGACAGGACAGCTACAAACCCCAGTGTTTATTTATAGAGTGTGATCAAGTTTCTAGCTAATTTTAATTTTTTTAGGCCAAGAAAACTAACTCTTGGAGGACACATCTCTGTTGCATGATGGGCTTGCACTGTCTGGGGCCGATGAATCCACCAGACAGGGCACAGCGCCGTGCAGGGAACGGGTCCAGGCCCACGGGCACGGTAGGGAGGTTGGCATGGCTATATTGTCTTTGCATTAGCACAGAAGAAAAATCCTGTCTCCAGCTGTATGAAGATCCCAGTAGATGGTTTGACATCTATTCCCACCTGAAAATCTGAAACTATCCTTTTCAAATCAGGGAAATAGATGACATTTCACATGATTTCTGATTAGTGTCTTGCACAGTGACACAAAGCTCTACTGGCTATACCAGGAAAGGTATTTTCCAGTTGTGCCACTTGGTTTTTCATGACCACACTGTGTTGGTGGCTCACAACCCTCCTGCAATCAGCGAGTGCCCCTGGGTCTCCCTCCTTCCCTGTCATTTTCATCTGAAACTCCCAATTTGCAGAAGTTCATGTTATAAGCTCGTTAAGTGCATGACTTTGCACGTTATGCAATTAAATTTCATCCCATTTCTAATACTCTACAGTCAAGGTCATTTAGTTTTTCCTGTACGATATTGCAGTCTGCCTCTCTGTTGAGCTTTGTGTCATCACCAAACTTCATTAGTACCTTCCAACTCCTTATCCCAGAGTCACTAATGAAGATGTTAAAAAATCAATCCCAAATGTTTAAGGATTTCCACTAATGATAGTTCTTTCCAGACCAATTATTGTTTCTCTTCCTTTGCTGATTCTGAACTCATATCTCTTGGTACTTTCTTCATATAACCTCTATAAATAATAATTTCCTGTAAGGTGTTGGCTGTTAGCTACAATATAGAAAGATGAGATTTAGGTTTGGGTTTGGTGGTGGGGATTCTGTATTTCACAAAGATTTAGTTATCCTTTGGTATCAAAAAGTATAATGATCCTCTGACCAATCTAACACTACGAAATGCATACTATATTTTATCCAAATTTCTATTTAATTTCCCGCTTTTAAATATTCACCACTTTAAAATATGTGTTAATTTTACATCGAGTTCAGATTCAATTCTTGATTCTGGAACCTTTTCCTCCTCCTTTCTTATATATGAATAGTGTGCTTGCTGTTTTCTAGTCAGATGGTACTCATCCGTGCTTCATTAAAAATTCAGAATGTTTTTCAGATTGCAGTGTGTAAATCACCTTCTTTCTCAAAAGACCATACTGAGTATTCTTCCATTCCAGATGTGGTCATTTCTGCCTCTGTGCATTCACCCCCATTAGTCATTTAGCCTTTATTTCCATCCCATTAACGTCATCTCTCTTATTGAAAAATGAGGCAAAATATTAGTTTGGATCTGGAGCCATGTCATTATTATGTTTCGTATTTAGCCCATCCTCACTACACAGTGGACTCATTTTCTTATTTATGTGTGTGACAAGAGATTTTCACTGTTTTTTTCAATTTTATTTAGAAAGTCTAACTTTTTTTTTTTTTTTAATCAATTCATTCACCTTGTGCCTTATTTTTACCAAAAAAAAAGCTTGGATTACCATCCTTTGCCAGCTCCAAATAGCATAGAGTACTTCCCTCCGCTGTTACTTCTTAGTGCACTTTATCCATCACTTTTTTTAATAATCCTGGGTGAGATCAACGGTCTGCAGCGCCTTGTTCACGCAGCTAGAAGCACTAAGGTGTATCAAAACCTGCCTGGTCTCAGCTGGAGCTGCCTTGGCAGGACAGAGAGCTGGAGCTGCAGAGCCCTGGGTTCCCCCTGTGTCACCCCGTGTTTTCCAGAGGGGGGCAGAGCGAGCAAGCGTTTCTGGACCAAGATGGGATGACGGGAAGTGTGGGCTCATTAAAATCGGTCAAAACCTTTCCAAACGTGCTCTGGCATGTCTGAGGTTTGCCAAGTCTATCCCAGAATCAACATTCTCTCTCTGCTCTTCTCGGTATTGAGATACTTAGTGCAGGCATATCGCCACAGGGCATGAGAACATGCGATGAGCAACAACTACTACACACGCATTTGGAAACTGCTGGGGGAACCCATTGGTGTGACACGTTTGAAGCCACAAAATTAAATCCCTGGTTTATATTCAAGGCTCAGAGGGATGGCTGAACATATGCCATGAACATATAAAGTTGCCACCTCTCAGCAGAGAAACCCTAACATACTGGATATGAATATACTCACTACTAAATTAGCTCATTTCCCCTGACTTTAAAGCTCAATTGAAGAGCAACACTTCTCAGATGAAACACTCCAAAAATGCACAAATGACAAGTTATTCCAATATCCTGCTACCTTGCCATAGCCTGATGAAGTTCTTGAGTCCACAGTGTGGTTTCTCTTAATGCAGTGCCTGTTTTACTACTTCTAATAATGAGGAGAGTCACTGAATTTCACTGAATTTTTTGGAGTTGGAAGAGACCATAGAGATCATCAAGTCCAACTCCCCTGCCGAAGCAGGATTGCCCAGAGCTAGAGCATGTTACTCAGGACTGCATCCAGGCGGGTCCTGAAAATCTCCAAAGAAGGGGACTCCACGACCTCCCTGGGCAGCCTGTTCCAGGGCTCTGGCACCCTCACTGTGAAGAAGTTTTTTCTCATATTTGAGTGGAACCTCCTATGTTCCAACTTGTGCCTGTTGCCCCTCGTCCTCTCACTGGCAACCACTGAAAAGAGTCTGGCTCCCTCCTCCTTCAAACCATCCTTTAGATACTTATAGGCATTGATAAGGTCTCCCCTCAGCCTTCTCTTCTCCAGACTAAAGAGCCCCAGTTCTCTCAGTCTTTCTTCATAAGGGAGATGCTCCAATCCTTGAATCATCTTCAGAGTCCTGCAGTACTGACACCCCAGTCCTGGGATTGAGGAGGTCTGTATCTTATTCCCATTTATCTCACATATATGCTAAATGACAATGAACAAAATTATTATTTTTCCTTAAATTTCCTGCTCCATAGACTGATAGTAATGCTAGTCTAGGGTGTGGAGATGTTATAGGTCCTAATTCCTTAATATGGGTAATGTGATTTCTGTATCATCAAAAGAAGGTGCAAAAGAAGACCAGGATATTATTATGGCAAACAGGCCACAAATCTTTGAGGATTGAGTTATATTTAGCTTTTTTGAAAGCCAGTGCTTTAATTGTTAAACAGCCGTTTTTGTAAAACAAATGCTGTTGTGTCTTCTAACAGTCAGAAGTGACACAACAAAACAAGAGTTTGAGACAGAGCCAGGATGGTTTCTAATGCTTTAAACTGGGATGAGCCTTGTAGCGTGACAGCCGCTCAGGAGTTTATTTTTCTGGCTTTGAAGTCTGAGTTGTACTTAGCGATGGGATCTGACAAGTTTCTGCTGCCTGACATCATCCCTGCTCACCTGGCAGCGCAGAAGAAGGTGTCTCACACTAATGCTGTCAAGCTAAAGCTCCACTGAGAGGACAGTGATGAATGCCAGTTTAACTCTATTGAGCTTGTAGTGGGTGGGCAATGGATGAAGGCCAGATAGACGAAGCAGAAAGAATTAGAAATGGAAATGAAAGGCTTCAGTGCATATAGTCTAATTCTTTGTGTAGTCAAAATGAGGTTTCTTGACTAAACAGTGATCTTTACTAAATCAGCTTTTCCCCACAAGCCCACATACCCATAAAGCATTTGTCTCCTTGAATTACTGGCCATGGCAGGCAGTGCCACACCTCTACTAGGAGGAATATGTTCCTGAGGAGATAATGACAATTCTGCAAGAAAGCAGTCGTCCTTTGACTTAAATGCCCTTTGCCTCATTGTCTATTCTAGTGACTTATCTCCAGCTACGCATGCAGGCTCACCGTATCATTCCTTAGGTGAACAAATTTCAACATCAACAAGATGAGCACAGCCAACACTTTAATTGCTCAGTGAGTGATATTTAAACACTTTTAATACTGCCAAATCAAACCCAATTTCCTCCAGAACAAGGCTACTCATTGATGCCCCTTGAAAGATATTTTCATGACGTTTAGAAGTAGGTTGTGGATCAATACAGTTGTACTCTGTGGAATATTTTAGTTCATCACATGGTGCAATTGTCCGTGACCACAAATACACAAAGCCAGCAATCACTGGCCAACTGAACCTGTGCTAATTGCAAGTCTGAATGCTCTAAAACAAGCAGCACCACCGTTTCCTTAGATAATCACTGCTTTTGGATTGCCGCCTTCTTGTGGATACCTTTTTGTTGCAGATGCTGTTAGGATGCAGGGTTTTATTCCCTTCTTCCAATTTTGAGGCATTGCTCGTATTCCGTGTGCTACGAGGGACAGCCTTTCCTCTCCATCTCATCATCCCTCTGTAAAGGGAAACATAACAGGATTGCATCCCCATGAATACCAACTGCTGGATATTGGGACACTCCCAGGACAGGACACCCCCCCCAGAAAAAAAAAAAAAACAACAAAAAAAAAACCCAAAAAAACTTAAAAAAGGAGGGAGGGTGCTGTTTTGTTAAAGCAGCCTAATAGCCATTTTTCATTGTGTTAGTTATGTTAAGCGCATATAGAAAGCCAAGTAGGTATTAAATAATAGAACGTGTTTGAAAAAATAAAACCTGGTGTATTGCAAAGCAAGGAGAAAGGCTTCCCACCTGCACAAAAGGGATTTAGCCAAACGCAGCACCAAAAACCTGCTTCCTGCAAAGGTGAGAAGAAAAGGAAGCTTAAGTTCAGGAGATGCTTTCAGTATCAGAGATAACTACCCTTCAGCTAAGCCTTGACTAGTGTGAACTGTTTCACATTTACTGTGAAACAAGGAGGTAGTTGAGCCAGCTGATCTGTCAGAAAGATGAAACAGCCCCAGATGACAGAGTCTGGCTGGATGGGGTGGATCGGCCACTTTTCTGGAGTGGGATATGTCTATGGGATTTTAGGTATTAAATCTGCTAAAACATCTACTGATAGGGCATACATGCATTACCTTGAATTGGTGTTTCCTGTGTAACCAAGATGTTGTTAGGGACCTATGGGCCAGAGAAGGTCTCCTCTCCAGCTTTAGGCTCTGGGTTGCTGAGCTCTGGGCAGGAATTCCCCTGGTTGTGGGGTCCTGAGCGTACTTTCCCCCACTTGTAGGACCCTGTTTGACTCAGCAGCTTAATTAGCTGAGTCCAAAGTCAAGTCCCTTGCTAATAAGAGCTACTGTGAAGAAAGCTAGAAGCAATGTCCCACCCTCCAAGCCTTCCTTTGGGACCTGCTTTCAAGCTGAAACTCCTTAGCTTGGCTATACCTCTGCTGCATTACAGCTCTGTGTGTCCAGACCAAACACCTCCTTGGACCTGACTCTGATCCTGACAGACTGACTTGACTTCCTGGCTTAACCCTGGACCAGTCTGATCCCAATGGACTTACAGGTCTATCACTGGACTAAGGCTGACCTAGATCACTGTCCCTGGACCTGATCCTGACCCTGCCTGTCTAAACTTCCTGACTTCTTGTTGGGGAGGTCACAGACCCTGCCTGCCTTGCGGTCACCCTCTGCTCCTAGCTCCCCTTCCCTTGCAAAACATCTTGCCCTTGCTGCTCCCTGACATCTGGAAAGCGTAAACCCACATTCCTTTTTAGAGCGAATAGGTGGCTGAAAGACACTGCATGGATCTAAACATATCCCAAAGCATCCCAGATGTCATTATCTAAGACTCAGTGGCTGATTCACAAGAACAGCAATGCAGCAGAGTATCAAAGACTCACAAAAGCATTGTTTGGGAAGGACTTCTGGAGATGTCTAGTCCAGTCTCCTGTTCAAAGTGGCACCATCGCTGAGATCAGGTCAAGTCAGCTATGGCTTAGTCGATCTCAGTTTTGAAAACCTCCAAGGATGAAGAGACTCTGTAGAACCTGTTTCAGCCATGCAGGACCCTCCTAGTGACTTTCTTCTCTTAATCTCAGCCTCCCAAGCTGCAATTTGTGGTTATTTATGGTTGTGGTTGGCACAATGCTAAAATTTCTCAGGTACTTCTGGACTGCACACTGCTGTTTATCATGTCAGCCACTGTAACTAATCAAATGTCATCCACTGATTGGCTGAGAGTACACTTTATATCATCATCCAAGTCTTTGATGCAGATGATCACGCGGACCTTAGTATCGACCCCTAGGTTATTTTTTGGTCTTCATCTTGAGCTTTTGATCACTCTTTGAGCCTGATGATCCAGCCAATTTTTAACCCACCTAACAGTCCATCTAACCAACCCTTCCTTCCAGCCCGTACTGATTCATCTTCCAAAGAAGTATTCTGTGAGAGATTGTGTCAAAAGTCTTAATAAATTGTTCTCCACTCATCTTCCTGGCAAGAGAATGCCAAGAGAATGATGTTATTCTCCTGGTCAGCTGCACCACAGTTGCTTACTTACATGGCTGTCTATGGTCACTCCCTTCTCCATTGTGTCCTGCCTTGATTACTGTCCCACTGTAACACACAGACAGACACTACTTGTCTGCTTTGAGTAAATTTTCGTCACGAGTCACTTTTAGTCTCTCTAATTTGTAGATACACAGCCTGGTTTGAGCCTCAAACCTCTTACCATGAAGCCACACTACTGCTCCCCCTGGGTGAACGGGGAAATCCTCCCAGTCCCTCATTTCTGGGATTGCTTAAGTCCTTCTGCTGGAAAAGTTTGACTTCTCCTCCGGGCCGTGTCAAGCCTCTCTTTTATCCTGGACTCTTCACTCTTGCGTTGTGGGGTTTTTTTTTAAACTTTTAAAAAAGATTTATCGTTTCTTTTCAAATATGTTTGGAAAATGAGACATCTGCAGTACATTTATAATTTTCTAGCTGACTGCAGAGCTATAGCAGGCTACAATATTACAACACATTAAAAGGTCCATCATACTGGGTTCCTGCTGGAGGCCTGAGCTGGGTAGAGAGACAGGCATAGCCCTGGCCATAACACCTACTGGAACTGCTTTTGATTGATCTAAGCATCAAACCACTCTCGGGTTTTGTTTGAGATACCCAGTTGTTCCCCTCCAGAACAGATCCCAGGGCAAATCCAGCCTGCATGCTGTGCTGCTGGTCAGGGAAACAGGACCCTGGAGTGAAACAATGAGTAATCCAAGCTGACGGGCTAGTGACCCGTTGACCCTTAGATAAAGAGCTCATTGTTGATGCTGTTAACACAGGGAAAAGAGTGATCCAAATCTTCTTAAGTATTTCCAGTAGATGGAAGGTCTGTCAGGGAGCGAGACATCTTGATTGACATCTCTTGGTGAGCGAAGAGAAAAGACCACATTGGCCAAGTGTCACTTGCATTTCTGTCATAGGACACTTAGAGCATACTTTGCTAATTTGTCATTGCTGTATTTTGCTCAAATGCTCCATTAAGTGTTAAGTAAAAGAAACAGCATAAAGCTGCTCATTCTTTTGGGGTCAAAAGGAGTCAGAGAGCTGCAGAGTTTACTTGTGATGAGGGCTCACTGCAGTCCGGTATGGCTGAGTTGTGGAGCATGGGAAAAATAGAGGAAAAAATGTAGAAGTGCTCCCATATAGTGTTTCTCCTGTAACAACTCTGGGTAGAACCCTCCACGACACTTTCTTTCTGAAAACTTTGTGACAGATTTTAATAATTCAGAGATGGCTTTTGCTGAAGCTGTAGGACCTCATCAACGCAGCTGAGGAACCCGAGGAGGACTCTCAAGTCAGCAATCAAGCTCTTTCACTGCTCTTTCAGGGGGAGTCAGCATTGCTTTGGAGAACACCAGGCACATCACTCTGCAGGGTTAGCGGCGATCCTTCTCAAACACTGGGTTCTGGCAACACTGAATACCAAACCAACACTGAATACCAAACAGCTGGTGATGCAGCTGTGGAAGGGGAAGAGAAAAAGTGCCACTGCATAAAGGCAGTGTCATATCGGGCACTTCAGACTGTGACAGTCAGACTGTTGCTAGGAGCGAGAAACTGCTAAAAACCTTATATAATAGACATTTACAACTAATATTATCACTGGATTTCCCAAATGTAGGCTGTGTTCCTTTCAGGCAAGCACATTCAGTTTCTGTCTTATTTCTTTCACTCAATGAATCATAAATACTGACTCAGAGGGATAGGAAATGCCTGATAGCTTTTTCTCTTCTGCATTTGGAACGAAGCAGGAACATGTTTCCATTCCGTATGATATGCTGGATACAGGACAAATCTGTGACAAAGAAGGATGAGAAATCTGCTAAAGATGCCCAGATAATGTAAATTGAAGAGGAAGTGGGTGAGGATCTTCCTGAGTGCACTAATGGTTAAATAACATGGAACTACAGAAGATGGAAGGTTTATTAGTCAAATCTTCATATTTCAAAGGGGTTTGAAGACTTCAGCATCTATAGTCTGCTTAGCATAACATCACCACTGTGCAAAAGAATGGAGTTTATTAGAAGCAATACACAGCAATATTTAATAAAAGCTTTTGAAGAAAGCTACATCTTTTAAAAGACCACAGTAAAAAAAAGCCTAGAAGTTTCTCTTTTTTACTTTTTTTTTTCTGGGGAAAAAAAAAAAAAGGTTCATTTGTTGATAAAGGCCCTGTGTGGAGCATCTCAGGGCACTGATTTAATGCCATGCTACATCTTGACTAAAATTTCACACTCTGAGAATGAGGCTCCCCCTTATGAAGTGGTTTTGTTACCTGCCCATGTCTCTAGGAGGTGTCTCTTTGAACGGATAAGCACTTTCTGTCTGGCCTTGAGGAAAGTACAGTGAGGAATAAAAACACTTTCAACAATAACATATGCCTTACTCTTCTACACAGGAAAGGAGATGAAAAATTAGGAAAGAGCTATGCAGGTTATCAGAGAAGGCTGCTGCTCAGCTGTGTCTCTACACAGGCAGCACTCTGCTTGCACTTACGTGTTATTTGAATCTCCTACCTGTATTTATCAAACAAGCCTTTTGTTTATGTTTCAATAGAACTAGAATCTTGCCTCCCGATTATTTTTCCTTTATTGCTATAGCACCTGGTGCAGCAGATAAACATAACCCATAATTAGGTCTGATTCAGCTGCTCTTGTTGGACTACTTTTTCTACCAGCCTGACTTCTGAACTCCAGGACAATTTTTTGGTAGAACTAAGAAATCTTCAAACCACATTAATGGCAGACACTGGTTTAAGGTTGACAACACACTTAGATATGGCAGAAATGCCAGATTCTTATAAATGACAAAATCATGCAAATAACACAGTTTATTTAGGAAAAAGGCTTCCAAAGTGGAGACCAGAAGTCATCTGTAGCTTTTATGGGCCCTTATGAGATGGTAATGAGTTTGAAAGATGGATGGTCGTTCTGGAGGTTGGTTTTTTTTGAAGTCTGAATGGAGGTAGCATGAGACTTCAGATGGAGACTGCTCAGCAACGCATCCCAAAGTGTAGGCATTCAAAACCACAACTCACATTAAAAACAGTGGCCAAATCCTGCATTTCTTAGTTGTCTGGTGGATCATTTGATTAAGACCTACCCTTTAAGGCCTCTTAAGATCCAGTGAAGAGAGGGACAAGCAGAGATGGGCTGATATGGCCTCTAGATCTATTTCTGGAAGAACATAGCTCCATATACTTTTTTCTCAAGAGCATGGTAAAAAATATCTGAGGAGAATTTGACAGAGTATTCACAAAGGGAACAGTGGGTTCTGAAATTAAACTAGGTGATAAGTTTTCATCTCAGAAAATCAAAAATCTCCTGGGAGGTGCCATTAAAAACTGCTGCAGCACCAGTTAGTGCAGTGTCATCTGATCAAATGAACTGCAGGACACGAATATGGCAAAAACCTGGATCAGATAAACCAGCCTGCTCAGGACTGCTCCCCTTTGTTACAAAAATATGTGCTTCATCCCACTACTTTCCTGACACATGGCACAAAGCGTAAATGGATTGGACAACAAAGAGAGACTTTGTTCCCTTCCTGCCTGCCACAAAAGACTTTGCTGTGTTAAAGACAGAAACCACGGCACGTTAATGTGCCGTTCCCCACCTGATGCCTGCCCAACATCCTTACTCCCAGCAGCTAAAGAAGGGCTGTTTCTGCCTGAATCTGCAGTGTATCTTCATTGAATGGATTTCAGAGAACTGTGGTGGCAAATACTGGGTCGATCAAACCTAACTGTCAGCCTGAGGTATATAATTCAGAATGTTCAAGCACCTTAGCAGAAGCCCTGAAGGTAAGGCGTGCACACCAGCTACAGAAATAAACAGCTTGAATGATCAGATGAAACACATTTATGAAGTTCTGTATGCCTCTACCTCTGTCTTAAATAGAGGAAAATCGAACTTAATGAGCTCTGACAGCTTTCACAAGTCTGACAGGAAACAGACCAGAAATTTCTATCTTATATTAAACCTATAAGCATGGTAGCACCCTACTAACTGCTCCAGGCCTGCTCTTCTCAGTTTTCTTCCATGTTCAACATTGTCAGCAAATTCCAGTATGAGTAGCTTGCTGTCACTTTGGCTTAACACCCAAGGGACTATAAGAAATAGTCACAACTATATAATTATATAGTTAGAACTATTTCATAATAGTCAAATAGCCAGCCAGTATGACGTGTAATACAGAGGGGCTGCTCGTTTATTACGGTGCAAAGCTGCACAACCCCCAGAAGAGCACTGAGCAGGGATGTCCATGGCAGGGCACACAAAACCATGCGTCAGCTGAGACACTGGAAACTACATACACATTTAAGCTGAGACAAATTGTAGTCCTCTGAATGCTGCTTGTAGGTCCTCCATCACCGTGAACGATAACCAAAAAGACGGTACTATCATTCTTTCAACAGCTACAGAAAGAGACGTTGTGGTATGTTGTGCTAAAATATCATTATGCCGGGCTGTTTCCCACACAGTGTGTTACTAGTGGTGGCCTCACGGTCAGGAACAGGTGGGAAAAGAAATGACTTATCCCAGGTTGCTCCCAAGAACTGCCCATTGCTTGTTGCAGTGGTGAACAGCCTCTGCTCCATGGGTTTCAGAGCGGATGCTCTGAACACTGAGTTTCACAGGACAGGACACAAACCCTTAGGTCACAGTGCCTTGTACCAAAGGACCAAGAAGAACTGGATACAGAAGTGAGATTTAACAGACAACTTTTCTTTGCATTCATTAGTCTGATTATGCTGAGATTTTCTTCTCAGCTATGATAAGGTTGCTTACTAGATCTTGATTTCTTGAGAGCATTAAATCAATTTGATTTCATTATGCCAACTCTTTGAGATAATGTAATTAATTTTTAAACAAAACAAACACAAACAAACGAGAAATGAGGAACCTGTATACTTCAGGTCAATCCCTTCCTGCACTGTTCCAGCTTTATACTTGTGGTTGGTTGATTTGATCACAAATCTGGAGTGAATGGTAACTCAAAGATGAGGATGTCTGGTCCATTTTCTCCTACTAGTTATTTGCAGAGACTATAAGTTGAAAGAGAAAGGGAGGCTTATTACTTTATGTTACCACACCAACATTTATCTCTCATTATAGAAATTATCCAGTCATTAATTATTATGGAAAGATCTCTTTTATGGTGAGGTTATGAGAAACAGTAATTGGAGCATGCTTCATGCCATAAATTTAGTACATTGTAAATGAGTAGTTATATATATTAACATTTAAAAGAATCATTACTACTTAGCAATGACAGAGGAGGTGTTGGACAGGTTCAGTGAATTGATGGAGAAGTGGGAAGAGTTGCTACTCGAGGCAAAGGCCACTTATCCCAGTCAGCCACTAATTCCCAGGAAGTACCCTGTGCCAAGATTGCTAATGCAATTATCATATTTTATAAGACATGAGAATGGTTTTCACTTTTTGGGTAAGTGAATCTTGCCTCTTGAACAGGTTGAAGAACAGATATGCACTGTCACATAAAGACGCTGACAATTTTTCTTGGCTTTACATTTATGTACTGTTGTATAGAGCTGGCTGAATATTAACTGATGTCGAAGGCACCTACGTGTTAAGTGCAAAGATTTCCACCATTTTGGAAAGGGAAAATATATGTGTGCTTAAAGTTTGCAAAGCATTTGAATAAGAATCAATAACTGGTTTTTATCCAGAGGTCATTTGTGATGCTCTCTAGATTAGTTCTGTGAGTTCATTGCCAAACACCTGGAGAATAGGGATCAATAAGGGCAGAAGGAGAAATTTAACAAATATCAGTCATTATTTAAATTAGCAAAGACAGTTAAAGAGGATTATCCAAACCTTAGAAAAGGAAATATAGATTAAATAAGATGAAAGCATAGAAATTCAGTTTCAACGAATACACACTGACCTGTGTCAAAGGTCTGTGGAAGTCAATGGCAGTTTCCAGAACAGTATTGCATGAATAGAGCTTTCTGGTAAATATCATAATCCCCTTTGATCACTTTGTCTAAAAAAAGACCTAGTAAATGCTGAAAAGGTCTATGGTGGGATAATGCAAAGGTTAAAGCTATGAGGAGGACGAGGCACATTTTAAAACAAAAAGATACAACTAAAAGAGGCAATGTGATGAGTATTTAAAATAACAACCAATATCATGAAAAATAGATATTTGATCCTGGTTTGTCCTTTAGATTACCACAAAGACAAGAAATATCCATCCTGAAAGGCAAGAGACATAAAATAGTACAAGTACTCCATTTTCTACCATTTACAATTAACCTGTGCAGCTCATTGCCACAAGATGCTACTGAAGGAAGCAGCCTGGTAAATTCCAGAACAAAAAAGCAGCATCTGCAGCTCAGCCCGTGACGAGAACAGGATAAGAACTACGAATCCTCGTGTTTTGAGGTTTCAGGCCAGGGCCAGCTGGGTCTCGGGGAAAAGCTCTCCTTTTGTGGCCCAATAGAGAAGGGAGCAGAAGCGAAGGGCAGATGTTACAACAGAAGAACTGCTGCTTTGTAATGGCATTGTGGCTTTTGTCTCTGGTTTTACAAATCTGGAGGACAGGATTTGGTATTTACTGGGAAATGTTGTATTAAAATGTCAGTGTGCATGTCACGCCTTCTTAGTGGTTGTGATTCATTTTCCTATAAATCACTAGAAAGACAGGAATATTTTTAGCTTTTCATTTATCTCAGGCAGTTGAACAACTGAATGGCACTGAGGATTTTGCACTGAAATCAAGTTAGCTGTGTGTCATAAGTTAAAATGGCTTTGTATCTTGTGATCCAACAGCAAAAGGTATTTTAAAACAGATTGTAGGTTAGTGGTTAAAAGAAGATGAGGCCTTGGTTATTATAAATTATATTCTGAGCTGAAACAGAATCCCTGTGTGAATTCAGACAAGTTATTTAACTTCTATGCATCTAAACTTCCCCACACCTGCATAACAGATCTGCCTAATGAAGATGCTGATAAACATTTAAGTGAATTTTGTGTTCCACACATCAAAAAATGTTATGTAAATGCAAGGCCTTATTACTGAGCTTTGTTCTGAGGCTCCTACAAATGAGTCGGATTGCTCTAACTGTCACCCCACATCAAACAAATGTAATTATATAGTGACATCATAGCTAGGGACATTTATCTGAGTGAAATTCTAGAGAGTTGTCACCTGGTATCCCACACAGAGCTTGGCACACATGCACAGGTTTATGGTGGGAACTATCGTGGACCATTCCCTAAAGTTCTTGGTTTGTTTGGGCTTTTTTCTGCCTCTCTTTCTCTTAATCTCTCCCCCAGGTCATCTACAAACAGTTCTCAAGGATCACTGGGCGAGTCATGAGGTGCTGCTTTCACATTGGGCGATGCAGCACCACGGATGCTAGCTGAGCTCAGCCCAGGAGCTGCATTCCCACGCTCTCTTCCCTTCCCCATCAACAGCCAGTGCAGCTCCTTAATAGCCAGGGGTATTATGTCAGCGCTGATGATTTTAGCAGTGTGCATCATGCAAAGGTGTTCTGCAACATGTCTGCTCCCAATTACGAGAAAGGGAATTGAAATAATCATAATCTGTGTTACTCGGCAGATTTGATTATGCCTTTGCTGCCGTGCCTTTAGAATCCATGCCGGTTCTTTCCTTCCTTAGGGAGAAATCTTTGACTGCCACCTCGCAGATGCTGGATGATGCTGGAGGCTGCATTTGGGCAACCAGGAGGAGATGCAGAAGGCTCGGGAGCTGGAAGACAACTTAGTTCTGTCCGCCCAGGCTTGCTGCAGGGCAAAGGACAGGATGAAGGTTGCATGCAAGAGATATCGCTAGAATAAATGCTCCTGGCAACAGTACCAACAGGAACAGATTGTGTGGAAAGTACAAACACAGGGGCACTTCAGGCAATGTGCATGCTGACTTCTAGGCTCCTCATTTTGTGTCTGAATTTCACTGAATTTCACTGAATTTTTAGAGTTGGAAGAGACCATAGAGATCATCAAGCCCAACTCCCCTGCCGAAGCAGGATTGCCCAGAGCACATCACTCAGGACACCATCCAGGCAGATCCTGAAAATCTCCAGAGAGGGGGACTCCACACCCTCCCTGGGCAGCCTGTTCCAGGGCTCTGGCACCCTCACTGTGAAGAAGTTTTTTCTCATGTTTGAGTGGAACCTCCTATGTTCCAACTTATGCCCGTTACCCCTCGTCCTCTCACTGGCAACCACTGAAAAGAGTCTGGCTCCCTCCTCCTTCAAACCATCCTTTAGATACTTATAGGCATTAATAAGGTCTCCCCTCAGCCTTCTCTTCTCCAGACTAAAGAGCCCCAGTTTTCTCAGTCTTTCTTCATAAGGGTCTGTAAAGATAAACTGAACAACCCTCTTGAGCATCAGTGAAGTCACTGGGAATTGTAGGTGCCCTGCTCCAATTTGTGAAAGAAATGCCAGATGTAAGTCTGGGTTCTGCAGTTTTGGTTCCAGCTTCCCATGCAAGCTCCAGGGCTGAGGGGGGTGTGTGAATTGTCTATTTTCCTTCTAGCACAACAGAGTCATAACACAGGAACCCCTGCACTGCCTTGCTGTGCAACACTACCCAACCTCGGCCTGACCAGTACTGCTACAAGGGGGGAAATAGTTCAGATTCTCATAAATCGTCCGCTGAGATGCTGAGCGAGCTGGAAATGTCGTTGGTGTGATCAAGCGGGCGGCAGAATAGATTCCCTCATCTATTTCAGGCAGCTGACAAACAATAACGCCCTTCAGCGTCTCCCCAGCTGGCCCAGGCTCAGATGACCAGCACGGTAACGAAAGCCTCCATAACCTATTAGCAAGTCTCAGGCCACCCATAGCTCATTGAAGAGATGTCTGCTCTGAGCCGAGATGGATGGCTTCCTCTGCGACGAAAACGGAGCGAGAAGTAAGACTGCAGGAGGAAGACCTGTTTCTATTTCATCCCTTGGCAGGGGAAATGATACTTGGAAGTGGTGGGGGGGAGAGTTTTGTTAAGTGTCTGGTACCTTTGTTTCATGTAACAAAAGAAAGACAAATGGTAACACATTCATAATTTTAGCACCGGTTTTGACATAATAGGACAAAATGGTGCCTGAGGATTCCTGTGTATCAAGCAGATGGGCCATCCATTATTTTCCTTCAGGTCAGGGGTCACCCTAAAACGAGAGTCAGCAATCATTTTGCAGGGTATAACAAAACCTTTTTTTTTTTTTTTTTTGCCTGCTTCTTAATCCCAGAAAGCACTACTGTCCTCTACTTTTGTGCACATACATTATCATTTTTGTCTATTATCTGCATCCCCGGAGACCTAATAGTCTTTTCTTCAGTGCGGCTTGATCTGGAGCAGCTGTAAGCTTTGCTGCAGGCAGTGTCTGCCAACCGCTTGCCTCTTGGTCAGTGTCGGTTCCCCGGGGGAGGGCAGGCATTCACTTCATTATTAGAAGCGTGGAAAAAAAATCCTATATTCATTTAGATCCAGAATAAATACGTAATATTTGGAACAAAGGACCCATGTTCCAGTCCAGCTGGCAGCGCTTTTACCATTGCCATTCTTCAAGGCCAGCTCCTGCTTAACGCATGCATTAAGGTCATTTATTTAAAAATTATGGAATGTGCTGCAAAAGCCTTTTTTCCTCTGTCAGTCTAAATTTCACCTTCCAGCATCTCTCATTGATCCTCAAGCAATAAGAGCTTGTGTGAAATAGCACTTCTGTAAAAATAAAGGTTGTTCAATTACAGTACTTGGGAGAAGAGACCAGTGGGTTTTTTTCAAAAAACTGGCCTGAGTCTTATTTTGTGATTTAACATTGTGTTCTTATTCAGGTATAAGATGAACGTGAATTTTGTCAATAAATTACGTCCTCCATTACTGTGGTAAAAAGGGATGTCAATAAAAGGCTTTATTGTTAGCTTACTACAGGCCATCCTAGTACTTTACATGATTACCCAAAGCAAGAAGGTGCCCTTCAAACCTGCTCATGTGCTTTTTGCTGCAGTCGTCCAGCACGGCTGTTTATGTTCCCTTCTATTTGAGACACACAAGAAATGGGCTCTGAACCAGATGGCTCCTCTTTGTTTCAAGAAGGAGCTCGATGGTTGGACTAGATGTTCTTAAGGGTCCATTCCAACCTAGACAATTCTATGATTCTAACCCTACAAAGGTGTAACCTTGGCAGGTTTAAGATACAGTCCTGGCCCTATTGATGTTAACAGACATGACCACTTCAACGGGATAAAAAACTCACCACTAATATACAGCAGCTACTTAAATCAAATTGTCTTTTTAGTTGACTCCCAGGTGAGGGAATACGCAGGGACTCCTTCCTCCAAAGACCACGCAGAAATGCTAACCAAAATTCAAGTGAAATGCAGTTCAGGGCAAAAATCCAGTGTCTGTGCATCCCTTGATGCCAACTTCCAAAAATTAAAGCTGAGATTTTTCTGAAGCAATGGTAGCAACTAAAGGCTAAGCATGAATTCTGAGTTAGCATGTCCAGAGGGTGATTTATCCTTCCATCCTCACCTTAGATGGCAGGATTACCTTTATCCTTATCCTTATCTTCATTCTCATCCTCATCATAACTGATGCTGGAATAAAACCACACCTGTGACTTTTTTTTTTTTTTTTTTTTTAGCTGATTAATGGTAAGCTGACTTTTGAATTCAGTTTCTTCAGCTTTTTAGAAAGAACTTGTGAAATAAAATAATCTTGTTGTAGGAAGGTAGGAAGTTTTGCTTATGTTACCATTTTTACATAATCATTTATGTAACAGAAGCAGTATTTTGGGGGGGGGGATCAATGAAAATATTTACTGGTAGCTTCTTTAAAAATTGTATTTGTGCTGGTATCCCCTACTTTCAAATAAGTCATAAATAGGGCCAATAGCAAACTTGTACTAAAAATGTTGTAAAAGAGAGAACTTTGTTATCAATGTGCTAAGTATTCTCCATCATGTAGGTGCCCTCTCTTTTCTAGCCATTTTATTGTAAGTTGAGAAGAGCTGAGGGTTGAGAAGAGGATGAGAGTGCAGAAAGAACAAGAAAGTATCTTGAGGATCCTTCCGTGGAGCCTCAAGCATCTTTTCTGTTCCCAGATATACATTGGCCTTGAGACTCACGGATTCATGGAATTGTTGGAGTTGGAAGGGACCTCTAGAGATCATCTAGTCCAACTCCCCTGCTAAGCAGGATTGCCCAGAGCACATCACTCAGGACTGCATCCAGGTGGGTCTTGAAGATCTCCAGAGAAGGGGACTCCACAACCTCTCTCACCAGCCTGTTCCAAGGCTCTGTCACCCTCACCCAAAAGAAGTTCTTCCTCATATTTGAGTGGAACTTCCCATGTTCCAGCTTGTGCCTGTTGCCCCTTGTCCTATCACTGGAAACCACTGAAAAGAGTCTGGCTCCATCATCCTTCAACCCACCCTATAGGAACTTGTAAACACAGATGATGTCTCCCCTCAGCCTTCTCTTCTCCAGGCTAAAGAGCCCCAGCTCTTTGAGCCTTTCCTCGTAAGGGAGATGCTCCAATCCCTTAACCATCTTAGTTGCCCTACACTGGACTCTCTCCAGTAGTTCCCTGTCCCTCTTGAGCTGGGGAGCCCAGAACTGGACACAGTATTCCAGTTGTGGCCTCACCAGTGCAGAGTAGAGGGGAAGAATGACCTCCCTCAACCTGCTGGCCACACATCTCCCTGTACAGCCCGGGACTCCATTGGCCCTCTTGGCAACAAGGGCACCTTGCTGGCTCATGGAGAGTCCGCCATCCACCAGGACTCCCAGATCCTTTCCCTCAGTAGTACTTTCCAGATCCACCCCTAACCTATATTGGTGCCTGGGGTTCTTCCTCCCCACGTGCAGGGCCTTACATTTGCCCTTGTTGAACCTCATTAGGTTCTTCTCTGCCCAGCTCTCCAGCCTGTCCAGCTCACGCTGGATGGCAGCACAGACCTCTGGAGTGTCAGCCAGCCCTCCCAGTTTGGTATCATCAGCAAACTTGCTGAGGATACACTGTGTCTTCTCGTCCAGGTCATTAATGAATATGTTGAACAGGACTGGGCCGAGTATTGACCCCTGGGGGACACTGCTGGTTACAGGCCTCCAACTTGACCCTGCTCCATTAATGACAACCCTCTGAGTTCTGTCACATAGCCAGGACTCAATCCACCTCACTTCCACCTCATTTAGCCCACACTTCCGTAATTTTCTAATGAGGACATTATGGGAGACAGTGTCAAAAGCCTTGCTGAAGTCAAGGTAGATGACATCTACTACTCTCCCCTCATCCAGCCATCTAGTTATAACATCATAGAAGGCTATCAGATTGGTTGAGCATGATTTACCCTTGGTAAATCCAGGTTGACTCAGAACAGTAGAAATTTTCCCTTTGTTTTGCAGTGATGGAATAAGCCATATTGTTAGTGCCCTGAAAAGAGAAAAAGGAGAATATGATATTTTCTGTCATACCGTGGATCTTAACTGTCATGAAGTTAGTAAAGGCTACTCAACCTTTTTATTATTTGGCTAACATTGACTAGTTCTAATGATAACAATAGAAATGTTAGTACTGTGTTACTGGAGTTGCCTTTAAACATTGGTTACTAATTGAGAGCTTTCTGATATCTGCAACTACAATGGCCAAAAATGAAATATATTTTGGGATTTATGTCATATTTCCTTCTTGTTGAATTTTGTGTGCTTGGGCTGATTCCAAGTGAGAAAAAAGGAGGACGTTATTTTGCATTGACAATCAATAAACATCACTGAGCTATTATCAATTCATAATCAACCTCCTGAGTAAAAAATTGCAAACATGTCCCACTTTCAAAAATATATCTGTGGAGATAAATCCCTACCACCCTTCAGAGAAATATGACCACTAAATGTACACCCTGCATTTACAGAAGTGATAAAGAAGCCAAAATACTGCTTTATAGTGTGACTTCTAAAAGTTGCCAGAACAATTAAGTCCCCATCCTTTTTCTGACTACTTTTGAAGACATGCAGTCTCGGTACCTAGATGAACCTTGGGATCTTACATTGTGGCTTACCAAAATGAATTTTATACTATGCAGGGGCTTAAATTTTTTGTGTGCTTGTTTATTTATAATGACATATTTTGAAGATTTTGTTGGATCTAGTATAGCCAGTCAGTTCAAATGTCCTGCAACAGCAGATGTATCACTTCTTTTAAGTGTTTTCCTCTCAAAGGCAAGTTCCAAACCCTTTTGAAGGCATTTTGCAGGCAGATACCTCAGGCTGTAAGGTGAGGATAACTCTTTGAGAGGGATTGAGAGCAGGCTTGCCATCTCTTCATCATTTACAGCTGTTTTCTCTCAATGCACATACTTCACTCTAATCACTGTTAATAGGAGCTGGTTGTGCAGTCTGAAGAAGTCTGAATTAGTTACTGCTCATTCAGCAGAGATGAAGATGTTTGTGTCTAAATAAAACCCTGCCATTCCGTATGCCCAGCACATAGCACTAATTGGACTGCCACCTTGACAATATTGAAAGGGCATGGAGGGGGCTCAATTTTGTCTTTCTCTTGTTCAGTCCACATGAAGGTCAAGAAGACTTGCAGCTGCTCCACTCAGAAACATGAGTGGCTTCCTTCCCTCTTCCTGCCTCTGTCCTTCCTTTCCCCTTCACCTTCCACTTTCAACAGCAAGACGTGGAAAAAAAAAAAAAAAACAAAACAAACAAAAAAGCAGGAAAAGAAAGTTAGAAAGGAAATCTTTCAATGGCCTGAACTGTTATGCGTTATGCCTGTAGGGGAAATAAAGCTCATCCCAAAGAGCTGCAGCCCTGAAGACACTTGGTCTTATATGTAAGTGCTTGTTTCTGCCAACTTGGTTTCGGAGTTCAGGGGCGTCTGTAAATTGGTACGCCATTCTAAGTCAATAATCTGTCTAGGTCCTAATTTAGAGCAATATTTAAATCTTGTTTGGATATTTGTTTCAATCTCACCTTAGCTTGCTTTTTTTTTTCATTTTTCATTTTATTTTTAATGTCTTGTATGTCAACTTAAGCTACGTCTACAAAACCTCGTAATAAACTGAACAAAGAGTGCTTATACAAACTTTGGCTCTCGTTTAACTAAACTGATGTACATTCTAGCCTGAAATTAAATCGGTCAGCTTGCTGAAAGAGATAAGATCTGAGACAACAGGTCTGTGCTTCCCTTGGAAACATGGGATCACTCTGTTAATATGCAACTATGGACTTTTCCCAGTCTAATGTGATATTGCCAATATTACCTAGGAATTCTCCAGAATAATACACACATAATGCACTTACCTGATTTTAAAATATTTTTTTTTTATTCTTGCCTTATTCCTTACCTTTTCCTTCAACCTCCTACTCTCTTAATTTATATGGAAGAAAATACGCTTTTCTGTCAGTAGTCCTACTTCTCTTTGATAAAAGGTTACATATTGTTAATGTCTTGACTGAGTTCTCAATGAAAAAGTACCCCAAAAAAATTTGCTAATAAACCAGAAGAGACCATTATCACCAAAAAGGTAATAATGTTATGACTGCCCCGTCTGTAAACTTCTAACTTCCCATAACATGAAATACACTACTAATCTATGTTCCTTTTCCCAAAATGCCCTTTGTTAGAAATAAATAGCCAGCTTCATATGAATAACAAAGCATTTTTATATCATATACTCAACTTACTGCCCTAAACATGTAGCAACCTCAAAACAAAACCAGCCTTCCACCAGTTAGACTTCCTTCAGTGTCCTTACAAAGCCTCCTGAAGGACCACTGTCTCCCCACCAGCTCTGAGGACTGTCCTGAAGGTCACAGCCTCTCACCCAACCCCTACCAGGCACAGTGCCCTGGTGGAGCTGGGTCCTGCAGGTCTCCTTCATCCTGACTGGAAGCACCCTCTTAAACTGGCCAGGGAGATATAGGTTTGTCTATACTGGGAAATGAGAAAGAGCCAGGGTGGGGTTCAAGCTACGTCCATGATAACCTGTACTGTTTAATAGCATGCTCCCTGCCACACATGGCTCTGGCCCATGAGAACTGTAGTCCCCATATGACACTGAAATGCTTAACAAGGTGACACAGACCATGGGATACTCTGTATTTATATACAGATGACGATTCCCTGCAGTTTCTTTGTTTTCATCTTGGGGTGGAAGAAAGAGGGCAAGCCATAAACATGTGACCTGTGCACTTGCTCTCAGGATCAGAAAAAGGTTCTTGGATCTGTTCAGTTTAATATGGACCTTGTCTGGGGACAGGAATGGGAAATACAGCGAACACAGCACTCTGTAGTCAACTCTGTATTTCACAATGGGGACTTAAGAGTTATTCAGTCTTTCTTCTTTCCATCTACCTTCCAGCAGCCTGAAGTCACCTGCAGTTTATGGTCCATTTCAATATGGAGTCTTTAGCTCCATTTGATTTTGGGGCAGGGAAATGTTTCCACATTCCAAGGCCCAGATGACCATGGATATCAGGGGCCAACCTTACCTCTGAATCAGATCAAAGAACATAGGAGACCCTTCCCGTCTCCTATGTCCTGATTTTCATGTGAAGGGGTTTGCAGCACATGGTCTGGAAGAGATTGGAGATGCAAACTCCATCCAGGACCATGATGTGGTCACTTTGAAGAGGCAAGAATTACATGTTCCTACCACTCCATCCAGATGCAACCTTTCAATTTATCTAGAAAGTCAGAATCCTGATTACTGCATGATTTTAGGTATTTTAGGTTTTTTCCTGTTCTAGCATATTTTCACAGAATCACAGAATGATGTGGGGTTGGAAGGGACCTTTGGAGATCATCTAGTCCAACCCCCCTGCCAAAGCAGGTCCTCCTAGAGCAGGTTACACAAGAACTTGTCCAGGCAGGTTTTGAATGTGTCCACCACCTCTCTGGGCAGCCTGTGAAGTGGATATTTGAAAGCAGAAATAGTATCACGTATGGTCATACCTATGGTGACATATTACTTATGGTCATTTATGTTAGAAAGGACTTGAAAATGTTGAGTAACACTGGAAGGCAGTAGTTTCTGAAGGCAGGCTAAAGAGAGATCCCATCAACAGATAGGTCTTACCTGTCTTCTGATTTCATGCTCTGGTTTTTATCACAAAGAAAGACAGGAAATTTCTGCCTGTTCTACTGCCACCAGCTGCCAATCCCCCCGAGTTGCTGCAGGCTAATCCACCTGCTCCATGTTCCTTCTCACCAGTTAGATGTACAAAGCACCACTGGGAAAATGATGCTTTCATGGTACAGAAACCAGCAAACCAGAAGTAAAGCGAGGCACAGCTGCTGCCTTGAGGAGCCCCAGCCTGAACTCCGGGCTGAGCACTCGTCTTAGCCACAGGCTGCAGAGCAAAGCAGAAGCAACAAAAGTGAATTGCTCAAGGGAGAGCAAAAGTTTGAACATGAGGCAAATGAAGCATGAAGAATGAAGCAGTGAACCAAACAATTATTCACCACTACAAGAAAATCCATTAAAGAAAAACAAAGCCATTTACAATAGCGCAGCTGAGGGAGGTAGAGATGAAAGCACGGAAAACAATCCCCCCTGAAAAGCTATCTTGAAATTCTCGGACTGAGGAAGAAAAGTAGAAGGGGAAAGGAGGGGAAAAAAGGGAATGGGGGAAGGAAAAATATCAAAATGCAAATTAGCAAGATTCATTAGTGGCCTCATTCCAAAACATGCAAGGAAAAGACTAAACAAGAACTATTGCCTTTCCGGGCATGGTGCCACCTCATCACACGCAAGGAGAGAATCTCAGATGACTGAGATGGGGTACCAAAAGATCACGGAAATGGTAAAGTAACTGGTGAAAAAAGGGGTTTTCCCCCTCTAGTAATATTCAAAATACTGTACCTTCATCACCACTGTGTAGTTCTGTGACTGGATTCACTAACGATAAATGTAATTAAGGTGTGTGTTTACTGTGGTACCCTGCTACTGAGTAAAATCTTGAACATGCTAATTCTGCCAAGTGGCTAATTCTGCAAAGATGCTGCTGCCTACTGCATGGGAGCAGCACCCCTGAGGACAGCTATGGGCACATCCAGTTTTCCAGAACTGTCTCCCATCCAATATTGATGGATTAAGTTTTATAGACTTTGCCGAGGTCATGGGCAGTGACCTTTGCCTAGGTCATGCCTAGGTCAGGGCATGAAATCTGGGGAAGTGTACACAGTGACACCAAAATCATGTATGTAACACATTCTGGGATGCCATACTGTACAGAAAAATAGGACAAAGGAAACAAACTGTCTCTGATCCTTCGACTTAGAGTATTGCCAGTCTAGAACACAAAAACCATCCAATACCCATTATGTAGAAGCATGAGATTATTTCAAATATCAGGAGTCCTACACTTTATGTTATGTTTATGGAATCCTTCTGATTTCTGAACACATTTATTTATAATTTGAAACTCAGCTGTCTGACTAGGAGAGAGAATATTTTCTATATGGTCAAAACAATAGCTAAAGCACAACTACGTGGATCCAGGAGCTGGGGCTTTTCCTATAGCCCCAAGTAGCGTGACATTTGCAAAAAATGGTGAGAATCAACAGCATACAGGCTACTCTATAGGGAACCTGGATGTTTATCCCAATTGCAGAACAGTGCTGGATGGGTAGCAGCAGAGATTCCCACTGATTGAAGCACACTATATCTGAAAAAGTGAAAGGACACATTTTAAATACACCATGGGAGATTTAGAGGTGAAGGATATGATTTGGGCTCATTTTCCCAAAAGAAGAAAGATCCCATTCTATAAAACTTGGAAAGACCATTTTGCAGAAATAACATCAGGCTAAGCTGTTTGTAAGGGTTAAATCCTATTAGTTGCTATGAATGCTAGCCTACGATTAACACATGTGAAAGCAGAATCTATATTCGGAGCCAGCTACCAGTTAAAAAAATCATTTAAAATTTGATTTGAACATAGGACTTTGCCATCTCCCTGCTAACAGAGGCAACATAACTTATCTAAAATATATTCAAATCCCACTAAGGAAGCAGATCAAACAGATCTGAAATGCATGAAGCACTCAGATATTTTAACATCTTTTTAAAAATAGAGATTTTAAATTCTGCCATTACTAATTCAATTCTACTCAGACTCATTCTCCTTTTTTTCTTCTCCTTAGATGTCACACATGCTGCTTCTATTCAGGGTGTTTCTTCTGCAACCTGTATCAGCCTCTTTCTCTGATATGCTGCCAGCAGAGAATTTATGTATTCATCTTTTTCATGGTAAGAAACATGGTCAGTGTTGCTGGCCACAGGCAAGTTCTGTAGCATATCTATGCAGAACATTTTTTTTTTTAGGATTCATTGTCACATTTGGCCCCAGATTCCTGACACAGTTTTCTGAAGCATCCCTGGAGGAGACAAGAGCACACAAACTGCCATGGTGGATGAGACACATGGTCCATCTAGCACAGCATCCCATTTCCAACAGGGAAAAGCCCAGCTGCTTCCAAGGAAGTGTCTGTGAGGTCTGTGACTTTTGAGGAACCTGCAGGGAGCATTTGACTAGTTGAATGTGTCCTCATCCTCATCCTGGAAGCACAAGACTGTCTTAAACTCTGATGCGGGAGACTTTGGTCCCTCATTCTTTTTGTGATGTTAGTTTAAATATTTCTTACAATCATAAAGATATGAAAAATCTGAGAAAAAATTCAAAGCTGGTTCTGGAGGCCATTGAGCATGTGTCACCTGCCAGCATACCCTACAGGTATCTCCACTGGGCTCTCTGATCCTCCAGCCACCCTGTGAAGGATAAGTCTGCTTTGTTTTCTCTCTAATTACAGTCAAAGTAGAAAAAAAAAGTAGGCTAGCAGTGTCAGGAACATGAGGTTTTAGAGCCGCTACTGATGGAATTACTTTTCTCCTAGATGCAGAAAGTGGACAAAATTTATCAGGGTTGGAAAGGGCTGGTGCTGTCAGACAGGCTTCAGCCTTTTCAGCCCAGACTGAGCAGAGATGGCCATGCATTTAAATTGGGCTCTGCCTTAAAACTCAGCCTGTTAGTGTACATATATCCTACTTTTTTACTAATTCTTTTGAATACTGTCTATTTTGTAGGGAGAAGGGAGTATATTCACCTTTGCTTTGTTTCCAAAACTACTTGAAGATAGAGGTCACGAAGGATAGAAACCTCATTACATGCTGCACGCTCTTCCTTTCCGTACCCTCCGTACTAGAAAAATGGTGTTGACACTCTGATAATTATATCTGGCTTTCAAATATCAAGACTTAGCTATGTCTTACAGCTAACAGTAATTTCTAGAATTTAGCTCACCAGATGAACATGGATAGTTCCTTGTAGTCAAGGTTTCCATCAGTCCTACATTCGAGCACAGGGCTTGTCTATTCTATCTGTAGAGGGTCTGACCTCTAGGAGACACTTCTAACACCACCAATAAATATATGTATTGACACCAGATGTAATGTTTACTCAACGTATTTAGATGGCAAAAAAATCTTTTATGTATATGATATTGATCATTGAATATTGTTTGGTTTTCCAACTGTATTAAGGAGACACAAGTCAAGCAACTTGTTATTTTTAAGGCAAAAATCTATTCACTTGGGTAAAGTCCAGCATATCTCCTTTATTATTGATTTCTTTTAAGACATACCCACATGGACTATTTAGGAACTAGGTTCAATATTTATTCCAATGGTATTTCATCTGTTGATTTTTATTGAACTGGCTGAATGATGTTACATTCTTTCATATGCCCTGAGAGACAGAGCATTAGGAATATCACCTTAGTTTATAAAGCTAAAAGGATTTGCACATTACATATCATAAAAAAAGAAGAAGCCCATGAGACTAATCATTTGTATACAGCCCACCGAAATATTGATAGTTTTGAATACAGTATGTGGCATATGTTTTTAGAAATTATGATGTAAGAAAGCCCACTGTATATTGATGAGTTACACGGCTGTACAGAATTCCCTGGGCTGAATGTCTGTCCCAGAAAAACAACATCTGCAAGAACAGGAGCTCCAGGACTTGCAGCAGAAGGAACACAAATTGCGAGCAGTTCAAGGCTGATAAAACAAAGCTTGTGCTGCCCTTTTCTGACAGGGCCACGTGAGAGGCATTCCTCACTGGGAAACCAAGTGAGTGACCCCATCGTTCAGACACAGCAGTGATCTACCGAGCTCAATGTGCTGCTGAGGGGTCTGCCTGCACCTGGCTGCACAGGTGTATCCTGTTGTGTGACCAGACATCTGGCCTGGTTTGATGTAAAAGAGAACCAATTTTCTCTTCAGTAAATTAATTTCTCAGCTAAGCCTCTTCTAACTAACAGAACTCCCTGAAATCAACATCATATTGTGCAGAAACTGTTTGCTCTCAGAGTGATAAGACCTCATTATTTATCATTATGCTAAGGAATAATATGCAGAGAGGTTCTTGCTTACACTTACTCCTATAACAATCAAGGCCAGCCAACTTCATTATCTGCCCCATTGGAGGGTCCGAAGCAGAAAAGCGTAGAGGGGTCGCACCTGCAGGGAGGAGCAGACAGGACAGGTGACCCAAAACTGACCCACAGGGTATTCCATCCCATCTGCACCATGCACAATATAAAAGATGAGGGATCAAAGGGTCAACCCTCTTTCTTTCCCATGTCCAAGGAGGACTCTGTCTGTTCATCTGCTTTTGATCCCAATCTGAGCATTCTGGAATCCAGATCCAGAATCCAGATCCTGTCTGTTGCTGAGTCCAGTCTGGGACTTTCCCTGTGCCTGCTGGTCATCCTGGGAGCTTGATATGGTTTTGTATATGTTTTATATATTTTGTTATTTTTTATTATTATTATTTCATTAATTTATTAATATTTTCATTAAAGTAGTTTAGGTTTTTCCTTAAATTCATAAATCTCTTTATCTCTCTCCCTCCTTTCTTTGGAGAGACAGGTGGAGGAAAGCATCAGTCACTTGCTTCGGTGTTCAGTTCGGTCCAAATCACGACGAGCACTGCCGTTTGCTTTGCTTTTGTATAAATCTTTGCTGTATCAAGGATGCTAGGGAACCTGTATATACTTATTAACACCTCCTAAATCCGGAGCTGGGCACAGAAGTACCCATGCTGATGCCTGCTGTGTTGCATCAGCATCTCCAGCAAATGAAGTGTGAAGGAGGAGGCTGTGGGCAGGACACAGAGTTATTTTGTGGATCAGCAAAGCACAAGTGTTGCTGAGCTGGGATTGCCTGTAGAGCCATGCTGGGGATCAAAGAAGCATGAGTGTAGGGTGCTTGGGAATTTCCTTTTCTTTCCCACGTAATCTTGCTCTCTTTTTCTCCTGTTTCTTGAAAAGAAATGGTTGCCTTAGATTCAAAACCCTCATATTCTAGTCAATACAGGCACAGAGAATTTCAGCTGAAGAGTCAAGAAAGGAAAATAACAGGTAGTTCTCCCACACTCCACTCATATCATCTTGGCAATGTGACTTCTAAGTCATCCTTTTTCTCACTGATGAAGAAGATTCAACTCCAATACGTGCTTCCCCACAGATTGCTGTGTCTTGAGAAGGAAACTGCCTCCTTGTCTCCTCCTCCCAAGCCGGGGCCCCCTTTCATTTGAGTCCAGCAGGTGATGCCTGCAGAGCTCTCCCACAGAGCACTGCTGTAGCAGAGAAAAGCTTTGTCCCTTTACACAGCTCCTTCCTTTCCTGCTTCTGCCAAACAAAGGTAAGGGGAAAGACACATTTAACCCTTGAACATACTCTCTTGTAGCATTCAGAGCTTGTTAGCATACGCTTAAGGATTGTTATATTTTTATTTTAATTGCCTTAAAACTTTAAAAAACCTTGAAAGGGATTTTTCTGTCTTTTTCACGTAGGTGCTCTCTTCCACAGGCTTTCCAGGAATTTGCAAGAATGGTCGCCTTCTGTGCTCCCAAGAACAATAATTTTTATCTGGCTTCCCTTTCAGTACGGCATACATACAAAATCTCAGCACCTATAATCCAATCCTACTATCAAATGCATTAATTCATATATTCAATAGGGTTGAAAGAGACCCAGGTTTTTCTTATAGTTGAGAGAAAACTGTTTATCTGTAAATGTTATCATATGGTAGAGCAAAGTCAATTAACCAATGTGTAAAACAAACAACAAAAAAAAACCCACCAAAGAAATTGAAACAAAGTGGGTTTGAACTGAAACAGTGACTCATACGTAAGAACATTTTGTTCGCAATGAGGGACTAAGTAATCCCCAGAAACTTCTTTCAGGATAGCTTGTCATTAGAGAGCAAATCAGAAGTATTAAAAACAGGTTCTAAAAAGGGCCGATTCATTCCTTAACAGAATAAAAATCCACATCTTCAATACACAAAAAATGACCAATGAGTTCATGGCACTAGTTGTAGCATAAAAGTTGATTTAAAAGTCTTAACATTAGGAAATACCAGTGAATGTATCCAAACACAGACATCTCAAAAATCTTTTTAACTTATGGAAGATGAAACATAAGGTCTTATGTTTGACTTCCTGGAACTGTAGGCAAGTATGTAAAGGTAGATTTTCTTCTGTCATCTCCCTGAGAAAGGCTTGAGGGGGACAATATGGACTGTTCTCTTTCAGCAAATTAAACATGTGCAGGTTTGGCTTGTTTCAGCTTATGTTGTAGCTGATGGCATTTATTGTGCCTGAAGAGGTATTTCACATTTTATAAACAACATCCTGATTAAAAAACCTGAGTCCATCCTGTATCAGGGACTGATTGGCAGCAGGGACTACCTTTTAGCCAGGGCTGGAGGTGAGCTGGCCAGTCCATCCCTTCTGGTGGCATGGTGAGTCACCGTGAGTCTGAACTCAGACTTGTCTTTCTTAGAGGACCACAGAGCTGAAAGTCATCCGCGCTTGGGTTTGTTATTTGAAACAAAGCCAAAACTGAGGCAGCAGAAACTAATCTTTCAAACATGACCTTAATCCACTCCTGTAGTTCAAAGGGTTTAAAATTAAAGCTCTCCATTTAGATCACCTTTACTCTAAAGTAATTTTTATTGTTCTCTGGAGTTCAATGCCCTTCATAATTCAATCTAGTTAGCCACCCCACAAAAGAAACACAGTCACACCTTTAATCCCTGCTGCTACTTTTCTGAGCAAAAACCTGCTACTAAAAATTCCATTAGGTTTTCAACCCTGGATTTTTAGAGATATCTCAACATCTAGCTAGCTATTATTCCAGTGCCATTCTGGTACTAAAATTATCTTTTAGGAGTTGTAGTACTGTTACAGTTGAGTCTGGTGTTGGTTTTGGTGTTGGTGTGTTGATTTGCAAAGGATGAAATTATTACCTGTAGTAACCTGTAGCACAGCAAACCTTCAGATCTATAGATCCATGAATCTATTCTAAAGAGTTTTCTAAATTTTATCCTAAATATTCTGAAAGCTTCTATTTTTACCTTGAATGTTCCCATCCTAAATAAACTCTAAACAAAAAAAGGCATTAATTTTCTTTGCTTGCAAACTCCTCAGAGCTACCAGAGCACCCCACGTAGGGTCTTTAAACTGAGCTGGACACCAGAGCTGGCAAGCAAAATTCTCTATCCTATTATTCATCGCAATTATCTAGTTCTCCAAAATCTACCTGCACTATTTTAACTGACCTCCGACGGCCTTTGAAGGGCAGGCAGGTCAGAGAGAGGGAGCTTGCCATTTTTTTGCCAGATAGCTAGCTACTCGCAGCAGCCAGAGCTCAGAGGCTAGATATTGGGAGCCTGCAACACCAGGGGCCTGGGTGCCTTCACCGAGGACATCATGGTGTCTGGATCTCTGCATCCACAGCCATCCACCATCCTAATCCTGGACCTTTCCCTCTGGGGGAAACCCAGAGATGTGGAAGCTCCGTATCAAATCCCAGCTGTCTCCTGCTGGGTTGACAGAAGAATAATGGGGTGGGCAAGGATGCCTTTTGTCCATCCGTGGCGCTGCTGGTGGGACACTGAAATGGTAGGTGTCACGCAGACTACTGTCAGGAGTTTCTGGGGTGCCTGGCTGTATTCACTTACACAGATGAAGTAGCTGAGATCCTGTGAAACACGTTTTTCTTGTGGAAACCACAGTTTCCTGTGTTTACAAAAGGGCATACCTTGGGATTTCTAGTCTGAGAACAGTTTTGAATTTTCAGGTTTCATTCTACTTCCAGGCAATAAAACTGCCTCCCAGTCACCTTCACTGGTGACGTCTTTGAAGTTCACCCTTCAGCTCTGCTTGATATCATGATACCTTTAGTGCTAATGAGCTCTCCAGCAAACATTGCATTGTTGCTCCCTTACCTACTTACATTGGGAGGAATAAAGGACTGAAGACACTGTGGCTATTAACTGAGAGCCCTGCGTTGACTTACATTTCTACTTTAAATATCTCTATTCACTGTAAATTCCCTTCACACTCTGTGGTGTCAAGAACACATTATCGGTTTTTCCCTGATCTCAGCTTCTCAGGTGCCTATCACTGCGTGTGTTGTAAAATCAGCATCTGTGTATACACGTGGCCAAGCTTAGCAGCTGCTTTTACAGGATAAGCTGTGATATATATTCTCTATCTGAAATCAGATGAAGCCCCAAATCCATCAAACACTTTCTTTTTAAGAAAGGCTATGATGGCATTTACAGCAAACTTATTTCTTTATTAACAGTTTCACAGCATGCTCCCCAGCTCCAGAATTCCTGGATCCGGGATGACAATTCACCTGTTTGCTCTAAGACAAACAGTCATTCATTTTGTATTATGCCTGCTATATATAATACTAGGCTGCTACTCAGCACCGCCACTGCCCGTGGCTCTCCAGCTGCCAGGGAAAAGGAGCCATCCTGGCAAGGCAGTCTATCTCAGACCAGCCACCCTGGGATCTTGCATTAACGTCAGACTGTGCACAAGACTTCCTATCTTTCAGATGCCCGGTCAGGTCTGAAGATGAACAGTCAAATGGTAATGGTTTGTCCTCTGGCAAGGATCCCCTGGAAGTCAGACAGCGTCCCTCCGCAAAAGCGCTATTGATACTTGTTGTCTCTGCTGGTGCTGGAGAGAACGGCTCCAAAGAAGAACTAGGGTCCCCGAACTCCTAACCTAAGTGGAAAACAAAAAGCAAGCTACCCATAGAATCAGCGGATGGGAAGAGGGAGATAATAACGAGCGGTGTCACGAGCAGCCGTGGCAGCTCAGCAGCCACCACAGCGTTATTGAGCATTTGCTGCAGAGCACCCACTGTGACAGAGAGCCCCTCTGAAAGGACCATCAGCTCCCAGCAGGTCAAGCTCCCCACGTCCTATAGCTGAGCCCTAACTGCAGCCCCTGAAAGATAGGGGTTACAATATTTTCTTACCTCTCCCTTGATCTCCCTGGCCACAGTGATCTACCCCCAGACCACTGACTGCTGTTCCGGGGTTTCTGTAACCTCTGCCAGGATTCAGCAGTGTGGGCCCATAAGCCCTCACTTGGTAAGTGTGGAAGTCAAAGGTGCTGGCTCTTTGGGATGAGAGTGCAATGGTAATTTCAAGAGCAGAAGAGAAAATCAATGCATCTAAATGGGGAAAGTAAAGCTTGAAGAAAGAGGAATGATTCTCCAACCTCAATGTTTATAAGACAAACACTGGAGAGCAGGAAAGAAGTATAAAGAATTACTAGCTGAAGTTCTGTCAAGATTGTCCCCTTAGGCTTTTCCTGGGTCCTTCTCTCTACAGCTCTTAAAATGACATCAACAAAGGGAAGTATAAGACACTTAAAGATATATTTTGCTATCTACTGTCCTCCTTTCTTATCTTCTCAAGCTACACAGGAAAAGAGAACTGCTGTATCTTAATAGGATTTAGGCTATAAGATTTCAAGTCATCTGTTCTTTCTCTGATTCATATTGCACGGTCAGTTCCTGACAGTGCTGTAGGTGGGATTTTCACAAGTCCCCAGCATTGGCCTAATTCCTCTCTTGTTTAATTCATTGGGAAGATCTGTGCTAAAAATAAGAAGTTATCCAAACTGCTTGTATCAGGGACCAATATGAGGCATATGGTATGAAGGGCAGGTCACCTTGTCTCTGCTTCAGTCACTTTCTCTCACTAAGAGGTCTGACACATATCTTGCCGTGGCATGCAGAGCCAAACCTGACTCTTTTTGGGGTATGGCTAACTCCATGAAACATGGCAGCCATATTGGCATAGGTAACTCCATTGCATTTTCTTTATATGTTTTCAGCAAGATATTTCAAAAAAATCAGGGAAGTCGATGTGAGTGCTTCAGGAGAGAGAGAAATCCTGGAGATCGGTCCATGCAATGTGAGTTGCAGCAGGTGGCAGGGCTTCCAACAGAGGTGTGATTGCAGTTGTCTGGCTAAACTCCAGACCCACCATTGGGAGAAATCGCTAGCATTGACTGCTGCCACAGCTGACAACCCTTTGCCTGCAGCTAAAGTGGCCTGTCGGTCCCTGGGATCCAGTGTGTCCAGTCAGAAGACATCAAAGACTCTTCTGGGCTTACTCAGCCCATTTTCCTCCCTTGGGAAGCAAAAGAAGGAATGGCTCTGTGTTTGGGGTTTTTTTTGTCTCCTCCCATTGTCTAAGTTATATCCAGGTTCAGGAGCTTGGAAGCTTTTATGTCACCTCTGGTTTAGAAACAATCTAGCAGGCAAAACCCACCGCCCCCAGGAGCATTACCCTGCCTATGGACGGTGTCAGAATGTGCCTACAGCATCCAGTCACTCACAAAACATCTTTCCTTCAAAGGCAGAGGGCAGCCAAACCTTCAGTCCTGAGGCCACTGAAAGGTTTGAAATCCCAGAGGAGAAAGCTAGTGATAAGTCAAATTTAATACAGAACACTGTATTTTTATTCACATCTATTTTCTTCACTTGTAGGGAGTTATTCAATTTTTCTGATCGGTTTCTGTTGACATGAAAGCTTAGAGTGGTGCCAGAATTTGCTAGTGTACCCTTACTGTGATTATATTGATCTGGCCATGGGCATGGATAGACACATGCATTGGCAAGCAAAATCCCTCCCTTCTGCACACAGACACCAAGAAAGATTTGAAAAACTGCTGGTTTTGAGATTGAATTTCCTGCTCAGCACAAATGAATGTCAGGGCTGGTCTGTTTGCAGAGCTCCAGACCAGAGACACTAACACTGTTAAGCTTGTGGTGGGATTTGAACACATCTTTCAGAGCAAGGCCCTCCAACCAGAGGTCTACCAGGGAGGAAATGAGCCCAAAGAGTCTGTCTGTTCACTTCATAACCAGAGGGGAATGTGCATTATGCAACATAATTACCTGGACACAGAATGTTTAGTCAAAAATCTTCCAAAAACAGCTTATAGACCCAAGTTTTAACCATTTGTGTATATTCTGTGTTCAGTCAGGGGTGAATACTCCAAAACTTAAGGCCTAGGGACAATTTACACAGTCAGGCTCCACTTGCCTCCTGGTCCTTCCCTTCTTTGAGAGATTCCTTTCTGTTTATGGTATGTAGACAGTTAATCATCTACTCACAGAGGTGATAAGGAAGAAGACATTTATAAAAGTCGCTCATATGTGTGGATAATGCTTTTTTCAGAGACCTATTTCCCTGAATAAATGTGACACATCACCAATCAGATGGAAGCTAATTGAAAGAGGGAATTATTTCACCTTGCATTTTCTAAAAACTTCCATTGCTTTTTGTGATGCCTTTCTTACTATTCAGCCTTCCAGGCCTGTCCTTTTATAACAAAGTCCCTTAAGGACTGCTAGGAAAAAAATAATCTTCTTTAGCCTGTCTTCCTAAGGCAGTGAAAGTTATGAGGTTCTGCTATCTGTCTGTCCTTTGCCCTCCTAAAGACTGTTGGAACCCCTGACTGGTTTCGACCCAATTTAAAAAAAAGGGTAGAGATCTCAAATATATCTATGTTGTCACAAGCTTTGTGAAAGTCAGCAGCTGAGTAAAGGTAAGACAGACACATTAGTAAGCGAAGGAAAAATTGCGGTGCAAATGTGCAGTACTGAGAGCAAATTTGAAAAAGAGCCATAGGGATGGGGAAAGCTTTAGTGAGAGCTACCACCCTACCACACAGGAGATAATTTAATTGTACAAGCCCCTTGTTTACCCAAGCTTAGTCTTGTATCAACCAAAATAACTTGAAAATAATTGTGACAAATATTCTGGCTGCTCGTGGCTAGTCCTGGTGCAAGGCTCTACACTGATATTTTAGGGGGGGAAATGGAATAACCTTGGAAACCCAACTGACCCAAAGCAGGAAGTGATCTTCAGTGCTCTGTGCCCAACCAGGGACTGGGCAAGGAAGGAAGGGAGAAAAGGGCTCCTCCGACAGCACCAGTGTTGCCTTAGGCCACTGCAAACCAGGGCTCCAGACCTCCCTCACAGACCCTCTGGGCTACCCCAGCTACAAAGACCCCCATCACACCCAAGAGACAGCATGAGGACTGTCCTCTTTTCAGCATATTGGATGGTCACTACGGTCAACAGTAGGATCTGTCATCAGTGCATGCTCATTGCTAGAGTCCTAAAGGTAGACCCTTCCTACATAGGTTGGTCCCAGTAGAAAACAGCACATTAAGCTGTCCATCATGGCCCTAACCACTGTCCTGCTGCAGTGGCACAGTAGGGTTGTGCATTCCCACCCATCTCTGTCCTCAGTGGCTGTCTGCATTGGGCAGTTAGAGAAGTCCACTGGGAGATCTGGCAAAGCTCTAGGTAGTGGCACAAGGACCCACTGTCCATTCATGGAATCATAGAATCATAGAATGGTTTGAGTTGGAAGGGACCTTAAAGATCATTGAGTTCCAACCCTCTGCCGTGGGCAGGGACACCTCCCACCAGACCAGGTTGCTCAAAGCCCCATCCAGCCTGGCCTTGAACAGTTTCCAGGGAGGGCCCTCTTTTCATTGCTGTAACAGATCCTATGACTTCACCTGCCCCTAATCCACCCCCTCATCTTTTCTTGAAGCCTGGTGAGTCAGCAATGCCTT
>JAHREE010000383.1:64447-94622 GCA_033628505.1 Tringa tobata | reverse complement strand
CTTCAGTCCTGAGGCCACTGAAAGGTTTGAAATCCCAGAGGAGAAAGCTAGTGATAAGTCAAATTTAATACAGAACACTGTATTTTTATTCACATCTATTTTCTTCACTTGTAGGGAGTTATTCAATTTTTCTGATCGGTTTCTGTTGACATGAAAGCTTAGAGTGGTGCCAGAATTTGATAGTGTACCCTTACTGTGATTATATTGATCTGGCCATGGGCATGGATAGACACATGCATTGGCAAGCAAAATCCCTCCCTTCTGCACACAGACACCAAGACAGATATGAAAAACTGCTGGTTTTGAGATTGAATTTCCTGCTCAGCACAAATGAATGTCAGGGCTGGTCTGTTTGCAGAGCTCCAGACCAGAGACACTAACACTGTTAAGCTTGTGGTGGGATTTGAACACATCTTTCAGAGCAAGGCCCTCCAATCAGAGGTCTACCAGGGAGGAAATGAGCCCAAAGAGTCTGTCTGTTCACTTCATAACCAGAGGGGAATGTGCATTATGCAACATAATTACCTGGACACAGAATGTTTAGTCAAAAATCTTCCAAAAACAGCTTATAGACCCAAGTTTTAACCATTTGTGTATATTCTGTGTTCAGTCAGGGGTGAATACTCCAAAACTTAAGGCCTAGGGACAATTTACACAGTCAGGCTCCACTTGCCTCCTGGTCCTTCCCTTCTTTGAGAGATTCCTTTCTGTTTATGGTATGTAGACAGTTAATCATCTACTCACAGAGGTGATAAGGAAGAAGACATTTATAAAAGTCGCTCATATGTGTGGATAATGCTTTTTTCAGAGACCTATTTCCCTGAATAAATGTGACACATCACCAATCAGATGGAAGCTAATTGAAAGAGGGAATTATTTCACCTTGCATTTTCTAAAAACTTCCATTGCTTTTTGTGATGCCTTTCTTACTATTCAGCCTTCCAGGCCTGTCCTTTTATAACAAAGTCCCTTAAGGGCTGCTAGGAAAAAAATAATCTTCTTTAGCCTGTCTTCCTAAGGCAGTGAAAGTTATGAGGTTCTGCTATCTGTCTGTCCTTTGCCCTCCTAAAGACTGTTGGAACCCCTGACTGGTTTCGACCCAATTTAAAAAAAAGGGTAGAGATCTCAAATATATCTATGTTGTCACAAGCTTTGTGAAAGTCAGCAGCTGAGTAAAGGTAAGACAGACACATTAGTAAGCGAAGGAAAAATTGCGGTGCAAATGTGCAGTACTGAGAGCAAATTTGAAAAAGAGCCATAGGGATGGGGAAAGCTTTAGTGAGAGCTACCACCCTACCACACAGGAGATAATTTAATTGTACAAGCCCCTTGTTTACCCAGGCTTAGTCTTGTATCAACCAAAATAACTTGAAAATAATTGTGACAAATATTCTGGCTGCTCGTGGCTAGTCCTGGTGCAAGGCTCTACACTGATATTTTAAGGGGGGAAATGGAATAACCTGGGAAACCCAACTGACCCAAAGCAGGAAGGGATCTTCAGTGCTCTGCGCCCAACCAGGGACTGGGCAAGGAAGGAAGGGAGAAAAGGGCTCCTCCGACAGCACCAGTGTTGCCTTAGGCCACTGCAAACCAGGGCTCCAGACCTCCCTCACAGACCCTCTGGGCTACCCCCAGAGGTACAAAGACCCCCATCACACCCAAGAGACAGCATGATGGCTGTCCTCTTTTCAGCATATTGGATGGTCACTACGGTCAACAGTAGGATCTGTCATCAGTGCATGCTCATTGCTAGAGTCCTAAAGGTAGACCCTTCCTACATAGGTTGGTCCCAGTAGAAAACAGCACATTAAGCTGTCCATCATGGCCCTAACCACTGTCCTGCTGCAGTGGCACAGTAGGGTTGTGCATTCCCACCCATCTCTGTCCTCAGTGGCTGTCTGCATTGGGCAGTTAGAGAAGTCCACTGGGAGATCTGGCAAAGCTCTAGGTAGTGGCACAAGGACCCACTGTCCATTCATGGAATCATAGAATCATAGAATGGTTTGAGTTGGAAGGGACCTTAAAGATCATTGAGTTCCAAGCCTCTGCCGTGGGCAGGGACACCTCCCACCAGACCAGGTTGCTCAAAGCCCCATCCAGCCTGGCCTTGAACAGTTTCCAGGGAGGGCCCTCTTTTCATTGCTGTAACAGATCCTATGACTTCACCTGCCCCTAATCCACCCCCTCATCTTTTCTTGAAGCCTGGTGAGTCAGCAATGCCTTCCTGACCCAGCTGAGATGAAGCAGAGCAAGTAACCTTGGATGTGCTGATAGCAGCAGGAAGAATAATCATCAGCGTCGTAGCTCAAGGGCATCCAGATCCTAGTATGTGACTCAAATACAGAAATCAGACTTAAAACCATACCTTTCTTAAAGTGCATGGGAAGTTTGTCCCTTTCTGTGGCTTTTGACTGCTTTTTGTCCCATCTTTTAAGGGCTGGTTCATGCTTACACCGTTGAATCGTCCTTATGTTTTCACACTGGGCGATTCTAATATAGTTGTGTTGTATACTGCTCACACTCCAGATTGGCTTTTCTCCACCTAGCAAAAGATGCTGTGATTTTATTCACACTTTCTGACCTTGGGTGCATGCATCAGACATCTGTTCAAAAACATATTTTGCAGGGCCCCAGATCATGACACTTTGCTTGTGCTGTGCAGTCCTCGGTTGTGTTTGAAGAGCAGCTTCTAATGCCACTAAGGGGTACAGGCATTTAACTACCTTTTTAAGATCTGAAGCCTGAAAAATACCTCTCAGTTTCCTAGCATCTGTGTTTCTGCCAAAGATATTTCCTGCTGCTAGACATAGAAAACTACCTAATTTAGAGGGTAACAAACAGATCCTGCAAAAGGCCTGAGTACTGTGGTGACTAGGGCTGTAGTGCCAAATGCTTATGTGCTCATCTCAGGTGCAGAACATACAGAGTCTAATTACTTACATACCCAAGAATCCTGAAAACTGGGTGTGGGAGGACTCAGGGCTAACTCACCTAACTCATACTTAAGCCCCAGTGGTCACAAGGTAGTAGTAATGCTTGCTGACCAAGATCGATAGCAATTCTCAGATCTGGTCTTAGAGACGGTGAAGAAAGAGCCAGAGCTGATGAAAGTCCTTTTCACCCAAGTAGTTTTGAAGCCAGTGGGTTAGCCAGACACCACGACATCGTAGGCCAAAGGACACTTATTTTCAGTTCCCTCTATTCCCTGCAGATATCTGATACCTCTTCTCTCCTAAGCAAATGGTCTCATCACCAGACTGTAAAACACATTCGTGAATGTGACCCTCTGTCTTTCAGTTGAAGTCCTTCCAGTCTGAACAGCATAAATAAATAGCCTTTGTGCTGGAGCTGGAGCCGTTGGAAATACTCCACAGTCTAGAGGTTAGAGTTCTCAGCTTGGAAGGAGAAGAGCTAGATGTGCAGCCCTGCTCCAATGAATATTTACATGTTGTACACAAAATACAACACTGTCACCAAGAAGAAAGGAGAAACTATCACTTTCTGGGCAGTCAACACCCTACCAATTTGACTCAGTGCCTAGAGGAAGGGGGGGAGGGATTGATTTGAGATGATCGGGTTCAAGTCTTCTCAAATGTAGGTAGGATTTGAGCTTCAGGCACTCTAACCTCTTCAGCCTAAGCAGCAAGACACTTACCAACTGCTGAGAGATCTGGCTTTTACTGCTTTTAGGCATTGGTTACTTACCCTGCGGCTATCTAAGGTCAGTCAGGGTGCCCAAATCTGCCTCAGGCTTTTTCCACTGTTCAGGTTTGCACAGAAACTTTTTTCACATAGATTCTGTCAGGCTGCAAATACTGTTTCCTGAGTAATCTTATCAGTTCCCAGAAACCTCTGTGTGGTGTGTAAACCTATCATCAGCCAATGATTCACTAGCACTTGTAGAAATAACAGCACTAACAATAATAGCAATTTAACATAGTCCATTTAAATTTTCATCCAGAGAAATGAGTCACATAATCAATACCAAATCCTTACAAGTGGACATAGTAAATCTTAGAGAGAGTTCTAAATTAACACACCAAGAACAATTCATTGTGACTCATTAGCAGCATATGGAAATTTCAAGAATTTCTACTGATGAGATGCAAAACATCCAGTGGATCTAAACCAGCTGAATGGATTCAGAGAACTAACCAGATTAATGTGAGTAAAAACAGGAAAAGGAAGAATTTGCAATGATTGTTTTAATCACTTGGCAAGGTGTCCCCATGATAAACTACTATTGTTCTTAACATGTGCATTCCCTTCTTCCTGGGATTCCTGTAGCAAACAAGGTAGCAAGATCACCTCCGTTCTTCCTGGGAAAAAACAACAGAAAAAGGTCCTGTGTGTACTGAACTGAAGGCAATAAAGGAGTGTTGAGTGAAGGCAGCTTTTTAAGTGCTCTTTATGGACAGATGTAACACTGTGGTCTGGGGAAAAGTTCTTTGTGTATGAATTGGAGGAAGAGGCTGAATGAGCAGCCATCATTGGGAACATGGGAATGTTATCAATTTGGGTAAAGCAAGAGGAGTACCTGCAGTAGCCCAAAAAACCATTATTATTCTCATTGTATAACTGTGGTTTGATAGATCTCATTATAGCATGTCCTCACTGAAGAGTTTGCCCAGCCAGCAGCTCGGCTACATAGCCCAGGCAGCAAAGCTGAAGGAGGTAGGCGATTTATCAGCTTAGGTGTTATTTAGAGCTGTTGGAAGTCATTAGTCATCTACACCTCCAAGCAGAGGTGAGATCCTGCACCTAACATGTCAGTGGAGGGGGATAGCAACTCCTCTCTGACTTAACAAGGGCACTCAATAAAATCATCATAGAATACTTTGGGTTGGAATGGACCTTTAAAGGTCATTTAGTCCAATCCCCAGTAGGGGTTTTCCTTGTCAAACAGAGCTGATCACCGCACTGGGGCAGGAGCCTCATAACTGAAAATGGTTATTCAGCAAGGAGCAGGCCTGTTTTCCTACTGCAGTTACTTCAATATAGCTGATTGACTTACATGAGGGATGCTTTGCCCAGCACCCATAGAGCCAACACCATGGGGGTGATGCTTTCAAACCACGTTGTTTGGAAGCAATTTTTGGAAGCAAAAATGTGTTGGAAAATCATAGCCAGTAACGGCAAGATGTTCCTTCACAGAAGCCCTGTAACACCTCCTTGAGGAACTAGAGATGGGCATCTGAGAGAAACTCCCTGGGTCTTCACAAAACACAGAAGCATAAAGCATGCAGGAGAACACAAAAAGGGCATCCACAGGATGGTCACCAAGAGCAGGGGTCTCAGTGTTTGAGAATGGGAAAGTGTTACGTGTCATGAAGTGACTTAATGCTTTCTTATGTTTTGAACTCAGGGTGAGCATCCGTCTCCTGGACACAGCCCCAGTTTCTGCAGATATCGGATGCTGTATGAAGTATAATCCTACTCTTATATATATGGTCCTAACTCCCATTAACATCAGTGCAAACAGCAATAAAAAATTTCCTGTTTTGGAAAGTTGTGCACAAGGTGAGTCGTGAGTGTCTGCAGCATTTTATCAACTCAAGGATTATCACTCCAGATTGGAAGGCCTCTTTCCCACTAGCCTTCATAATTCATGTGAAACTTTCCACATACACCCGGATATTGCAGTTTCTCTTTTTTAGTACTTTGTATTAAGCATTTGTACACACTAAGAGTTTGTATTTGTAAAGGCCAAGGCTTACCCAAGTCACTCCGTGAGCAGCTATAAAGATTTTCAGAGGAACATATCCTGCACTAGGATTGGGCTAGCTGTCCTTTCACTGCCTTCTTGTAAGAAGCTGTCTGCTTGATAAATCAGGTATCCTGGATGCTGACCGTGACATGTTACGTGAATCTCTGGGCATATCAGGTTTTTTTCTCTTTTAATTCTCAGATGCTTGGAGTCTGCCATGTTTGCTGGTGACCTTTAAATGCCCTTTCTGTCTCAAATACTGAATAATCTAGAGTCACCCCTCACTTGCCATTTCTCCATCCTTGGATTTTTACTTTTGAAACTGGCATTTCAAGAAGTGTTCTTTAATTAATTTTAGCAATTGCTTTTCTCCTTTTTCTCCTACAATGGATAATGTTCATTCTTTTTTAAAACAGCATCAGAAGTCTAGTCTTGCCTTGTCTCAAGTATGCTCTCCTGACATATGCTGGGCCCTGTTAAGAAGGCATGGTTTTGTATTAATTATGTTTCAGAAGAACTTGTTGACTTGGGTATTGCTGTTATTTCCCTTGATGTCTGTCTTCACTGATGGCAAGCCTTGGATCCCACCTTGCTGGGGCCCAGCGAGATGGCTGCTGGTGCTGTGCACCTCACAGACCGTGAACAGGGGACAGTTCGGTAACTACCTTGTGTTTCAACCTCATGGAGAGCTCAGACTTTCGGGGACAAGAGGTTAATTGGAACAGATGTTAATTCAGAAATTGCATGATGCCCAGAGATCACATCTTTGCCTCCCTAAGCCTTTTTGGTGGTGTTGGACTGCGTGATCTCTCCTGTTTTTCTCACACTGGGCTCCTTTTCATCTTTTGAATCCCTCCAAACAATGGCAATCTTTACAAATACAACAAGCCCTCCTTTTTATATCAAGCATTCTTCCCTCTAGGGACACAAGTGATCTGAGCTGAAGCAAGAAATAATTAAGGTCGTTTTTAAAAGCTGTGTGTTTCTCCCTGTGTAGCCTTAGCAGAAGTTGTGTCTAATTTATACTTCGGTGGTGTGTTCGTGCTCTCCACTGTTTTTGACCTCTTCCTTTGAAAGACACTTGTATAACTTCAAAGAGGTCTCAGATTTACTTTAAGTGTCCCCAAAAGGGATGATGTAAAAACTTTTTGACTTCAGACCATTCTGTCTCTCTCAGAGTGGGAAACAAATAGATACTTCCCCATATCTTTGAAAATCTGCTCTTTGCTGGTTTGAAAGGATGCAGCAGAAGCACCTCTGAGATTACACATCGAATTATGTCCCAGTACTACTTCTGTTAGTGGGAATGAGCAAAAAAATGTTAAGGGCTCCCCCTCCTCCCAGTGAATCATGTCCCAAAGCTCATTATTAGGAACAGCAGATAGAGAGGTAAGAGATGGAAACTAAATCTGAAATCATAAACTCATTAACAGACATCTATGACCATCTCCCACGTGGCCATGAATGTGGGCCATCAGGTATTTCTGAATAACTGTTGAGGTCTGAACTGTACCATAGGGAAAACAAACATTTCTTCACTGAATACTCCTTCTCAGCAGCTTCATTGCGAGGGCGAAGTTACACAAAGGAGCAGGTGTAAGCAAAAGAATAGAGCTGAGAAATATTTGTGATCTGTCCCTCTTAGGGAAAAGGTTTAGGTGTTGGCCAAACCATCCATTACTGGCCATAAGGTGCAATTACTGCAGTGCACGTTTTGTGTGACCTCTTCCTTGCATGCGGGTGGTCAAAGCCCCAGTCAATTGAACTTTGGGTTTATATGTTGCTGGGAAGTCAAAACCAGCTATAACAATATATATATATTTATATATAAAACCAGAGGAATTTCCTGTGTCATTTGCCACAAACTTTCAGCCAATACGTGAATGCACCATGTCACCACATCTCTTCCAGCTCTTCCACAGGGGACCATATCACATCATGGCTTATCCCCAAGCAGCTCTGAAAGTTAGTGGGAGATTTTCTTTACTCTCTGACTGGGAGTGGGGAAAATGTTCAAGACACATTTCTCAAATGCAATTCTCTTTGATCACGTAACTTTGGATTAGCAAATACACTGTTAGAAGGACTGTTGCAGAAAGCTTTTGAAGACCAACTTCATTGTGATCAAAATGATCACTGACTGAAACAGAAGAAAAGGGTATTCAGTATCTTGGCACTCCTAGTAATAACAGCGGTTATTTTGGTTTCTCTTAGGAATCTTCCTAATCTGTAAGACAATGCTATCAATACCTGACATATATGTTCCTCCAAGACCCAAGAGGGGCTAACAGCATGCCTTATTGAGATGGACTACAGTTTCCAATGTGCTTTATAATTCTAGGTTTCAGAATGACTACCTGAAATCTACCAACAGGCAGCACCGAGTTGAGGAAGAGTTGAAGCCTCTTCTGATGATGTAAAACCAACCAAGAGCCGTAAACCAGGATCACCCAAAAAAAGCTCTTAAATCTCTTGCTGTCACATCTTCACTCTCTTACCATTGTCCTTTTTCTTGACACTACTTTCTCTTTGCAATTAAATTGTTTTTTCTAAGCAAAATTGTGATAACGATCCTAAATTTCCCTTGCAGGAATCTTCATGGCTTCTTAGTAAGGTGCAACATCTTCTGTTCAACAAGATGTGTGAAAAATAGTTGCAAAGTAATCTGTGGCACCATGATAGAAAAAGAGAAAGGAAAAAAAATGTTTGCAAAAAATTCCTCAAATCTCCAAAATATATATATTTATTGTGTAGGTAAGACATCAAGATCCAACCTTGATCTAAAATCCAACAGTGAAAGGCAGATGCATCCTTACCAAAACTAGTAATGTTCAAGTTCTATTATTTTGCTTCTGCCGATAAAACATCAATCTATAAATCGCACAGTCAGCGATATTTTGGGTATATAATGGAAAGGAAAGAAAAAAAATTAGTTGTTAGAAATTCTTCTCCACATTCATGGGAAATCTCTTGGAAGATAAGTAAATTATAAACCCTATCAAAAGATCTTTTGCAGCACTGAGCCTGACAGCTGTTAGTGAAAGTAGTTTGCTATCATGCAGGCATTGATACACCAATATTATGGATTTTGCTTCTTACAAAAGATTTTATCGTGTAAAATAGCAGATGAGGAAGAGGCTTCCTGTAGTTATTTAAAGTGAAAGTCTGGAAGGATTTTAAATGCAGTCAAACAGAATATATGTACTACAAACTTTTGGAGTTAAAAGAAACTGCATTATTAATGGTATATTTCAGGGTTAATTTTTACAGGTGCAGCCAACAGTCAGACTAACAATGGTTTTAAATACTCTAGTTCTGCTTGAGAGTTGCATTTATGTTGTGCTGCTGGACAGAAAGGAAAGACACTTCCATGGTGTGCAAGTGCTTCAGCATCTTCGGTGTTGGCAAGTGTTCTTGCAAGCAACCCCTCTTGTCTTGGTGTATCTTCACAAGCCTCATGCCATGGGAAATGGGTGCTACACACAGCTCAGGACTTTATTGACACAAGAACATAGTGGATTCCAGAGGATGATGGTTAATTGCAACAGAAGTCTAAACTACTTGTTGGGTAGATTGTTGCACTCTATCTGAAAGGAATTATTAGCAGTCACAGTGCCTCAACAGCCAAACACCTCTATGTAGATGGGAAGATTGTTATGGGCACACCAGACTCTATGTCCCTAGAATGGTTCTGTGGACTCAAGAATTCTGAAGGGCAACCTGCTCAAAAAAAAAATGCAAAACCCACAGTACCACAATTTCAGTGCTGAGCACAGCACAGTAACATTTCTCATGGGCTACCTGGCAGGTTTGCTGCAAATAGCTAGGATCTGGCTGTTCATGTGACTATCTTAAATCTGAAAGAGATGTCAGGAAATAGTTCTAGTTTACCTGGTGCAATGATGAAGATAAAACTTTCCAGAGAGAAAATCTTCCTTTCAGAGCAGCCCATGAGTGGAATGGCATTTGAAATCACTTCGTAATCCCTTTGTTATCATGGGGAAGAGCTGGGGAAAAAAATAAAAGGTGGATGGTGAGTACAGACATGGGTTGTACTGAGTGCACTGGGAAAAGTTCTTTTGAGTTTATGGGATGACTTTAAATCTGCTGGTCATTCTACAGTTTCAAAAGTTGTCAAAAAGTTTAAAAATGGCCTTAAAAGAAGCATAGTGCAAGAGGAATTTGAACTTATGAAGACTATGTGATGTTTGCTTTAGAGATAGAGAAAAATAAAAGTATAAAATAAAACTGGAGAGGTCATGTAGTCCAAACCTTCTGCCCCAGGGCAGCATCAGTTTTTTCTTAAAATACTTATTGAGACATTTTTCTCATGAACAGGCTCTTCCTGTCTGCCACTCGCTTTGCATCTAGAAAGCTTTCCCTAGTGTTGAGTTGTTCTTGCTGCAGGGTCAATTACATGCCCTGTTCACGGCAGACATGTACCTCAGATTATTCTCATCTTCACTAGAGTCTTTAGCATACTGTAAGGTTGTTATCATTAACCCCTATGATTTTTTTCCTTCCCTTAGGGTAAACAATCCTAGTCATTTTAATCTTTCCCATAGACCATAAACTCCTATTGTTACAAAGAAAGCCTTGGTGAGTTCTGGGGACATGTATCTCTCAAAGCAACCAACAGAGAGCAGTGTTCTTATTCTGCAAACCAGAGCTGAAGGCCTCAAAGGCCACATGCAGCCTGACCCATGGAAGGCCATGTGGTCATAGGGGCTTTCTAAAAAAAGTAACCTAAAAGCGTTGAATGGAAGGAAGGAAACTAGAAACAGAAAGCTGAAAAAACTGTTCCTGTATTCTCAGCAACAAGACTTCATCCCATGCCCTATCAGCATGGCAAGATTACATGGCAGAATTGGAAAATACCATCATCAGCTACACCTCTGGTAGAAATAACCAGGAGTATAACACAGCCAACTGTTTAGATTAAGAGACGGTAACAATAACGAATTATTTAACTAACATTTGTAACTGAAAATGACATGCTTTTTATTCCTATGCTATTCTAGGTAAGGATTTGGAATATTCAAATTTCCCCCAGTCCAGGCTGTTCACTGCCAGGCCATATTCCCGTGATGTTAAGTGATGTGAAAGATTTACCTTTCCTCAATATTAAACAAAATCATGAGGTAACATTTCCTTAGTGTAATGTGTGGTGGCATCTCCCTCTGGTAATGTGATTTATTGTACCCACTCTACATTTTGCAAAATGATGCATGTGGCCAAGTATCTTTAATAAAAAGTGATACCTGGAGAAATGTTTCCCCAGAATAAAGAATATAAAAAGCTCCTGCTGACTTCTCCCTATCTACGGTGATGCATGAGCTTCTCCAACACCCAGTGAAGCATGTAGTTACATTTTCCTTATGTAAATTGAACTAAGATTTAGTGGTTTTCAGAGGTCCATTGATACTTGATATCCATTTCTCACATGCAGAATGAGAAACCTGAAGGCAGAGTTCCTTGATATCAGGTTGTCAATGGTGCTATTATTTAATCGTATATGTTTAGGCAAGAGAGACCAAAGACCATTGCCACAACACAAACTGTCTGCTGAAGGTGAGTTTTCTTGCTGGTGCCTGCAATGCCATGCTTAAAGACCTTGAAGAGGCAAATAGAAAGAAAAAAAATACTCAATGCAAGAGGATAGTTTTCTATACAGGAGTGGAGTGCCTATATTTCTGATGTTAAAAAGAGTGCAGTCTGCCACATCTGTACCGAACTGTGCAAAATTACTGGCTGATGGAGAGATTGGCCAATGGAGAGCCCATCGCGCTCCTGTACTTCCCCTGCGGGTGCCGTGGGTCCAGCCCACCAACTTCGTACAGTGATATATCCAGCCCTGCCCACTAACACATGAAACCAGCTTCCCTTGATGTAAAGTGAAATGTAGCCTGTTATCAGTGTAAGCCACAGATGAAACAACTGTTCCGTTTTGTGTTCTGGTTATCTGTGAGGGTGTAAGAGGTGAATGTCATACCCCTTAGACTGACAGACCTCATTACAACTATCTAACGAAGCAGTGACACTCAAGGACCCAGCATCAAAACACCCACAGAGCAATAAGAGGCTGGTCCCATTTTAGAGAGACATATTATTTGACTGAATGCTGCTTTTCTCTTCCAAGTGTGGGAAATCCTTCCAGTGGAGTCCCTTTCATTCAGCTCAGCATATGTGCTCACTAAACATATATTTAATGAAAGACAATGAAGAATGACACAAAAAAAAACCCCAAAATCCTTTTTTAACCTAATATAATATTCCTCCCAATTAAATATCTTTCCTCATCTGGTTTTCTCCAGGCCTGCACTGATCCATCTATTACAGGCAATATTTTGAACTCTGAAGCCTTATTGCTGACATGAGCTAGGTCATGCCAGATGTTTGAACATCAGCTTTTACACGCTCCTGTTTTTCTTTACAATGAAGTGAAGCTGAATGTCTCCGACATAAAATTTAAGCCTGAAATTCTTTGATGGCAGGTACTACATAAGAATGAGTTTTCCTGCCTCTGTTCAACAGAAGAAGGATGCAGTTAGATAAATTTATTCTCGGAGGTTTTGTGCCAAGTAAAATTAATTTTGTGGTGTTGTGCAAAGCACATGGTGAAGTATCTTGTTTCTAGGTGCAATATGAAGAAAAGTCTCCCCTTTCAAGAAGTAAGGAATTTTTTAACTCTTACAAGAAGGGAGGAGAAATCCTTTGGCATACACTGAGGACTGGGTATGGAATTTTCTTTGATCTGAACTAATTTCTGTATCTGAATTCCTCTAAATTAAGCGGTTCAGCTTAGTGCCTTTTTACTGAAATGATGTAATACAACTAAGCCTAAGCTCTCTTCGTGGACAGCATTGTATTAGGCAATACTTCCAGTCTTTTTTTACATAATTGTCTTGAGCCTTATCCACATTTTTGCCTTAAAAATATTTCCAAGACTATCTGACACCCAATCACAATTATAGTAATCTGTTGTTTACTGTTGTTTGGGGGAATAGTAATATGCTTTATTTTCAAAAGCCTTGCTGATATTCTTCTTAGATTACAAAAGCAAACATTAGGTCAGTAATAGGTTGGCTCTTTTTCTTCCACAAACGTAAATACAAGGCAAAAATTGCTGAATGAAAGCAAAGAATCTTTCTGCTGGAGGATATTAGATTTTGTTTCTCTGAGAGATTCCCAACCCCAATATAATTTATCACTGCTTCATTGTACCCAACATATGGAGACAACAGCAAGGTTATTTAAAAATGGATTGTATATTTACTGTTTGTGCAGGATTGTGACAATAGCTTTTTGTCTGTGTAGGGCTGACAGTTGCTTATTCCATTACATTTACTTTGCAGTGAAATAAAGTTGATTTTCCTGTCCTCCAGTGGTTTCCCGATCTCCAATCAGAATTCCCACAGCAAAGGTAACATAGCAGGTTTATCCTGATCATAAAGTGAATATACACAGAGTGATTTCTCCTGTATGGAGTCTTTATTCATCTTATGGGAAAGATAATGCATATAATACTAATATATGAATGCAATGCAGTATCTAAAGATATATATCCCCAGGAGGCAATTTATCTGAAGGGCTGTTTTTCTGGTGTTCATTCATTTGTGGGAAGATGGTATTCCCAGACTGAAAATGAAGCAAATGAAGGGACTTCCCTGGTGCAAAGTGATGGATGATGATTTTGTTGCTACTGTCAAGAGATGCATTAGACTAGGTTTCTCATTCTGAAAACGCTAGATGAAAAGGGATTAATTTCATGACCATTTGGGAGACTGAATTTCCATTCTTAATTATAAAATGATGCCCTATTATAATTTTCTCTGAGGTACCTTGATGATTGAAGCTGAGTTACTTGACTCAGGGACACAAAGAGGTTCCAGAAGGCCCAAAGGCAAAACTTGAGGCACATGATTTACACAGCAGGATGTACCATGCTATGAAAATCCAAACTCCTTTCATGAAAGGAACCCAAGGCAGACTGGCACTCTCCGCCTCCCTGCCTGTCCTGGCAAGAAAGGATTTTTGCAAAACAGCTGCAAGTTGTGAATTAGAAAGTGAGTGCCATGATCCAAAACTATAATCCACCTGAGAAAATATGGAATAAAAATTCCCAAGTCTTTCCTTGATCTGTGACCCGGTACTTTTCCAAGACTGACATATGTTTTTATATGAAACACTTTATGTACAGAACTATTAGAATAATTAGTAGAATTAATTTTTATTAGAATTATTAGAATATTTATTATTAGAATAATTTTTATTAGAATAATTTTTATTAGAATTATTAGAATAATTTTTCTACCCAAGAAAACCAGTTTTCATTGTTAATCTGTTAAACCTTTGCTCAGAAAAGGGCTGATGCCCGGGTTGAAATTCTTTGACATCAATGGTGGACAAAATACAGTATCACTTTAGAGACATTAAGCTATCCTACATGGCCTCCACTTGCAGCCCTGGTTGGTTGCAGACCCCTGGCTCCAGTGCCATCCCCGTGAGGACTCTACGGATTTAAAATGGCATGACACATGACTGTCTGGATGCAATTGAGTCTGGCTCTCATGGATAATGATGGGCTTGAGCCAGAGGTGGTGTTGAAGCTGGGGTAGTTCAGCTCTTTGGCATTGTCATTCCATGTCACTCTATTGACATCATCAGAAACACACTCAGCCTATGGGATATTCCCTGATGAGATGTGCTGGTGAAATCTAAAGCTGAAACTCATAAATGTGTCCTGACTGACAACTATTTTGTGGTTTTGAGGTCTGGGGCTTTTTCATTGGCATTAGTTTGTGCAACAGGATTGCCTGAGCGGTAAGTGACAGTTGTGTTGATTTTAGCAGGAGTAAATTATACTAAATTATCACACTGAGTTTCTCTCCAATGTAATACAATGCGATGCAAGGATTACTTGACATAAACTGATGCTCAGGTCTGGATTTCCATGAAACTAATGGATATGGCTACACTTCCCTGAGAGCCAGTGATGGATGAGGTCAGGTTTCACTAATGTTCTCTGATGCATGGTGCTACATTTCTTTAATATAAACTAATCCATGTCAAGGAGTATCCTTGACTCTGTTTGATATATGAGAATGGGTTTTTCCTTTTCGGACATAATAGGAATACACAGATACTTTTTTTAGCTGTGTAGTCACAAGTGATGCTGTATTTCTCTGTGTTCATATTTTCATGCATATATTAAAGAGCCGTAGGTTTCTTGTACTACAGTAAAACCCAGCTATGTGCATAAATAGCTATCAGCAAAAAATGAGGTTGCTCCCTCATTTATATCAGTAATAACCAGCTCACAGACAACATCTTTTGTCAAGTAGGCCAGTCTCATGCAGGCCTAAATAACAGAAGGAAAAGTCATTTTAATAATCATTTTACTGCACATTAGCAGTTTTCTTGGATATCCAGAAATAATGTCATATATTTCTTCTTAGGTTAGAAGGAGGGAGTCCTACCACTATATAGCAGTTATTCTCTGCAGCCCTTAATCTTATTCATCACCTGCTGCTGGTAAATCTCTGCCATTTAGGATGCTTTACATTTTCAAACAAATACTGATTCTGTTTATATCACAGAAAAACAGCATTGTGCATTACTGGTATCGGGCTAAAAGAAAACTAATGGCAATAAGCTGAATTATTTTTTCCTGTCTCAGGCTTAATGGCTTCTTCAAAATGCAGTTTTCTTTGTTCAATTCCTGTCAGGGAATTGAGGCCTCAAACATCATTGGGCATCAGAGAAATCCAGCTCCATGTGTTTCTTTTCACATAAAGGGACAAGTGAAGCTTTTTACACACACAAGGGCATTGTAACTCGGTTTCAGCTGTTGTGACCTCCACTTTCTGGGTCTGCCAACAATTACCTTCAATAATGGAATTTTTATAGGAAAACTGAGGGAAAGGGAGTGAAAGTTAAGTAGTACCAAAACCATTTCTGTGTCTGGGAAATACCCAGGGTCTTATTGTTGTTAGGGTTTTTTGTGGATTTAACCTATAGTGAAAGCTTTTGAACAAATGTTTGTGATTACAACTCTGACTGACACCTCTCTCTCTCCCTGAAGGCCTGGGTCCCACCACCATCTGATGGTGGCACCTTCATCCTTTGTCTCAGCCCTTTGACCATGAAGCTGTGGAAGCCCAGCTCCCGTGGGACTTCCACTCAGACCTCTCTGTGCAATGAGTACTGAGTACAGACTTTACACACATCTTTACATTTCTGTTGCTAGGTCTCTTTCCACCGGTGTTTCGGGATGATCAATATTTAAAATAGTAACAGTCTTCCATTTCATGTTAGTCCACAATAATCCTCTAAATTCAAAAATGGTGCACAAAGTAGATGCCCATATCCATTTTGCAGTTACCTCAGCCTTGTCAGAAATTATGTTTTTTAGGTGTTGGTAACTTCTCTTCTCCAGGGACTCAAGTGAGGGAGACGCCCATACCGTGCCATACACTGGCTGGCAAAGTTATCTAAGCTGGTGCCATACAAGCAAGTTCTGGAATAGCAAGCAATTTAGTCATGTAGATATCACATGCTTCAATAACACTGCTGTGGGCTGGTTAACATCAAATGAGATGGAAAACAGAGTTTAAATAGCTCTACTGCTTCCACGCCCATGTTAGTACCTATTTCCAGTGCTGTATCATGTCATGCTGGTGTGGCAACAGGTAAAAAGTTACCCCAGGTGTCCTTGCACAGAATTCATGCTGGGCATGCATTTTTGCATGACACACCAGTGATGATATTCTACTCAATTCTACAATTCCGTCTACCAGAATGAAATATAATTTTACTTTTATGTTCCTATCAGTAAATCCCAGAAAATCCCAGCCTTGTACAACATATACGATAGAAAATAACTGTGTCTCACACTTCATCTTGGAAAAACAAAGACCTAAGTTTCCATTTACAAGGTAAATATGGGATATTAGAGAAACCCTGCCTCTTTGGATCTGAAAAGAATCCACATGTTTTTAAGCAAAGCAGACAATCAGTTGCAGTTCTCTTCAGCCAGGAAATCACTGCCATGATATCAGCTGCATTACTTTAAGCTGCACATCACTAAGGTTATTAATTCATTTCATAACTCAATAACCTCAAGCTCACACAACTCTCCTATATACTAAGGTTCTCCTACCTGCACTGTTCTACTTCAGAAGGAGAGGAGACAAGCTCTGTGTATGTTTCTGCATCTCACCTCCTCACACCTCAATTTTTATTGGGCATTTTGACATTTGCCATCATTTGATCTGGAAGGAACCCAAGTTTCAGCACTGTTCTCAGGAGAAACAGACAGGATATATCAGCTTACATTAGGGAAATCCAGTTACCTGCACTAGCTTTAAATCCAGGAATCCAGATATAAAATGATTCATGAAACAGAGCTTTCCTGGAACAAACAGCTCCATGAAGGAGGGTTTTACAGATTAAGCCTGATGAACGGTGTTCTGGTTTTTATGTCTACAATGATCTGTGAGAGCTGGTGTTGTGAAAGAAAAAGGTGCAGCAGGCTGGGCTTCTTAATGGACAGCGATAAATGTGATTTCTTCCATATTATATGAATTGCAGTGAAAGTTTTCACTGGGAAAGAATACAGGTGTTTTTTTCTCGTATAAAATGCTATGTCGAGCTACATTTCTTGACTTTGAAAAGCATATACGAGATCAGAATAAAGAAACTACCGGTATCTGCTACCGGTTTGTTGCAGAATGGATGAGGGTGCGTGCTGTTACACCACTTGGGACGTAATTCCAACTCCTTCTCGGCGTGAGGCAGCAGCGCAGAAAGGGCCCCGGCGGTGGCAGCAGCATCCCGGTGGTGGCAGCAGCATCCCGGTGGTGGCAGCAGCATCCCGGCGGTGGCAGCAGCATCCCGGCGGTGGCAGCAGCATCCCGGTGGTGGCAGCATCATCCCGGCGGCGATGCTCCATTCGCCCGGCTGTGCTGACCTCTGCTGGTGCTTCCCCGAGGCGCGACGTTTTCCCGTTCTCGCTCATTTTCAGATTTTCATCTCACGTCGCAAAGCGATGCTTCTCCTTCACGAATCCGCTCAGGTTTTTCGAAAGCATTTGGTCCACCCTACGGAAAGGTGATGAGCTCCGTTTCCCTGGTTCCGAGGAGCAGAAGCACATCCTCAAGTTCAGCTCTTCTCCTCACTCGTGGACCGAAAGCAAGCAAACTTCATGCTCTCCTTTCTCCAAAAAGCCATCATCCCACTTGCTCTGTGGTATCTCGAGGCAGGGAAGCAGTGCTTGAGCTCTGCTGTGGGCCAGGCCCTCCCTCCTTACACTCACCTCCATTCCTATTCAAAGTATGCTATTTTACTCTATTTTTAATGTCGAGAGTTATGTTTGCTGTATAATGATTTGGTCATCTGTGTCAACCGCTGTGTTATCACAGTCTCTCGACTTTTCCAGTTACTCCAGTATAACCCTTCCTATTCCTAATAGAGCAGCTTTACTATGTTGAACAGGCTTACTCTTTAATCTGGTCTTTTCATTCATGTGATAGTTCAAATGTCCAAAGGAAAAAGATTCAGCCCTGGGAAATGGTTCCTGTCTGGCAAAATATTTTGAAGCTCTGTGTGGGTGCATTCAGCATGTCAGACATTTTCCAGGGTCCATTTTCAGTATGATTCATGTAATTTTCTCTCCAAGTACACAAAGAACTGCCTTTCAACGTCTGAAAAACAGCTCCTGATGCTTCACTGGGAATTCTACTTGTGTAAGGCTCAGATGAAGCCTGAGCAAGGACAGAATCACTGAATCACAGAATTGCCTGAGTTGGAAGGGACCTTTCAGATCATCTAGTCCAACCATCAACCTAAGACTGAAAAAAACCCAGGATTAAACCATATCTTTAAGCACCATGTCTACTCATCTTTTAAATACCTCCAGGGATGGTGACCCAACCACTTCCTTGGGCAGCCTGTTCCAACGCTTAATAACCCTTTCAATGTAAAAATTTTTCCTAATATCCAATCTGAACCTCCTTTGGCACAACTTGAGGCCCTTTGCTCTTGTCCTGTCACCTGTGACTTGGGAGAAGAGACCAAACCCCAGAGGATTGCAGGTTAAACCCCAGAAGGACTTCAACACCTCTACATGGACTTAGTTTGTGAGTACATGCTGTTTCACACCTCTCTTCTGAGCAAGGTGCCCTGACCTTTTCAGGGTGTATGACTCAGTATTTCAGACACAGCTCCTGCAGGTGCCTCCTGTGAAACCAAACTCAAGCCCTTCCTTCACTTGGGAAAATGAAATCCTCGTCTCCCCTCAGTACAAACTAGTGAGGAGCTGGGTGCTAGGTCTCAGCAGCTTTTCTGCCAAGCTTCTTCAGCAGTGCAATGAAGAAGTCAGGCTTCACTGTGCCAAACAAGGCAGTATCTTGTAATCTAGTGGTTAACCATTAGGTAATGCCTACATTTTTTAATGAATTTAGTGCTTCAGGATTTGACCTCTAATTAACATCATTGTCCTTTGCTGTTACCTTTGAGTGTTCTGTTTTATTTTTGGTTATTCTCTTTGGGCCTTTTTTCACAAGGAAACAAGGAGCATTATTAGCATGTGTTAGTTTCTCCAAAGAAAAGAAAATACCTCAATTTTTTTCATTTTGGTCATTAACAATAGGATAAAAGTAGAATTACAATCCAAACACTAATAATTAACAAATAGCATTTGTATAATTGTCCGTTCCTAAATTATAACCTTGTTTGTCTTTTGACCATACAATTGCTCTTTCATTTCAGTTTTCCAGAAAGAATGATCTTTCTCCCCATCCCTTGTTTTAAGTGGCCATCCCTTCATTCATTTGTCACATGAGTAAGAAGAAGGCTGAATCAATTAATCAAAGGCTTGCAGAGCAACACTGCACAATGTAATGGTTGGTTAAACCTTGCTTTCAATGAAGAATTCAGCCTTAGAAATTCTGAAGTAGGTGTTTGCTTTTTACAAAAACAACCTTGAGGCTGAAAAACAATTTTTCTCTTTTAATTTTTTCTTGGCATTGCCCTTGTTCTAGATCAAACTGAAGAGCTGCACTAAAAATCATGTCTGTAACTACACTTTTTTAGGCCTGCCTGTTAAAACATGATACTATCACAGGCTTCTGTTTTAGTACTTGTAATTTAGTGCAAGGGTAAGGAAAGGGCAAGAAAGAAGAAAACTTCTAGAAGGGTTAATTAATGGTTATGTAAATAGCAAATCCCTGTCGCAGCTCTGCACTAATGCTTTATTACAATGGTTTAGTGCATACCGTAGCAAGGTCCAGATCTGGAAAATGGTAGCAAGCAGCTCCTTACCAGATTTCCAGTTAGAGACTTTACTGCATCTTGAGAATTTTTATCTGAAAAGAGTAATACAAAGTTAAGGAGGACATTGCTGTCAGAGAGTGCTGAACAACTGAGGACAGTGTTGACACTTGAAAGGATGGGACCTTCTTGAGCCTAGAGTGAGAGGAAGTAAGTTTTGGACAAGAGATGAGATGGAAAACTTCTTCAGAAACCAGGACACATCTTTGACCACTATGCTGAACTCAATGCTTGAGGACTAGAAATGTATACAGAAAAAGACCAGAGGAGAGGAATATCTTAAGCAGTCCTTTCTCAGTCGTTTTCCAGAACTTCCAAATGGATGAATCTGCAATATCTTCCTAAAGATTTCATTGGACTTAAATCTCTCCTATACCATACACTTGACGTCAAGCAACATCAGTTTACATTTAAAACTAAAATATCATATATTTCTTTATAGTCCGAATGCAGGAAATTACTTCATCTGCCACTGAAATGCAAAGTTATGTTCTTAAAATGCATTTCAAGAGCTGCATTAGTCTACTTTAAAAAAAAAAAAAAGTCTACTCAATTTAATGGTATCTGATTTCAATTTTCTTCTCTGCAGTTATCAGGAGCTAAATACCTATATACCTGAATCCATTGGCCCAAATCACGGAGAGGACAAGGCACACAGAGACTGATCACAATATCACAGTCTAAAGCTGAGGGTAAATATTATTTCTGTATTTTTAGATGGGACAAGCTTATATTTAGCCAGTAGCATTTGTCAACAAGTCATGATACACAGTGAAAGCTAGAATGGTCTTTACGCTCATTTGCTTTCTGGAATTAGAGAGGAAATGATTTTTCATGGCTCAGTAAAGGTAGTAATAATTACTGACAGGTTTATAACAGTTCACAGAGAAGGTGCTTGCTGGTGGTTGATTGTCAAATGGAGGACCACAAGCAAATGAACTGTATCAGAATAATAATTCTTGTGTTGTTTTGAAGAAATTTGAAAACCAAGAAAATGGCAAGGTGACTTGTGCAAGGAAGCACCACATCTACCCATCCTTTAAATACCTCCAGGGATGGTGCCTCAACCACTTCCCTGGGCAGCCCATTCCAATGCTTAATAACCCTTTCAGTGTAAAAATTTTTCCTAATATCCAATCGAAACTGCCTCTGGCGCAGCTTGAGGCCATTTCCTCTTGTCCTATCGCCTGTGACTTGGGAGAAGAAACTGACCCCAAGTTAAGGTACTTAATCTTCCTCTATGTGCATCTTTTAAATTAATTCAGTCCAAATGCAGTATTTTGTACTTTTTTCTACTGCTTTTATTCTGTTTTCACCCCTTCTCTCCAATCCATTAAGATAAATTTTCCAGTCAGTTCTTTCTTCCCCTAGTGCTTCCCATCTTCATGTTATCTGGAAAATGTAAAGAACACCATGTTATTCCTCATTGGATCATCCAAACTGTTAATGAAAACATCAGACCCTTTCAGACTTGAACTCTATATATGCTTGGATTTTGTCCAAGAATTGGTCAACTAACCAAACTCTAAATAGTGTGTTTTCTGGGCAGTGTTGTACCTACTCTATGCTACATACATGTAAATCTCATTTCCTTGAAATGACATGACAATCAATGTCAAAAGCTTTGCTGAAGTCACTGTCTATGATATCCAGCATTTCCACTTCCTTATAAGGCCTGGCGTCCTACAGCAAAGTAAATGAGATGGGTTTGATATGATTAGTTAATGAAAAATTCAGGTGGATTGCTCCTTGTCTTCTTCTTATGTTCCAACCACTACTAAATATTCTGTTTGAGTGTTTGTTCCAGTATTTGTAAGGAAGTCAAAATTAGGCTAATGGATATTCTTTTCTCATTTTTTAAAGCTCTGTGCTCTGATGTTACGGCATCATAGCCATCTTCACAAATTCTCAAGGAGTTGTAGTTGGGAGATCCCCTGAGTCTGTAGGTACTTTACTGTGCAGCTCACAGGGCTCTCTGGTTTGAAAACACCCAGATCTCTAAGAAATAAGCAGTCTGCTCTAGTGTTGTTCAAAGTTATGTGAACATAGCAACATGACAGAAATTATGTATTTTCAAAATTCAGTCATATGATCTTGGTAGGATAAAGATTTCATGTGTTATCAGTGACATCACCAATTCTCTTTTAGCTGAGAAAACAATGAAAGATTTGTTTTTAAAGGCACTACTTTTCCCTGTGGCCATTGATTTCAGTCAATTCTGTTAGAAAGTGTATATACTTCTGTATATTACTTTACAACTGCAAAGATAATAACTCCTTGCTCGCCTGTTTTCATTACATTAATGGAACTGTATTAAGAATAATTTAAAATTTTACACGTGAACTTCAATCTAATGTTCCAAGTTTCAATAACATAACATCAGTTGCAGCACATATTTTCAATCAGATGTCCTCAGCTGCCAAAGAGTTTCTGCATTACTGGACATATTTAATTTTGGTAACTCTGAAAACGGGGAGGTGTAGATGCCTGTTCCCACAAGATGACTGTCTCCACGCCCTGCAGATGAAAGGGTCACAGCACGTTTTCAGGTTACTGTGAGTCACTACATATAACAGGTAAAAATTTCCCAGATGCTGTTCATAAAGACAATGAAGACATGGGCTAAACTTTAAGAGCTTGAATGCTGTATAGAAAGGCATGGTTCTCGCACTGTGTCAGCAGTTTTTTACAGTGGGGCCATTAAAACTGGAGCAATCTGATCATGCACATGTCGATGCGTATGACCAAAAGCTTTAATTATAAGACGAGTTGCAACAAAGAACTGACAAATTCTTTGGTTTTGAATGCATTTCTTCTCTAAAAAAAATCAGACAGTTGGGATATGTTAGCGATCCAGTCTTTGTTTGGAAATCCAAATTATTCACGTTTGACCAACCCTTAAATGGGAAGGGCTAAATATAGGTTTCTCATTCCCTTTGAGACCGTACTGCCCTCAATAACTTTAAGAATTTAGACCTCTGCCTGATTATTACTTAACTTAGTACAAGAAAATAGTATTACCTTTAAAGTCTGTGAACAATTTGGGATACACTGAAATTCATAACAAAAGCCTTTGATGAGGGCAGGGCTGTAATCAATGCCTAATAGCGGAGCTAAAGCAATATGGGGGAAGAGAAAGGCCATTGGTTTCATTTCTCTGTCTGATGTTTTGATAACATCGTGGAATTAACTTCAGCAGGGCTGGGACCTGACACCGAGTCACAACACTGGTCACTTGGGTTATTTACAGTAAGCCAACAGGAACAAGTCACCCCATTAAGAAGCAGTGTTTATTGCTTCCAGTCTTTTTTTTTTTTTTTTTTTTTTTCCACATCACCTAAATCTTCACACCCCAGTTTTCCTTTCAGGCTTTCAGCGTTTGAACTTTATCCCTAGAAGTGTTCATAAAGCAAACCTGAAAAGAGAAAATTAAAGAAAAAAAAAATAAATAAAGGTGTTTAAAATTTCAGCCAAGCAGAAGATATGTGTGCGATGGGGGCTGAGAGACATATGAAAAGCTGCTCAAATAGTTGCTGCCATAAATGCAACTTCAGACTGTGTCTTCACCAAGAAAGGCCAGTGCTGTGGGGGGCAGAGGGTGGGTTTGGGATGGCTCCTGCCTGCACTCCTGCGGGCTCAGGGCTAGTCTGCTCCTGCCTCCGGTGTCTGCATGGTGTGGGATATTCTCTGGGCCACATGAGGCCCTGAGGTGTCTCCATGACTTTAGGGAGGAGAGAGAAGTTCAAAGCGGTTAACTACTCAGGCAGGGTGTTGCTGTGGCCCAGGGAGACACAAAGGAATGTCCTGAGGACAATTCACCTGAACGTGTCCCGGCTTCTGTGTGTCTTGGCTCACCCTCTGCCTGCACCCCAGCTGGTTTATCCTCCAACCTTGTCCTTGCATGTCCAAGCTGGGCTTGTCCCCAGAAAGTGGAGAGCTCAGTCCTTGCTCACCAGGGGTTGGAAAACAGAGCATGGATGTATCTCCCTCCCTTCTGCAAGGGCAGGGGACCCCAGCACGAACCAGAGCCCTTCCCTCTCCACGCCACATGGGAAGAGATGCTGGTGAGCCCCTGAAAACCAGACCATTTTGCTCAATGGCCATTCCAGTTTTGCAAAGCAGTTGTCCACGGTGCGACGCACCGAGGAGTTTGTCTCTGAGCTCTGCCTACATGGAAAGTGCGTTCGTTCCTGCCCCCGAGGAAACTTGATGAAGGCGACCTTAAATGCCTGAAATACCAGCTCCGAGCTCAGGCACCATCTGGAAACAATGAGCTGGTAGAGGCTGAGGTGCTGATGCACCGAATTAACACAGGGCCCAGGTGCTGACATTTTACTTCCAGCTCCCCCCCAGCCTCGGCGTGTCCCACACGCAGATTTCGGCAGCGGGGACGCCGCAGTCTCGGGGGTCGCTGTGCGTGAGCTGTGGGATGAGCTGCGTGAAAAGTGGTCAAGATTCAATAAAGGACCTAATTTTTCTTTTCTGCTGCATGCGTTTCCAGGATTTTTCTGTTTCTAGGTCTTTTTCAGCATACTCCGTACTCTCATCAGTTTTCTTCTCTTTGTTCTTCTCAGACAACATGTTTCCTTCCCATGTTTATTCTCTCTTTTGTTTCATTCAAATGCAAGATTTTCTCATTATTTTTGCTTTCCATTTGTTTATTGTATTTTATTCAATTTTCATTTTTTCCCTGTCTTTTCTCTTGTTTCATCTCAGTCTTGCCCTCCTCCTTCCCATAACCATATTTACATTTTTCTTTCAAGGCCCACTTTCTATAGCCCTCCCCACATAATCCCTGGACACACTTTCCAACCCCCATATCAACCCTTTTTTCTTTTTCTACTTATAACCTTTTGTCCTTTTACTGTTTTTTTCCCTTCCAATGCACATTTTCTCTCCCTTCTCACATCCAGATGTTTTTCCCTCTCTATCTCCAGCTGTGCGAATAAATGACTTTTTTGTTTGTTTCAAGGAAGTTCGGTCAATCCTGAATAAAAGTACTCATATTTTTCAGGAAACCAAAACTGTGCATATGGTCATTTTGGGTTAATATTTCATGTAGCACAAACTGAAAACTTGATGAGTTTGGATCTCTAAGAAATTTTTAGTGAATAAAAGTCAAAGTAAATTTGTAAATGCTGGAGTGCCTAAAAAAAAAAAAATCAAGGCATTTTAGATTTTGGGAGTGGAGATGAGGGCAGGGCAGCTTTCCATTTCTTTTGTATCAGGAGCAAAGGGAGGATTTCTACTGAGAGGAACTCAGGCAGATCCCACTACACCTTCAAAGCATATTTGTGTTGATCAAAACTAATGTCTTGGGAGCAGAACCATTTTGGCTAAAAAATTTATTCTGGCCCTAATTCCCATGTCCTTCTCTTTCCCTGGCCTGTATGATTAGGTGCAGAGACCATGGAGGAATGGTGTGCCGTTCAGCTCATCTGTGGATGTTACTTGAAAAAAAGAGCTGATTTCCTCCCAGGCAGGGAGCATCAGCTGTACTTTCCTGGGTGTCCCAGTCCTTAGCTTCCTGGAACAGCAATTAAAATATATCCCAGCTGGCTTAAAAAAATCTTGCGTCGCATCAAACACACAGAAGCTTCTTACTATCGACAGCAGTTTCTTAAAAAGGAGGCAAATCCATTCTCCTGCAATTAAATACGCAGAGGCAGAGCTTTAGTCTCAGATGAAGGCTGCAAAGTGAAAAACAGCAGGTGAGGACGGTCAGGCTCTGCCCTGTGATGTGCAGTATGAATTCTCGTGGTTCGGATGGGAGCCACATCTGGGTACCTGGGAGAAGAATCTGGCCCAGGCACGGCCCCAGATGCCACACTTTCTCTGTCCATTGTGCCCAGACCACAATTAGTAAAAAGATTTTGTGGGAGAGGAGGGGAAAGAAGAGGAAACTGCCAATGAGAGGATATCCTTCGCTCATAAATCCCAACGCATTGAAACACAGATTAGACCCCTGCTTTCTTTTTAACCAGCCCCTGCCTAGAGTTCACTCAATCCTGAAATTTGCTGAACTGTTCAGCTCATGTCTACCCTGAAGTAATGAATTGGCAGGCCTATTTCTAACGGTGATTAATGAAGCTTTTCAGAGGGAACCCATTATTTGATCCAAAGTTAAAACAGTGGTTCATCATTAATCACTACAAGACATAGGCTCACAGATTCATAATTCTCAGCAAGCCCATTTCATTAAGGGTCCCACTCTTTCTTTTGTTAAGCCAGGGCTTCCCTGTCACCCCACCCCTCGCAGTCGCCTCCCTGGCACTCCATTTCCAGATCCTCTCGAATAAAAGTCACACTGTCTCAGGGATATTTTTCAGGCTCCACAGCCTTCTAAAATTACGTCTTCTTTTAGATTTCAAAAATTCCTCTTCCCTTAGAAAAATGTCTCCGATTATCAAATATGAGCCAACATTGGCACCCAGTGGCTGAACAGATTAATCACAGATACATATTCCCTTGAGCCCACCTTTCCTAGTCTTCAAAGACAGGTTTTCCTCCTGGATGTATGTAGTACTCCTACACAGCCTCCCAGCTGCAGGCCATCTAGTCATGGCCGTGAAATAGTTACGCTAAGAAAAGAGAAGGAAAACAGATGTTGTGGCCAGTTCTCCCCTCTGCCGGGGCCCATCAGAGTCACCAAGCGGGACTAATGTCACCAAGGTGCATGGGGTGAGGAGCCCTACAGTGACTCCTGGGAGGTCCCAGCACCCACACCATGCTGTCTGGCACCCAGCAGACACACCGGCTCTGCCCCTGCAGGTATCGCTGCAGGAAGCAGCTGAGCTTGTCAGTCCCGCCCTTCGCAGAGCTGTAAGACACTCATAATGGGATGACCGGTGGCCTTAGGAAAAGTCACATCAAGCCTTTTATCTCTAAATTATTGTATTTAAAAGACATGAAGACGTGGCGCTCAGGGACGTGGTTTAGTAGGACTTGGCAGTTTATGGTTGGACTCGATGATCTTAAAGGTCTTTTCCAACCTAAATTATTCTATGACATAGCCCTTTCTCTACGGCAGTTATCTTCCTAAACTTGCCAATGACTTTACTGGGAGAAGCAATGGCAGAAAACTGGTTGGTGACTGAGTGGAAAAGGAGCAACCCTCAGCCATTACCATTGCAGGTGGTGCCAGGGAGGTACTGACTCTCTGCCTTATGGACAGTCCTTGGCAGCGCCTGGTCACAGCCTGGAGTACCTAATTCTTGGCTCCAGCCACCTTGCAAACAGCAGGAACATCAGCAAAGGGGGATCTAATACTTCCAAAAGTGGTTCAAAATCAAAAAGTAAAGCATGGAAATCAACTTTCCTCTAAGTTTGCAAAAGCCGCATTCAGCTCTGAGAAAGCTAAACCATTTCATTAGCAAACGGAAAACTATTTCACTGAATTAATGTAAAAAAATGTAAGCCATGATATTAAAATGCTTTAATGCATACAATGTATACAGCCTATATTCAATAATTTGATAGAATACTAATTTGATAGAATAAGGTAAATTGTACCTGAGTATAACATGAAATTAAATATAAAGTTCAAATAAATAATTTTTGTCGTATAGAAAAGGACAGCTTCTTTTGATCTGATCAGAGGAACAGCTGTGGAATATTTCCATTGGTCCTTTTAGCCAGAACCGACTTCTCCAGTCATTGAATTGAAAATGTTTCATTGGCTTTAATCATAGTGGAAATTATGATTAAAGCCAATGAAACATTTTCATTTTGATTTTTACATCAAATCAGATGTAAAAATTAAGGCAAGGAGGAGTAAATGGCTTTTTGTTCAAGCCTACAGAGAAAGGTATCTGAAGAATCATGAACCACTCTCCCTGCAGGACAGTGCCCCTTCCAGCATTTATTATGACCATGTCCATACAACTGTAGTGTTAATTAATGAGAAGCTGTATTCAGGTTTTCAGACTGTGCTTTACAGTACCCTAAGCCATTTGAGAATTTATTTTTTCATTCCTACCCCGTTACATTTACCTCTAACCCATTAAGCAATATTATAAACATGGAAGAGAGGAAGATGCTAGTGCATTCCACTGGAAATGCAGATGCTTCATGGGGCTGAAAACCCTACCTGGACACAGAAGTTCATTGGCTTACAAAATTGTACACATCTGTACATCAAAAAGAAAAAATGTATTTCTATAATAAAATCCAAAGATAGTATTTAAAAATCCCTTAAACACAGATACATAATTTTGAAGCATTTATCACACAAAAAAGAAATTTAAAATTGAAGTTCTATATGAAGAAAAGCCACATCCATTAATTTTCCTTTCAGTCTGAGAAACTTGCTTCCCTGCAAACACTTTCCATACTGCAACCAGGACCGTGAGCTGCGATGTAGAACAGCACAAACAATGAAAAAGTCTTCCTAGCCCTGCTCCGTGGGCACACTGCGTAGGGCTGCTGAGACTGTGATCGGTTTTAAAAAGAAAACAACCAGCAGAAGAGAAAACACCACCCCTTCTGCCTGCCTGCGACCTTGCGGCTTGACTGGAGAGCTTTCCTGGAGCTGTGAGCTGGTTAAGAGTTTGACCTCAGAGAACAGTGGCCCAGTGTCCCACCAGACCAGAAGTCCTCTGGCTGGGTGAGCTCCCAGTCGGAGATTTGGGCTGGGCCCTGCTGGAATCCCAGGAATGTGCTGGTTATGACCGCTCAGCGGGGGTGCTGCTTTCTGTGGATAACCTCCTGCCTCTCCCGGACATCATCCCCTCCCAGGATGATGCCGTTGGTGTGTGCAGGGCCAACACTGGGGTGCTACCCACGACTTGCAACCAGACATCAGGTAACGGGCCGTGGCCAGCACTTAGACGGGAAGGAACGTGTGTCTACACGCCTGTCTGCGGGCGTGCACGTGAGGAAACACCACTGCTCCGCAGAAGTGCTCCAAAACACTAAAGTTTTGCCTTCAAACCACCCAAAAGGGCTGCTGCGCACACAGGATGCTTTTCAGCCCGCGGCTACACGTGCCCCCGCACCTCTCCAGCCTCCTCTGGCTGGCTCAGCCTTCCCGGCGGTCCCGGTGTTAAATGAGATATTGGCAGCTGCTGGCTGGGAAATCGGCCGCTCCCAAAGGTGGGAAGTTCCCAAACTCGTCCTTCTTTATCGCCGGTGATTTGGGGCAGCCTCCCCTCAGCCGTGGCCGACTGACACGTCAGCTGCACCTCGAGGACAGGGCTCCGTGGCTCCACGCTGCCCGTATGCCTGTTTGGAAGAGGTTCTTTATGCTCCGCGAGCTTACAGAAGGCAGGAGGAAGACTTCCTTCCCCTCCTCCCCTCCCTCCCCCCTCCATCCCTTTATTTTCACAGGCTTCGCTCGCAGACTGATGGGGAATACTCGGTGGGAATATATTCTCTGTAAATAGTTTCTTCTGCTGCCTCCCTCCTCTGTGCAGCCAGGAATGCGGGATTTATGAAGCCAGAAAAAGGCTATTCAAAAGAAGCCCGTCTCTTTAGCACCAGCAGTTAAGATATTCAGTGGGGCTGAAGCAGACCTCCGTCCTGTCCCCTTGGCGTTGACGCAATCTACGTTAGATAATGAAGTAAAACCAGGCAAGATCTGAAGACCACCTACTCAGCTGCCACCCACCGTCTCCATCCATCCATCCATCCATCCATCCATCCATCCATCCATCCATCCGTTCCTGATGGCCTGAGCTTTCTTCCCCCTCCCAGCTGGCCCTGCCACACGGGACCCGGCAGCAGGGGCCAGAGCGATGCCATGGGCCCTGCATCACAGCCCGTGGGGGTGCTCTGCTCACAGGGGTCCCCTGCTCCGTGGACCCCAGGCGCTGCAGCTCTCCCCTGGCGCACCACCTGGCCACACGAAACTCATGGCCCTGCTACAGGACCCGGAATGCACACAAAGAAGTCTGGCCAACTTCAGAAGTCACCCTGTGCCCACACTCAGGCGCTCAACAGCTTCAAGCTCCAGCAGGGTAGGTTTAGACTAAACATTAGGAAAGAATTCTTCACGGAAAGAGTGGTCGGGCATTGGAATAGGCTGCCCAGGGAGGTGGTTGAGTCACCATCCCTGGATGTGTTTAAGAGACGATTAGATGTGGTGCTGAGGGATAAGGTGTAGGGGAGGACTTTGTAGAGTAGGGTAGATGGTTGGAC
>JAHREE010000383.1:16885-49520 GCA_033628505.1 Tringa tobata | reverse complement strand
TGTGTGTTTTGTTTGCTTCTTGAACCTTCTTAAAGCCACAGCTGGGAATTTTAATAGCTTTCCCAGCTGCCTGTCTGTGATGGGGGAAGACCCAACGTGACCGAAGGATTGGTATGACCGCGCTCTCGCTCCCAGGTAAAATTAAAAAAAGACTCCCTGAAAGTAAACGGGGATTTTGGATTTGAAACTACACAGCTGCTGAGATGAGCTGTTGTTCAGTTTTGGTGGCACCCAGCACTTNGAAACTACACAGCTGCTGAGATGAGCTGTTGTTCAGTTTTGGTGGCACCCAGCACTTCAGGGTGTCCTCCGTCTAACCCACACCAGAAGAGGGCAGTTTAGGGGGGGCTGCTGTGGAAAGTCCCTTCTGACCTTGCTCCAGGCCCATGGGAATACAGCACATCCTCACTGCCCCATAGCATCGCTTCCAATTCCCCCAAGCCCCACAACTGCTCACCAACCCTAACTGCCATGTCCAGTAGTCACACTGAGCGTCAACATCCTCTAGGTGTCCTGGGTCTGACGCTGCAGTCCGCTGCAGTACTACTATTATTGTGGATAAGACGATTATTAGTATTTAACTATGGTTTTATTTTCTTGGCTCTTCACAGCAAACAAATGAGATTGTGATCTATGGCTGTTTCCATTTCGGTGTCTCTGCAGCTCTGCTGCAGAATGCCATCATCCACACCTCTGATCCCTGTGAGTCCTGTTAGCGCATCTTGTTGGCAGCAGAAGCATTCTTCCACTGCAGGTTTGATCCAAAACGGCATACTCCACCATCTGCAGCTACCTGCTGGTGTCCAAGATGCGGCGAGGTGGTTGCTTTCTTTATCCAATAGCGTTCGCCAATATTTATCTTTGGCACCAAGCGCTGGGGCTATTTTTGCTTCTGCCAAGTCAGGTAACGCGTCTTTCCTTGCAGGCTCCTGCTCGGTAACGAGCAGTTTGTCGTCCTTTGACGAGGTTGCTGGGGCTTACGCGGCTGAGGCGTTTGCCCGTGCGGAGGTTGGCTCCCAGGCCACCTTCCCGACCGGGGATGCGGCAACCGTGGGGCCGACGCCATCTCCTTCCATCGGCCATGTTGGCTGCGGCTTCCCCTCCGCCTTCGGTGCAGCGGTTACACAGGTGCCCTCCTGGCTGAATCGCTTGTCTCTGTTTCAAGGTGAAACGTGCCTGGAAGGTATCCCAGTCCTTCGAAAACATCTTGATAACCTTTCAGCAGTCCTAGCGACAGAAGGAACGCGGAGCAGTGCCTGCTCTGAGACTTCACGGGGCAGCTTTTCTGCTTTGCCTCTCTGGTTCTGGCCACAGCTATTGCACCTGGCATCATGTGCAGGTTATTTTCTATTAATGATGTTTTTCTACCTGTTTTTCTACCTCTGGGGATTATTTCTTCCCTTCTTACTTGTCTTGCTCAAATATCAGCGCTTATCCTTTTCTTTTTCCTCCTTACTCCCAAAAAAAGCAAGCTGGAGCAGCATTCCATCTACTCCCTGGCTGTGAACTGGTGCACGCTTGCTTTCTTCATAGCCAGATCTCTCACAACACCAGGAGAGTTGGGCTCTTCAAGCAGCCTCACAGAAGTTATTGCTTCTTTCGAGCATACCACAGATCCCCTTTTTTAATATATATTCTGTTAGCAAAGGAGGCAGCCATTTTCTTCGGGGGCGATATTCTGATCCGTGCTTGCTTTAGGTTCAATTACACTTTTTGAAGAGATTCTTTCCTTGTGTTTTATTTAGGAGAGAGGAAAGGTTGGAAACTGTTGTGAATTTTTCTAGATGTTATATGAATCCTCCTCCTGTACCTGAAAGCCTCTGCAGTATGGCAGTGTGTCCACGGCTGCTCCTAGTGTGGTTGTTATTGGTTTGTTCTGTTTTGCTTCTCTCCCTTTTCATCTCATTTTCTCACTATCACCCAAAAAGCACTTATTTGATAAATTCATCCCCCTTCATATCCATCTTCCCAAGATGGGAATCTCGGATACAATTCTTGTCTTTCTTCTTCCTTCCTACCCCTTTTCCTTGTAAATAAGCATGATCACAAGCCTTCGCTTCTGATTACACGGGTGGAGGAAGCAGATCACCTCTGAAATCATGCTCTCCGTGGAAAGGAGATGAAAAGGCCTAATGAGCAAAAATGACCTGGAAAAAAGAAAATGGAAGAGCTGTGGATTGCCGCCAGCAGCTCTGCTGAGGACCCAGCCTGCTTGCCAGCAACTGAAAAGCTGCTAGCAATTGCAGGTGACTAAACCTGGGACATTGTTTTAATGTCTGCCAAAATCAACAGTAGGCCAGAAGATGGCAGATAGTGACTGCTGGACTTGTCTTTCAGTTCTGCAACAAGCTCCTGGCCAGTTCCCAATCCTGTGCCTCAGTTTCCCTGTCTCTGGAATGGGAAGAGCTGCTAACTTTTGTTACACAAAAAAAAAAAAAGGAACACACTTTGTGTATGTCAGGAAATTAGCAAACACAGCAGTGGGAAGGGATCAATTGAACAGATTGTAATGATGAAAGAGCTAAACTAAATATCTCTTCCTTCAAATGCCAAAGCTGGGAGGCTGGCAGAAACCAAGAAAAAAGAATCCCCTCTCCTAAAAAGTACAAAGCATCCAAACCATTTGCTTCTTATCAATAAGAAACACAATTGCATGATTGGGAAATAGGTCCAGTTCCTGTACTGTACGTCTTGCCTCCTCCCTTCCCTTACACGAGAGTGTAAAGCCCTTGTACAGGGAGAGTTTACAGCGAGAACCTAAACACTGAACCCAAGACCCTGGCCATCTCAGGGGTGGGCAACTGCCTCCCCTTACTTGTTGGTCACTACACCCTTTACTGGACCTAGTCTCAAGTACATGTAGATCCCTAGTTAGCAAGCTACTTAAGTACTTGCCTGCTGTCTTTAAGCATATTTTGTTGAATTAAGGCAAAGGACATTAAAAACTGCAACTATATAAAAAAGAACATAAACACAAATATATTTATCAGTCTAAACAGATATTACTGTACAACATGAACTTTTGGCTCTGCAGAGAGGTGCTTGTTTCTGTCTCCAGCTGTTTGAAAACTAATCTCGGGTGCTGCATTCAAAATTGTTCCTTCCAGCCCTGTGCCTGTACGTGAGGAGCTGTGGGACCACAGGGCACCCTGCTGCGTTCACAGATCACACAAGACCACATCCGACCTTGGCCTTACCACGCTCATAACCAGACGTGGCTCCTGTGTGGCTACACACAGGTACGGATCTTCGGCCAGATCCAAGGAGAACAAATCAATCATGGACCAAAGCCATTCTCCAAGGTACTTGTGCAAACACTGGAAAGAGTACCTTGAGCCTGAAGAATAAATAGGAAACATATGCCAAGAATGCTAAAGAGGGTTCAATAACATTAACGTTCCTTAGACCTTTCCACATGATTTTTAATAAATTAAGACTTTTAGCCAGCCTTGTATCAAAAGAAATACCAAGTGAAGATGAACCAAAGAATGGGCAAGGGGTGGTAAGAAGAATGTGTATTTTACCAGAGAGGAGATTATCCTTCTTACCACAGAACAAGATCAAACTGGTTTAATCACGGAGTATAAACACTAGGCTAAAAAGCAGATCTAGTGTGCCTTGAAAGAGGGTAACAATTTAAGTACACCCAATTACTGTATTTGTAACAAAGTAGCTTCATTTCAGATGATAAAAGACAGGCGGTGCCCCAAGGCACAGTTCCTCTGGAACTGAATCCACGATCATGCTCAGGTTCAAACTTACAGGTGCAGTGAGCCCCTCGCTTCTGTGGAGTGAATGAAGTTTGGGCAAGAACCATCCCTCACAGCCTGACCACTATTGTATTTTCTTACTTTTGAAACACTCAGTATCGGGATTGTTTTCTTTCTATTAAGTCTGTAAGACCATAGTATTTACTTCTTTCATTCACTAGGTGTTTTGCTTCAGCCATTATATTCAGTAATTAACTTTTTCAGTAAACTCCTTTTAAAATCAGTTCCTTACAATACTTTGGATTTATTTTCTGGAACTGGTTCCTTGAACTCTGATAGATCCCAGCTCATGCCTGGGGTCAACACAGGCAACCAGGGCTACCTTCCAGAAGAATTAATTTGCAGCATTTTTGAGAACAGGATAGAGCAGAAGAAGAGCAAAGAGTAGACATTTACAATGACATACATGTTCATGGAAACCATGTTTTTGGGAATACCTATCATAACATTCCTTCTTATGATTGTTTTAAATATTAAAATCTTCTTAATGTATTTCTTCTCTCTCACTCTCAGGAAGAATTGCTATCACAGAGACTTTCTTTAGAAGTTTTATATCTGACCGCACATTCCCAGGACAAAGCCTTTGACCGCAGTTGTCCAGGCATCTGCACATGTACATTGGTCACAAGCAACTCAGCAGGACTACCCACATGTAGGAAGCTATATTTAGCTACTTATTTATGCAGTTTTTTCAGGTTTAAATTCTTTTACTTAGAACAGATGGACTTAGAATTTTGGTGTTCGGATGATGGGAAACTATTTCCTCTCAAAGAAAGAAATTCTACTGATGTACATTCTGCCTCCATCTTCTTGTGAGAGTAGTATCCATGCTTCCTCAAACGTAAGTATTTTTTACATAATTGAGGTTAACTTAATAGAAAAGATCATGTTCTCTCGTTAAGTGGTATAGACCATGTATAAAGAAAACATACTTATAGAAAGAGAGGAAATAGTGTTTTGCTACCATCGTAGTCTGTGGAAATTATTGCCTTTACCCCTTGTCCAGTTTTGGATTTAGTTTCTAATCCCTTTAACAGGCTTTCCCAAATCCTGAGTAGTTTAAACTATTATTTAATACCTTCTTTGCCAGGAAGATTTTCTGTCTCTGTCTGTGTCTTTCTATGTACATTATATTATGTATGCACATACACATAATATTATTATTCCCTCAGTAGCAATTAAGCAGTATAATCCACCTCAAAGATATTTACAACAATTTAAACTACCCTGAACCGAGGAGTTTAGAGGATTAGAGATGAGATTTAAGCAGTTACTGAGGGGATAAATTTTACAGCTCCTGTGCACTGCAGCACCCTTTGACTTTAAGGCCAGAGAAAGGAGGGTTTGGAAGTGACTGAAGCAAAGAAGGAAGCGAATCAAAACTTGAGTCAGGTTTAAAGCCTAGAATAGTTTGTTTGTTGAAATTTTTTTAACTTCCGTGTTTAGAGGACGGTAGACAGCTGGCTCCTTGGACAAGTTTGTCCAGCTTCCCTCCCTTGGTGCTTTGAAGGCAGTCAGTGAGGGTGCGTGCTCTCCCCCACCATCTCCTGCACCCTCCGTGCCACTGGGATGAGCTGGCAGGACAGGTCTGGCTTAAACCGAAATCTCTGCTGCCTTCAGTAACACGGGGCATGCTCTGGGACAGACAGAGGGCATAAACTGGCACTGAAAGTTCAAGCCACCCTGGATTTATCAAAGGAAAAGGGTATCCAAAGAGAAAAATCTGGCTGTGCTGAAGAAGCAGAGCACTGTTGTTTGATTTTTCTGTCGGTGGCGAACCAACACACCAGCACTGCTTCATGTTTAAGGGCACACCTTGCCATGTATTTATATAAACACATTTCTGCTTTTCACTCTCAGGCTCCTCGGCTAAAGTAGTGTTTGGCTGAAAGCGCCTTTGAAGTAAAACTCACCCAACGTATCCACCTCTTGCACAATCCCTGGGGCCCTTTCCTCCAGTCTACCTTGTCAAGGAAGCAAGAGAGAACTCTCTCCGAAATGGCCCCTCTTCTGCGTGTGACACCTGAGATATTTCCCATTTCTCTCTCCCTCTGCCAGTGAGAAGCTAACACTGAAAAGTGAAAAACAGATAAAAATTATCATTGCTACCTGGTGAGCTAAACGTACCTCCCACATATTTCCCCACTAAATTCCTTCATTATCCTCAGAATGTTGGGTGGGTTTTTTTTCCAAATTTATTTATTCATGAGTAATATCTTATATACAAAAATGCATCAATCTTCCTGTCACACCCCAGGTGTCAGCTCGTATTATCCACTCCAGAAGAGAGCAGCACAGTCAGATCAGGAAACGGAGCTATCTGGAGGGAGTGGGCTTTCCAAGCTGTTGGTCTCCCAGGTGTGACTTTGCCCGGCAGCTCAAGGGCAACCATGCCGGCATTCCCATGGAGCAGCCCCCAGCAGTGGTTCTCCTGCTCCCTTCCCCACACAGGGCTCTGGCAAGCTTGGGAACAGGGAAAATGTACCCTCCACACGGTCAGTTTTGCTTGATAATGAGAGCATGAGACAACTCCTTTCTGAACATACATTTACTTCCCTTCCTAGGAAACGTTCTCTGAAATATCTGTCCGCGGCTTGCTAGAAAGAAGAGAAAAATAGCAACATGCATGTGGAAGACATAGAATCATAGAATGGTTTCAGTTGAAAAGGGCCTTAAAAATCATCCAGTTCCGACCCCCCTGCCATGGGCAGAGAAACCTCCCACCAGACCAGGTTGTTCAATGTCCCATCCGGACTGGTCTTGAACACCTCCAGGGATGGGGCATCCACAACTTCTCTGGGCAACCTGTTCCAGTGTCTCACCACCCTCAGAGTGAAAAATTTCTTCCTGATAACCAATCTAAATCTACTCTCTTCCAGTTTGAAGGTATTACCCCTTGGGCACTTTTTATAAGGGCACTGCATGCCCTTATAGAAAGTCCCTCTCCATCTTGCTTGTAGGCCCCCTTTAGGCATCAGAAGGCTGCTATAAGGTCTTCCTGGAGCCCTCTCTTCTTCAGGCTGAACCCCAATTCTCTCAGCCTGTCCTCATAGAAGATGGAGAATGGAGAGGCCAAATACAAGGAAACCCTGTAGCATGGGTGTCACTTCCTGGAGATCCATACTTGGTCATGGATGGCACAAGCTCTCTGACGTCTCCAAATGCTGAAAGGAAATGGTCATGACTATTTGTCCATGTGACTGTGGTTACCTCGCTTAATCAAGAGACTCATTAAGGGAAATGACCTATTTGCAAACCCTGTAAAAGTCCTAATTTGTGTGTGTTGTGGTTTTTTCTCTCTCTCTCAAAAAAAGATAATATTTCAAAAGATCTTTAAGTGCCTGCAGCGGTGCCATGGGACAGTGAATTGCCACATTCACATACGAAACAATCTTTTGGGTACGGCAATGGATTTCATGTGTAAAGTGCTCAGAAGGTTATTGCATTTAATAAGGAGTGGGGACGGAAATTACAAAAATGGTGATAAATAGCTTGCCATAGCCCATCTATAAATTTCACCTGCTGACATGGTTTAGTGGGCAGACGCTAATACCACCCTCGGGAGGAAGAAGGAAACCAGCGCTGGGACAGGAAGGGGTTAGGCAAGATTTAAGTGAGTGTACAGGAAGCAATAAAGGTTGTGGAGATTTAGCTCGAGTCTGGTGAGTGTTTGATTGAATCCTCGGTTAGGGAGCAAACTTGACAACATTATCTGGTTTTGTTGTAGGAACAACTGTTCACTTGTCTAAATCCTGCCCTCAGCACTGATATATATCAACCTTCAATTTACTCTCACTTCCATTCGAATCACAGTATGAATCAAGCACATCCCCCCTGCTCCTATGCAGATGGCGTGCAGAGAAAACTATGAGCAGTTTGTTTTAAAGATCTTTTTTTTTTTTTTTTTTTTTAATTGAATTAGCCCTGATTTGTTCTTCCATTTCCTGCCTAGGGCGAGTTTAGCACAGGTGGTGTCTTCCAGGGCAGGGCGGGCGATTTGGGTGAAGCCTCAAAAGCTGCCCGAACACGCCGCCCTCACCGTTGCCAAGCTGAGCCCGCCTTGTTCTTTTGTAAGCCCAGGTTTGGCAAGCAGCAATACCAGCGGGGCCAGCCCCGGGAAGGGCTCTGGGAGCTCAGCCCCGGTTGCCGGCGGGGGAGCCCGGGCCAGCCGCCTCTCAGCAGCCCCAGCCAGCCTCAGGTGCCAGAACGCATCACATCAGAGGTCCAGCAAGCCTGAAATCCTGCCTCTCCCCCTCGCCAGGAACACATGCAGAAGAACCACCCCCTGCAAGGGACAAATGCCCATCCGAAAACGTGCCCGGCAGCCAAGTTTCGCTGCGAGCGGGAAGCGCTCATTGTCACAAGCCCCGAAGCACAGATTTGAGTTATTCAAATAATATTACATTAAAATATGAATGAATAGATTAACTTTTACCCTGGATAGTTTAACTGTAGATGTAGGCGGTATCGATTGCAATGTCTAACATTTGTTAATCCTGCTGGGCTCTTTACCTCAGTATTTTCCCAAGGCCACGTCAGAGACACTGTTAAAAAAGCATTTGCTGATTTAGATTTAAACCTGTTGCTTTTATTTCATAGTGTCCCTCTGATATTTATTACAAGAGAGGGTACACAGGAGTGACCGTGTGACCCCTCGAAGCCATCTATTATTTTATATACTGCAGTGACATCTCTTACTTGCCACCTTCCACTACTCAGTCGTCCATATCTTCATCTCAAAGTGTTTCCATACCTCTTCATCACAGGTTTTGTTACTCTTCTCTGGACTTAAAAATATGTCAGCCATATAATATTTTATGAGGTGAAACTACCCTTACCTAAAAACAGCATTCTAGCTGAGAACGTGCCATTGATCTTTCCATAAAAAGGCATTGTAATTCTCGCAGCACTGTCCTTTATGCCTCCCTTAATAGGAGGATAACCTGATTCTGGGAACCTATTCCCAGCACACATCTAGCTGGAAAGAGGTTCAGCCAGTCTGAGTTTTGACCAGAACTTTTTATGATGCAGCAGAGCCCAAAGCTACATCTAGGGGGGGGTTCACCTTTGCCATACACACACGAAAAGCTTTGCCTCGCTACCTGCATCCTGCTCGATGCGAATTTTGGCTGACGGGTCGTGGTTTCAGTTGGGATAGAGTTAACTCGTTAATTGGCAGCTATTACAGTGCTGTGTTTTGGATTTGGGATGAGAAATACTTCTGAGAGTGCACTGGTGGTTTCGGTTGTTGCTAAGTCCTATTGTCAAGTCCTTTTCTGCTCCTCACACCACCCCGCCAGCGAAGGTGAAGTCGGCGAGGCTGGGGGTCCACAAGAAGTTGGAGGGAGACACAGCTGGGACTTTATCTCAAGTTTTTTTCTCACTTTGGACTCTTCCAATTCTCTCCCCCATCCAAACTGTGGGGACCGAGCAAGTGGCTGCATGGTTCTAGCTGCTGCCTGGGGTTAAATGACGGCACCACGCATGGCCTTTTCTTGCCTGCCCAAAATAAAACCCTGAGCACCATTATTAGAATCATAGAATGGTTAGAGTTGGAAGGGACCTTAGAGATCATGGAGTTCCAACCCACCTCCCACCAGACCAGGTTGCTCAAAGCCCCATCCAACCTGGCCTTAAACACCTCCAACTTCTCTGGGCAACCTGTTCCAGTGTCTCACCACCCTCACAGGAAAGAATTTCTTTCTGGTTTCTAATCTAAATCTCCCCTCTTCCAATTTAAAACCATTACCCCTTGTCCTGTCACTGCACTTCCTGACAAAGAGTCCCTCCCCAGCTCTCCTGTAGGCTCCCTTCAGATATTGTTGGCTGGCCATTATCCCCCACACCATGGAGGTGGCCACGCTGCAGGGCCAAGCAATAGCAGAGGGTCCAGGGGGCTCGGGGCAAAGGTGGAGGTTATGACCTCCTGTGTATCATTAGGCAATTAGCCGGGGCCCTCTCTAACCTCTCAAAACACTGGGCCCTGGGCAAATTGTCCTCCTCTAGCCAACAATGGCTGACCCTACTCTATCTGTAGCCACACTGAGAGTGTTTTGACACCCTCCCAGATATCCTTCTGTTCTGCATACGATCAGCATTATTATATGTTCTTCTTTCTGCATCTTGCAAACTTGTGAGATTTTGAGGCACTGGAAGGAGACCTTATTCCAAGAATTTCATAGACCAGGAGGGGAACTGGCACTCTCAGAACCACCACAGAAACAGGCTGGATATCTACGGGTTTTGTCCAAGGTACTATGCCCTCTCAGGATACTACTATCAGTATCAAAAATGGTACATTTTCACCCAAGGGGACTTAGAAAAGTGAGGCCAGAACCATGTCTGAAATGAGAAGATACAGAAGGGAAAGATTTAAGGATTTAGACATAATTGAACCTAGTCGACTCAGCTAAGCAGACCCCGTTGAGGTCATCCCTGACTCCCTTGAAAATGTACTCAGATTTGGTCATAGTAAAACGGGCAAATCTCAAATGCCTTTTTCTAATTCTTCTTCTCTCTATATTTGCAAGTGTGAGAGAAGTGTGCAAACACTTCTGATTGTACACTGAAAGGTTAGATGGCCTGAATATGCTGTTTCTGAGACAGTGGTGCGTTCTCCTAGTATAATTGACACCAATGTCCTTTGCAAGAGACAGTGAAAACAAAGGAAAGGGAGGATAAAAGGAAAGATGAAGGAAGGAAAGAGGAGTCAGTCTGACAGAAGAGGAGGAATCAGAACATCAGATGTATGCTACACGTATAGCATTTTATCAGATTACTCTGTAAGCAATGGTGCAATTTTATGTATAAGACAGTACAGGCCTTTCCCTCTCAAGGCTATGGCAAGAGACAGAAAAGATGGTCTTGCTGTTAAGGTAGTGACACAAAATTCAGGAGATCTGGCTCCCATTCCTGGCTCTGACACAAACCTTGTGTAAATCACTTAATCTCTCTGTGCCTCTGTTTCCCATCTGTGAAACAGAGATAACACATCCTTTTTCTCACCCCAGTCTGTCTTGTCTATTTAGATTATCTGCTTTCCTGGACAGGGAAAGCTTCTTACTGCATGGGCTTGGGTTTTCAGTTTGTTTGTCCTCAGTGCTTTTTGCTGGATCTTTTAAGACCAGAGGGAACCACGGTGATCATCTGGTCACGACCCCTTATACAAGACATGTTCTGGGAGCTTCCAGAATTAATTCCTGCTTCAGCAGCTGCAATAGACAAAAGAATAAATTTTAGGAGAAATATACTCATTTTTTGAATGTAAAAAAGAAAAAATTCCAAAATTGATGTTGCTTTTGGCAAACAACTGATCAGTAACCTTCATAATAAAAGCCAGTGCTTTATTCCTTGCTTGATTTTGTCTAGACTCTTTTCCACTAGTAGAAAGATGCTTCCACCACTGGCTGTTATTCTGCTGAACTCAAGAGCCCTCTCTGATTGATGTGTATGGTGGGATTTCTTTTTCTAACTTTAACTATGCATGTAATGTAACCTAGCTGTCCAGTAATGGAAGAACCTGACTATGGGAATTCATCCCAAAGATCTGGGATACCTGTCTTGGGAGAGGACAAAATGGCCTCTGAAGGGGTCTGTACTGATAATAGCTATTGACTATGGATAAACTTATTATCCTTATTTGCACCTGTAGGATAATTCTAAAGCAGTCACTTGATGTTCTCCACTTTTCTTCTTGACATAGCTTTTCTTCACAGAATTTATACTCGAGATTCGTCGCACTTCATGATGAGAGCAATTGTGATTGTAACTTGACTTCAGCCAGGATTATTACTCCTGTTACTGTGTATTCAGTCCCTCCTTTCTCCATCGTCTCCATACACCGATAATTGGTGAGATCCAGTGAGATAAGTGGATTTGAAATATTTTCAAGAGAGGAAAGAATTCAATCTTGAGTTTGTCTAACCTGGGCAAGCAAGTGCTCTAACCACTGAGTAACTGAATAAAAGATCTTTTCCTGTGGTCATGTGTTAAAGGAAGGCTGCATCTGCTTTTGCATTTTCTGCACAGGCTGATCCTTCAAGTGTGCCACAAGCACACTCCTTGGACCAAGCTCTGTACAGGGAACAGGCAGACAAATGTATAGTTATGACATTGATACTGAACCGCTCAACCCTGTCAGGAGTGAGATGTCTTCTGGGAGTGCACAAAAGCAGAACCTCAGTTGCCTTGGAAACTTCTCCAGCTGAAAACCGAGGAGATTAAGGCAGTTCTGGGTAGCCACTGAGCTGAGCTTTCAGGATTGCCGTTTTAGATTCATATGCCTAAACTCCTCCTAACTTCTCTTTTTACCACTGTTTGCGGAGCTGGCCTCTATTTGAATAATCAAAATGTCAAGCTGCACAAACATCTTAGAGAAGGCTAAATCTATTGCATCAAAACTGTAAATTAAACCACCCGATCTTAAATCTGATTTAAAATGGTATCAAGTTAGTTTGACAAGATCCATCCTGATTGTCATTAATTCCATCGCCTTCTTTTAATTCCTTATTACTCAAGCACCCTATCAGCCATTCCATTATTTTGCCTGGGATCGAAGGCAGGCTGACAGGCCTATAATTACTCGGGTCACTGCATTTACCTTTTTTAAATATTGGCACAACATTAGCTTTCTTGTAGTCCTCTGGAACATCCCCAGTGCTCCATGGCTTGTTAAAAATCAAAATTAATGGTCTGTAGTGCTCCTTGACTATTGATCTTAAAATCTTGGATGCAAATTATCCAGACCCACTAATTTTAATGTATCTAACTTTAGTATCTCCTGTTTAACACATTCCCTTAGTTACCACTAGAATGGAAGGCATTTCATCATCATTCTATCCTGAATCATCTGGCTCTTCCCCAAATACCGAACAGAAATATTGATTGAACACTTCTGCCTTTTCTGTATTATTATTGAGAAGTCTAACAGCTAGTAAATGCATTAATATCATAGGTAGGATAGGCTTTATACCTGAAATCCTGTAAAATTACCTTTTGTTCTGTTTATGCATTTCTACTTGAATCATTTTACTTCCCTGCTGAATTTTCTACTATTTTTGCCTTTAACTTCTGGTGCTTGCTATATGCTTCCTTTCTCATTTTCCTGTTTACACATTTATTCCCCTGGTTTAGGGACTCATAGCAGTTCTCTGTTTTATGAAATTGACCCTTTAGAAGCCAACATATATGTGTTTATGTCCATTAAACTGAAAATAGGATTAGGGAGCTGTCTATGTCTTTCTTCATCTAAAGCCCTTTGAAACTTGACCTCATACACAAGTCCATTGTATCCAAATCTGCATTTCCCTGTATTCTTGGAACTAACAATCTTTTTTGTTAAGTGAATCGATCAGTACTTAGCCTGTCATCCAAATCTTCAGCTGATTAATGCTATTGAAGAGTTTTCTGACAGTACAGGAAGAAACAAAGTAAAACTGGGTTCTTCCTAAAACTTTAGACACGTAATGCTGATGCATGTAATAACCTTTTGGAACTGGCAGCAGCAGCAGATCCTCTTTCTGTTTCCACGGAGAATACTCACACCCTCCTCTTGCAAAATCTCAGGACTCTTCCACTACGTGAGCAATGAACCTCCAAAACTTCCTACAATGCAGGACATGTGCCATGCAGATGAACAGCTTTGATCTCATGCAATAGTGAGCAGCAATGCTTACGTAGACGTGCTTTTTTTTAAGCACTTCACCGGAAAAGAAAAAAAATGACATTTGTTTTCTCAATCCAGTAGTGAAGACAAAATGAGCATTAAAATTAGTTGTGAGCTGGGAGAATAAAGGGACTTTCTAGGGGAAGTTGCCAAATTCTGCATGGGACTTTGTGTAGGTCCCTTAACGTCATTATTATGTAAGTATTTTTAATAGCCTTTACCTACAGTGTATATGGACAGACACTGAGATGGAATCAAACCACATTGCTCCCTTCAAGTCAACATTGCTGCACTCGTTCACACCGCTGAGAGGTAGCACTAACTGTTTTCAAGAAATCAGATTGATTCTGTGCATAATCAGCTCGCTGAATGACTGGGATTGCTCTACACTTCCGTGGAAAGAAACCAGCACCTTCTCCTGCTAGTGCCCATAGTGATGATGGAGGACGTCATTTCTTTCGCAGCCTTAAAGCAACAAAAGCTAAGGTGGAATGTATGAGAGTATATCCCACAAGCAGGGGGTGCAAGAGATGAAGATGACAAGGTTCCAACAACTGCAAAGAGGGTGCAAAAGCAAAAATGAAACAGCACTAATTCAGAGAAGTTCAGAGTAAAAGAGAAAGCTCCGCCCTTGGCCTATCCAGATGTATTACTGGGATTTCCAAACTGTGACTGATCTCACCACACTCCACACTGCAAAACCTACTCCCAGAGCAAGCTGATTGTGGAGACAAAAATAGTCACTGTGTAAATAGCTGTAACTAATAAATCCAAAGCAAGGCAGCGCCATTTAATAAGTCAATAAAATATCAAAACTAACTTACGCTTCTGGAGTGCCGCTATGCACACTACCTAGGCTACAGAAACTCCTTGGAGGTTCATAACTGTACAATGGAAACCTCAACTCCACTGAACTAAAAGGGAGAGTTCATCTACGCACTTATACAAAGAGCAAAACAAACTTCTGTTGACAATACTTTGTTGTTTAAAATGACAAATATACGCAAGGAAGAACAAGTCTGACGTTCCAGAGAGGTGTTCGGACATGCCCACTTGCATCAAGAGGCAGAGCTGGGGCCTTATCAGAAAACTCTTCAAGGCAGAGACATTTCTTCTTTAACCACTTTTAAAGTCACTTTTAAAGATGCCAGCATGTTGCAGTTGCAGTCATTTCTGAAAATGAATGAAGAATATGTTAAAGCACAGATTAAGCAAATAAAGACCAGGAATCACAGCTTCCTAATGTGTAAGAAACCTCTTTTACAAGCAAGTGCTGGAAGGAAGAGGTTGGTAGCTTGCCTGATTTCAGAGCTGAGGGGCCTCCAGGTGCTGACAGTCATACATCTGCTTTGCTTGTCTTCTGATGGACAGGAACCAGCTCCAATCCAGGAGCTCTTCAGGCACAAGTCCAAGGTAATAATCTCAAAGTGGCCCAGCTGTGGTTCTTGATTAGTTCAAATGTGTTTTGCACTCACGATCAGCAGCAAGACCCTACAGCCATGGGGACTTCCGAGTAATCTGAGTTCCCAGCTGTGGCAATAAGCAAATCATCAAAGGATGATAAAGTCAATATTGCTCAGTTGCCTTGGGAACCAGATGAATGCCCAGACCCGTTCCCTTTGGTAACAGTAGAGTAGGGAGATAAGTCATCACTACCTCCCTCCTATGAAGCGTTCCCAGAGCTCCTGCTCCCCGAGATATATGGGATGTCTTGCAGGTTTTGGAGAGATGAACATTTCACTGCGTGACTTGTGTAATCACGGCTTTGGTTACAAGCTTGCAATAAGCCGCGCTTAAGAGGCAGGATATAGTTGTTTGGGTTTAGCACCACAAAAATGCAGCTGCTCCAGTGCTGGCCCACATGTGGCCAGCTTGGTGTGTGGGTGAAGGAGAGGTGCAATTGCCTGAACTCATCAGGGTAGACAAAGCTGAATGACTCAAAAGCAGACAGCGGATTAGAACCCCGTACATCTGACTCACAGACCTATCCTTTAACCACCCGCCACTTCTCAGAAAACGTGCTTGGGTAAAATACTTAAACTGTATTCTTAGAACGCCGGGGGGAAAAAGAGAAGAGCCTATTTTAAGAGAAACCTCAGAGTTTGTCTGAAGGACCCTACCAAGGCTCAAAAAACCCAGGTTAAAACAGTTGTAATCCAGTTTGACCAGCAGCATCTGAATAAAGTCAGACCAATAATCCCTTCTCCAGGTTCAAACATCACCTTGCGTAAGCGCACTGTCTTGCACTTATAGAATCATAGAATCATAGAATGGTTAGCGTTGGAAGGGACCTCAAAGATCATCGAGTTCCAACCCCCCTGCCATGGGCTGGGACACCTCCCACTAGAGCAGGTTGCTCAAAGCCCCATCCAGCCTGGCCTTGAACACCTCCAGGGATGGGGCAGCCACAGCTTCTCTGGGCAACCTGTTCCAGTGTCTCACCACCCTCATAGTAAAAAATTTCTTCCTTATATCCAATCTGAATCTTTTTTCTTCCAATTTTAAACCGTTTCCCCTTGTCCTATCACTGCATTTCTCATTCTTCTGAAAGCTACTTCTATTAAACTACTCAAAATAAAAACACAACACATGCATAGAAAGAAAGGTTCCAAAAAAAATCAGTCCTACAGCTGTTGCAAGCACTTAAACATTTCAACAGTGTTTACAAATGTATGCCAAACTGGAATTATTTCTCTCATAATATTATGATTAGTATAACAAAGAACTCCAAATTCATAAATAATTGTGTAGCATCACTCAGAAAGGAATATCATGCGAAGATTATTTGCCCTAATGTTTTGGTTCAAAGACTTCTCGGGAATGACGGTAGAAATCCAAACATTGACATTAGTGTAATTTCTCTGATATTATGTAACTTAGAGATATCGCAACATTCCTCTGTCACAAATCATCACCAAGACACTTTTCAGAAATTACAGTAACATGACTGGCTCTTTCCCTTTTTAAATTAAATCCATCACTGACTTGATATGTAACATGTATAAAATGAGATGCAATTCTTTAAAATTCCTATTGGCACCTAAATAAGAAGATCTTCATGAGATCTCTAGCAATACCCTGTGTTAATATATGCAATTAAAAAGAAAAGAAAAAAAAGCCTAAATAAAGTGAAAAATAAAGGGAAAAGAATCTCTTGAGGAAAAGACATTGCATTTCAATAATTCCAACAGAGAAAAACAAATGCAGATTTAGGAAGACTGATAAGAGAAACTTTATTTATATTGATCGGGGAATATAAGCATGAGAAGCAGAATACATACCTCAAGACCTCAGACAGCAGAGTTTGCTGCCCACTGCTGCAAAGGAAATCTCCATCTAACAGAAGACTGTCTTAGGTACATTCTACAAGCAGACACTTCTGACATTTAAGGAAACATCTTCCAAACATAAATAGGTGATAGAAAGTACAAATTATTTGAGTCTTCATCTGAAAATCAACAAATTGCAGACCCGGATCTGTTGAATTTCTGAATATTTTCCAATGTCACTAATTCCTTGTCAGTCTCAAAGGCAACAGTCAAACTGAACAAGAATGATCTAAGTGCTATTCAACAGGGATTCAGCATACTCTCTCCTTGAGATTGATTTATGGCTGGTCATCTTTGTTTTAATGCCCTAGAAATCTCTCCTACATAATATATGTTATCAAGATTGACTAAATTACAACAGAAGCATCATGCATAATTCTAATTCTCTCCTCACAACAGGATGTTTATTTCCCGTTTCAAGATAGCAAAAAGGATTTCCAGTTATCATATTACAGCAATTTACAAAAAATGCCTGTAGGCAGGAAGTTCATGAAGAGTGAAACTGGCTCATAACTAGGTTAGCACATGTGAATGGACTCTGACATGTAAATTTATCTCATTAAAAAAAAATCAACCAAAAAAAAAAAAAACCCAAACCATGAGACAGATACACCCAGGTATTAAATGAACCAAAGGTCACAGTGACAAGATTAAGGCCTAGAACAAGAGGTCCCTGGTCCGGGCTGGAACATCCAGACACCCATTGTGAAACTAATTACAATAACGCTAAGCCAGTCATTTAAATAAATAACTCTTTGTGTCCTAAGGAATAAAAGAGAAAAGACCTCATCTTTCAGTTTCTGACTTTTCATCAGCCCCTTTGGGCAGAAATGGATCCTCACTCTGAGCTTCTGCAGATGCCCATGGACATACCCGAGGCTGTCGGAGAGCAGGGTTTGGCCTCTGGTGGACTTCAAGTGAAGTTATGTGCTTGCAGATAAAATTCAGACTTGCACAGAAAACTACAGAAATCTTAACCCCCAGGGAGAACTGAGTGGTGAGAAAGCATTGCATACAGTCTTCAGAAGATGAAGCCTGAAGACTTGGTCTGTGAATGTGGGGTGGCATTCAAGGACATGTCCTTGTACTTAAATATCCAGTCCCTTTCAGAAGGTTCAAGCTGTAAACGAGGAGATATGGTGGGAGTTCAGAGCATGCTGTGACTGCTCCACACTTAGCAATTGACCCCAGATGGTGGCACAACAATCCTAAACTCCTTTGTGTGTGGAAACCATCCCCATCTTTGTAATCCCTTTACTCCCTGCCTCTATCTTTCCTCCTCCCTTCATCGCAGCTTGTTCCCAGGTGGGAGTACTGGTCCTTGCTGAAAGCCAGTTTCACAGGCTGCTTTACTTCCACAGGTGTCCCCTGGGACTTTAACATGCGTGGGTGGTGTAAGCAGCCACCCACAGCCTTGCCTCCTCTCTTGCCAGGTTCTGCCCTGGACAAAGAGGCACTCCCTCACTGACAGCAGAGATAAAGAAAATTATCATCAGGAAATGAAATTCCTCAAGCTTCAAATGCATGTGCAAGAGAATCATTAATCAGCCGTGTGAAGGAAGGATGGATGCTCTGGTGAACTGTAGGCATACATATAATTTGAAGGTGCAGTGCAACATCAGAGATACCGTTAATTAGAAGAGCAGCCATCCTTTGAGCTCCTTTTTCATTTAACTTCATGAAACCCACTTGGCATGTGGCTCACTGAACAGGGTACTTGCTGTTCAGATGATTACACCAGGCCCTCAACATCTCCACAGATGTTTTCCAGGAACACATCCCTGGGAAACTACAGGGGACTGTTTAGTGGGTATGGACAAAGCCACAAAGATAATTCACTAGGACTGGAGAGGAATCCATCTTTCAATAGGATGAAATTAAATTCACAGCCAAATGTCACTAAAACAATCTCATCCTTTTCAGAAGTTGATCCTCCGCTGGTATTGACTGGGAGAATTTCACCATTTTCCAAAGAGGCACTTCAGATTCACCCGAGTATCTGACTGAAAGAGCGTGACATAACAGGTACAAGTCAGAGAATCCTCTCCCTGAAAGTGGTGTAAGCCTGGAGTAATACCACTGATGTCAGCTGAGACCACAGATTGCCACCACTGCATTTTAAAGAAGAACTTGATATTTGATCTCGTTCTTTTTCGCTAATCCACCTTATACGGCCATCAGGCATAGTCAGTTCTTTTGTCTTTGCTATGCTGCTACTGCTGTAATTAATCTTTTTCCAACCACCCTATTGGCAATTTCCCTAATGCACACATCCTCCCTCCCTCTCTCTCTCTTCCAATTCCTCTCTGCTGTGCACTTCCCCCTCCCCAGCCTTTTGGGAACACATCATCTCTTCAGTTAGCCTGCGAGCCAGATTGTCTTTAAACTCTCCTTATCTAGGCACAGAAGTCTTTCACTCAGATGTATCTGTGCCCTGAATACGGGCTTGGTTACTCAAACGGTGACATAAATTAAACCTAGGCTTCACATGAACATTAGTACTAACATATCCACTTGGTGGTGTGGGTGGAAGTAAAATCTTGTTAACAGACTTTAAGTTCTCTCTGGAGGGGTAAAGGTTATTATTTTAAAGAAATTGGCTTTTCTTTTTTTTTTTTTTTCCCCATCAAAATAAAACTTCCTGGAAGTAATTCATTTTGAATCATGTGAATCGTTTGAAATTAAAAACCATTCATTAATATATTTTTAGCTATCAAATAGAAGCTAATTTCAAAGCAAAATATTTTCAAGCAAATAAAATTAGGTGGATTTTGCTAGAAAATACTGAGATGAAAATTCTGACCAGTACAACAAAATCAGTATCGGAAATGTAATTTTAGTTAACCCCGGCGGGCAGATCCTGTCGGAAAAACATCTTCCAAATAATCTCCCTAAGACCTAGGGGGGAAAACAGTCCTTCAGCTCGGGGATGCTTTTGCCATGTGCTGTAGCCGGTGCGAGGACTGGAAGATTTTTTGCCTGGACCGATGGGTCAGTGAACTCCTGGGAGGGAAGCGAGCGTGGCCAGGCAGCCCCCGCTCACCCCTGCCTTGTGTTCTCACGGGTGCCGGAGTCTGGGCGAGTCGGCAGCCACTGGCACTGGCCTCTCTGGCATTGTCTGCAGCTTGCCCTTGCCCACTGAACCTCTTTTGCTTATATTAACGTTTGCGCTCCTTGTATCGCAAGGGCAGGGATGTCTGTGTTTGTACAACCCGCCCCGGTTACACAATCTACTGATTATCTGGTTCTTCACAAAAATAAAGAGGCAGGAAGTTTAAACTAAAACTTTTAACAAATTCCCATCATCATAATAATAATAATAATAATAATAGCAAACAGACAGATTGATAGGTGTACTACAGCACTTCCCCAAATTGCTTTTTCCCTTAAAAAGCAACCTCCTCGCTTTCCTGACACAGCTCCTGTGATGAGAGGTGCACTCTCTGATTGCCTGTATCAGGCCTGTGAAACATTGAAATCCTCCCATTCCTGGTGAAAGCCCCGCCAATCCCTTCTTGATCCATCTGTCGTGCTGTGCATTGCACGCCCTTAATAGTACAAGTAAGATGAGAGACACTGGGGTGGAAGTTAGGTGTGCAGCAGGACACCTCACCAGGTGTACGCTCTCTGGACATTGAAGTGAGGGCAGCCACTTTTTCCCAGGTGCTCTTTCATCCAGGTCCATCCTCAGGGCCAACACGGAATACGGTGGCCCAAATCACTTGAATAGCAGCAAGGCAGGCTCTCCATTGATATTTGTGTGGGATAATACAGTTCTTCGTGACCAGACAGGTTAACTCCAGAAGTCCTTACCACCCTGCCTTCTGTAACCAATTGGCACGTCCCACGTTGATGCTGATGACTGTCCAAAGACTGGAAAATGGACAAGCAGTGTTTTCTTAGGTTTCAATTCACACACACAGAGGCAGACAATGAACATGTGTCTGCCACTGGTGTTCCCAGCACAATTTGGGTGTTTTATTTCCTCAGAGGTAACCACAATTTTGGTGGAGAAAGTAGCAATAATAGGCTTCATGTTTTTCTATCTCCACAGCACTGTCATTTGGTTTGGCAACCATAGTCTGGCCCACAACAGATTTGCAGCGGTGTGGAGTGAGTTGCTGACAGAGGATGATGGAAATCTGCCTCTGGAGTTTCTGAGGGTGTCAGATCTGAAGTGTCCTAGCACAGAAGAAATGAAGAAATCTCCTTGCACAGTTCCTTGGAAGTCCTGGCCCTCCTAGATCTGTAGAATGGACCTTTTTGTCCTTGTGCTCCTGCTCCACCATCAGTGATCAGCACATAAGGACTCTGAAACCCTTCACGGCTACAGTCAGAGGTCTCCAGGTGGTCCACGTTATCCACTCACCAGCGTGTGAAATCACCCTCTGACCACCACCAGAAAGCTCATGGAAGCACCAGCTTTCATCTCTCTGGTCTCATGCCACCTTGGGTTCGCTGAAAGCAGAGTGAGGGGATGAAGCTTCCTCGTCCTGTAGGGTCAACACCACCTACATGTGCTCAGCGGTTCCACGCAGAGGAACGGGCAGTCACCTTTAGGACTATGGTATGAAGCTTCAAAGGTCTGCTTTAGATTTGTGGAAATCTTGGTACTACAACAATGTGGTCATCACTAAATGGGTCTAACCCAAGCGTAGCAGAGTGGACACATGCCAGCAAGACTGAATGACCAGACCAAGGTAAAAGCTGTGGTAAAGGGTCAGTGGTGCTTTTCCTGCCTCCTATTTGTGACTAGCCTGCTTTCCACTCATTTCACTCATTTACTCCCTCATTTCGAATTAATTTATGCAAAGTGTCTACCTGTTACACTGAATGGATTTTTTTTCTGAGTATTTTTAGGGAGATGCAGAGACCGCCTCCATGCAGATTGCTCAACAATCTTAGCCACAACCTCTTCCTAACAGGTGTTCAACACATCCCAACAGGATACATTTATCCCGAAGCTTCCTTGCTGCTTTAAACAAAACCTCATACTCCCTCTGCCTTCCCTTTCTCCTTCCTTTGATCCGTCCCTTTTTAAGCTTTGTTTGTGCTATTAATTATGGAGAGTTCAGCACTGTCAGCACATTCAACACAGCTGAGAACAAAGGGCAGAAAACAGCCCCACCCAAAATGAGTTTACAGGCTAATGAAGGCAAACAAAACCCTGCACTTGGCTGGGTGCACAGGGTGTCAGGCTGAATGGTACCTTCTGGGCTGGGGGGGGTGTTTCCTTTAAAAAAAAAAAAAAGAAACCCACACATTTTTGAGTGGCCTTGAGCCTGCTTACTTTACAAAAGAGAAAAGTTTAAGGGGAAAGTTCTTGAAAGTGAAAATGAAAGCCCGATGAAGCGATTTTTTGGGCAAAGGGACGCCAGACAGATGGAGATAGGGAGATGGGTGGGTGCAGAATGTAAGTGAGGAGAGATATGCGGCTTAAATAGCTAATCAGTAAGAGGGCAAAGGCACCCAGACACCCTGTGAAGACACTCTCATAAAGAACCAGGGACAGATGGAGCCAGAGCTGCGCAGAGCCTTTGAAGGAGCAGATAAGCAGGTTGAATTTAATGGGGGAATGTGAGAGGTTGTAATTGAAGAGCTCAGGACACCGAGGATCATTAAGAATTTGCAAGGAGAATTGAGCGCTGCATGAGGAGCTTGGAAAATCTCCACATTTGAAGGTTTTAAGAACGAGTGAGATAAACATCTGTTGGGAATGTTGTAGATGTGGCTGATCCTGCCCTGGGGCAAGCGATAGGCCTGATGACCTTTTGAGCTCCCTTCCCGTTTTCTACGCGGGTGTGGTAGGCCAGGAAGATAATTTGCCAGATGGTAAACATATTTTGCCCAGAATAAGGAGCTGACTGAGGAGTACCCATTTGAGGGACGAGGGGGTCCCAGGCTGCACAACTATGCGAAGGTATCACATGAAAGCTGCAAGGGAGGAGAAAGAGTTTGGTTACCACGTTGGCTTTTCTGCTGAGCGTCAGCCAGGTGTATGGACGGGAGGGGAATAAGAGAAAGAGGAGATGAAAAATGGGTCAAAGATTGCAAGTATAAATTCACAGTTGTGTTCGATATGATGAAATTGTTCCTATGAAAACTATTGTATCGTTGAATGCCACTGTGTATTCACTCACAAGGCCATAAGCATGTCTTTCCCAGACTAGCTATAATAGAGATCTTCATGTCTCTACTCTAAACAGACAATGCCAAGGGGGTCAGCAGAAGCAAGGAGAAGCACTTTACTCCAGCTAGTCTGCAGGTGAAGTGGAAGGGAAAGAAGAGCCAGCAGCAAAACAAAGGAATCAAGCATTGGAACACATGCACAGAAGACACTCACTGAGATGGCAGCGAGAGAGGGTTTAAAATAAGAGAGAGGAACAAAAAGATATTCCTTTGTAATAGGAAGACCCTCTTTATTGACAAGACCAACTGTACTGAAGTGAGCTGAATGAAACTTTTGGTTTAAAAGAAAATTCAGTGTTGTAGAGAAAATATTTTCTGCGTTCTTAAATGGCTCTGAATGGAGCCCAGAGATTGTATCCAGAATGAGGAAGAAATGGAGGTAATGGAAATGCATGGAGGCTTTATGGCTTTATTAACCTTACCTAGACTCACATGCTGCTTGTATTATTTAGAAAAGATCAGTCAAGTTTTAGACTCTTAAGCAAACTCTGTGTGTGTGTGCATGTGTGCGTGCATATGCAGAGATTTATTTTTTACCTGCATCTCTCATGTCCTTGAAGAAACAAAATGTAAACCAAATGAAGACTGATACTCCTCCAGCGGGATACAAGGAGACAAAACAAGGGCTGAGAAGAATTGGACAGAGCTGAACTACACGACTGTGGAATCCCTCCTGGTGCCAGGCATGAGGTTTGCTCCTGAAATGCAGGGTGGATGTTTGAAGCCAGAAACAGGGTTTAGCCTATTCTCTGTCCCAATAAGATAAGGACTTAGAGCCTCTAGAGTCTGGACACTATCATGACCATCTGCTGAGAGTCCAGTCATGTTGATTTGCCAAGGGTCCTGGGGAAATCCTACTGGTAATGGAGAAGGAAGGAAAAAAAAAGATAAAAACAGAATCCAGTTGATATAAAGCTGAATTTGAGTTGATGAGGACATCACAGCAATGTCAGAGCCATGGAAGAAGGCTAGAGACAGAATGGTCAGGCTGTGAGTCAAGGACAAGGTGATGGCCATGTGAGCTACCAGCATGGACAGGGGAATGGGCTGCCAAGGGATTACCAGATGTTGAAAATGAGAACAGGCGAAAGGCAAAGCCAAAGTAACAAAGAGTCACTGAAGGACTGGTCAGAAAGGGAAAGCTGAGAAGGGGGGAAGCGTGGTCAAAGATGTCTGAGGAGAGAATAATCAATGAGAAATTGATTATTTGAGTTATCATTGGTAACTCTGTAGTCACAGACAGATTGGAGAACATGAAAATATCAAGAAGCCTTGGCAGCAGCCAGAAAAGGTCATGGTGGCCTTGACAAACATCTTGTTAGTGGCTGAAGGTGCCTAATTTCAGCCCCATAGCAGAGTAAAGGATGGAAGATTCAGTGCAAGTCAAGTGGTGGCAGTAGGAGGCACCTTCACAAAGTTTGAAATCAGAAGTAGGTAAAAATTGCTGAGAAAGGACAAATCTAGATACTAGATTTTAAAAGACTGAGGAGATGAGGGGTGGGTCAGATGACAGAGGGAAAAGAAATTTAAATGGAGGGAAAGTAAAGTATCTGTGACCTGGAGGACAGGGATGAGCCCAACACTTTCAGGTCTTTAGATCTTCGTTCATGCCTATATGCACTGTCTATCCGCATTTCTAAAACTGAAAACCTCCTGACTCTAAGTAGTGATAACCTGTAGAGGCTGATGAACGGATAGCAGGAGAACTCGGGGCTGTCGCTACTGAAAGCGGGCACCTGGCCCAGCCAGTCACAGCAGACCTCTGCTGCTGGAGCACAAGTACCATGTAGGCACCCTGCTTCCACGTCCCATCTGCATGGCTTCAAAAAAGTACCCAAAGTCCATCCAGAGCGACTTTGAAACGGCGTGAAAATTATGTCCCTGCTTCTGTCCCTGCCAGTCTTTTACGTTCCACAGGAAGGAAGCTTTATGACACTGACTCACCACCCGTACCTGGATGTTATTTCAGCTAGTTTCTCTGCCTCCATTTTGCCCAGCAGTTGGGATAATACAGTGCTAAGCTTGCTGAAAACCAGTAGGAACTCTGTCATACAGAGCTAAAAATCACAGATCTCGCTCTTCCATGTGGCAGCAGCAAATTTGCTATCCTCTGTGCATGTGAGTGTGTGTATATATACGTATATATATGCATGAATCATAAACGATCTATCATTATTAATTCATTAGATATTCATTGTAATTACCCTGTTTGTGATGAATTCATCTGGTATTAATTTAGATGTCATATGTACAGTACTTTTGTAAGGATTGCTATATGATTCAGCCCTAATTAATCTACCTCTAAAGCAAAATGCTAACAATCAATTCACATTACTGGGATGCTTAGTCTGTCGGCAGGAGCACGTTTATTATGATTATTATTATTTATGGACACAAGGAAGAAGACATTACAATATTTGCAATCATCTATGTGTTCCATACAGTAGGGTATTTTAGTCCCAATATAGTTATATGTCTGCGTGGCCTTGCTTAACTGATTTGTCTAATCGATTTGTGAATGTCCTTATCTTTAAAGATGTCACCTTGTATTTACAATCATTGGCAGGTCATTATCCATAAAGATATCTCAACTAATTTTTCTCTTCAGCAATGAATCCTACTACTTCTCCACTCTATACCAAAATCTTTTTTCAGTCTCTTACGCTTCTTTTTGGGGGTGCAGGAATTTATGAAGAGGTATGAAAGGTTTAAAAACAATCCATGAGACATTTGTATTCCAGAATGGGACTTATGTAAATAATGAACTGACACTCAATTTAGAGAAGCCTTTATTACTAAAGAAGGGAATCTTATTTTAATCACATCTCGATTCAGTTGAACTCCAGTTCAGTTTTCTCAGTGCCGTAGTAAGAAGACCAAGCGCAAACATTGATTACAGTAAGATATACAGAAGCATCAAATAAGAACAAGCAATATTTCTGTGTAAATGCACCTCATCCTTCACCATAAGAAAGCACTAAAGCTATCAAAATGGGACCACTTTTAGAATAGATAAGAACTATGAACTCTATTTAAATTAAATGTAAATAACTAAAACCAAATGAAAGCTGCAATACGTAAGGAATGTACTGCAGGAAACAATGAGATATGGAATTTCTGTTACGTATAGATTTCCATATTATTCTTGCAATGATTTTGGATACATGATTATTCCTTGTAGCCCTCTTGGTACTTTCAGTTTCCAAATCCTGGGAACAGGATACTTATGCCTGCTGAGACCTTTTTTTCCTAAGTTTTGTTTTCCTTTTCCTCTGATGCAATGTTGCATTTTGTGTAGAGGCAGTGAATAGCTTATTGTAAAATACAGGATTAATATTAATGCACATTCTTAACAGCTTTTATCAGGAATACAGTGTGAGCCTCCTTGAAAGATTTTTTTTGTCCTTTTCTTGGGGTATGACAGTATGATGTATATGATCTATCATGCTCATTTCCTTCACGCATTCTTAGCCCTACTGGAGCAGCCTTTAGAGTGATGGTAATCTTATGAAAACTCAAAATGATTTGTTTATTACTGAAGGTTTATTTAAGGCTGTCACCATGACCTATATCCATTAGTAACCTCAAGAATTCTTAAAGGGACACCAGTCCCATTACCTGCTATTTTCAGCCATACTCCACGACAGTAGAAAGCTAAGGCTGTTGCTTGTAAGAGCTTTTTATAAATTATATTGCTACCCTTCCCTCCCCATCAACCTTCTTTGTTCTATAGATCTCTTGCCTGGAAAAATGTTTAATCCCTCCCATATCACTCAAGCAGCACACATAGGGGCATTGAAAGAAGGGAAATGAGGTAGCTACATCCGTGTAGTCCAGTGTATTGACTTTCAGCAATTTGACTCCACCGGCGAATTGTTTTGAATAAAAAAGAGCATGAGCCCAGATTCACTCAGAGGACACAATGACCTAGCTCAGCACTGAAGTCCACTACCTACGTGGCCTTTGGATTCAACCTAAGTCACTTAGAAATAAGTACCCCCTTTCTTCCAAGAGGGCTGCACGGCCACAGGAAGAACCCCTGTCCCACCTCCCTAAGAAGGTCTGCAAGGCCAAGAGCATGGTCACAAGAGAGCTTCATGCAGCAAAAGTAGAGGAGAAAATGGCATGGTTCCTTGCCATCTCTAGGCTTCACATTTAGTACCCTGATCATCATTCTGTAAATATAAAGCTATAAATAATTTTCACCCCATTTTGCAGAATTGCATTCTTGCCTCCCGTTTCCCCAGATGAAGCCCTAAGTTATGATCCCTCGCCACTGCACCCAGTCCTGTCGAAGACATCACCCTTTGCATTTCACTTACATTCAGATGGGAGCCAGGGCTATGTCCTGAGCTCAGCTCACCTGTGAGATCAGAATAGTTTGGCCAGGGCCTTGTCCAGTCTGGTTTTGAAAACCTCCAAAGGTGGAGATTACAGCCTCTGGGTGATCTGTTTCACTGCCTGATGGTCCTCATGGGGGAAAAGGTTTTCCTTATACCCACCTGAACCTCTTACCTCAACAAACACCCATCATCTCTCACCCTCCTGGTGTGCCCCTCTGTGAAGAGCACTGGCTTTAAGCAGGAAGAGCCTCTCAATAACTTCCTCACAAGTACTGGCAGACTGCTAGGAAAGGCAGGGTTTTGTTCCTTATATCCAAAAGCAGTCCTCGGCAGTCAAGTTCCTCTGAAGCAACGCCAGATCATTCAGTCTGTCACCACAAAGTAAGGGCTCCAGACCTCAGCCATCGTGGTAGCTTTTATCTGAGTTTGTTCTATTTGATTGATGTCTGTCTTGTACTGGGGGGGCTGAAACTGGTTGTGGTACTCTAGGTGCCATCTAAGGAGTTCTGAGCAAAGGGGGATAATCACTGTCCTCCCTGTAACTGGCCCTGCTGCTGTTAATACACCCCAGGATAGTGTTGGCCGCCTTTGGGGCTGGAGCACACTGGAGGCTCATGTTCAGCTTGCTGCCTGCTACAGCACTCAGGTCCTTCTCAGCAGAGCTGCTCCCCAGCCAGAGCGTCCTCAGCCTGTATCGCTGCAAGGTGATCCTAGGTGCAGGACTTGGTGTTTGTCCTGATTGAATTTCATAAACCTCCTGTTGGCCCATTCCTCCAGCCCGTCTATGGCCCTTTGGATGGTGACCCTGCCCTCAGGTATGTCAGTGGGTCCCCATTCCCTCCCCTGCCCCTCCTTTTGGTGCCATTTGCAAATGTGACAAGTGTAGCCTGTCATCTCCTCCAGGTCATTGATAACGATGTCTAATGAGACAAGTCCCATTACAGTCCCCTGTAATTCATCAGTTGTTACCAGCCTCCAGGTAACGTATCATCCATTAACCTCTACCTTCTGAGCCTGACCATCCAACCCAGGTGAGTGCTATAACCACTTTGTGGTTTGTGTTCCCACCAGTGTTGCATACTCAGCTGCGCAGTGACTCAACTTTGACAGAAAAAAATTAGAAAACTGGAAAGTGCTGTCACACCAGGTACATGGTCTGGTGTTTATTATGCCCATCTAAGTCTGAGTTCAGTCCTCATAAAGCTGATGAGAACATTCTTGCCATGCCCTTGTGGTAGGAAATTATGTAAAAGATGGGCACCACCAAAGCTAGTCATAGTCTTAGACACACCTAGCTTTTCACGACTCTCCAAGGACTCCTAAATGGAGTTCACAGACTCATCTGCCCTAAATCTGGACCTGGCTGAAGCTTCATGCTATAGAAAGGTGATTATCTCCACAGAATAAACACTTCTGAGCACATGGGGCAATCAGAAAACTTCCAGGTCAAGGATAGGCAAAATCTACTGGCTTTTTCCATGGATTGACCCCTACAGCTTCCTGTTCACTATGCTGCCTTCTGTATTTCCTATTCTCAGGCATCTAATTCTTCTGCATTAGATAAGGGAGTCTGTAATCTAATATGGGTTATGAATTCCCCAAGATGATAGGACATGAAAGAGTAAAGGTTTGCTGTATTCACCTTGTGAATGTAGTTTAAAATTACAGAGTTTACCTCCACAATCCAGACTACCTCAATTAACACGTATGGTTTTCCTGTCTGCCTAAATCAACGTATTTCTCTCAGCAACCTCCTCTCCTGCCACAATGTCTTTTCCACCTGAAAACTCCCAGTTTATTTTACCTTATCCATGGACCTGGTTATGTTGAGCTCCACACAAAATCTGTTGAAGTATGAAAGAAGTGCTATTAAGCTATATTTAATGTTCTAACCTGGGAGAAAACAAGAACATTTTTCTTGTAGAGGGAGAGAAAAATTTGTTGCCCTCTGAGAACCTGACATCACACAATGTGACTCTTTACACTTAAGATCTGGTCTAAGGGTTCAGAACACACAGGCTTGAATCATCCCTTTGCTTGGTTTGTGAACTTGTATGTCTCATATAAGACAGACGTGAACAGGCTGTGGCACAAAGTGAATTCCCAGAGTCAAGAGGCTGGATGAGTTCAGGTCTGTAGGCTGTAAAGCTGTAGATAAGGGAAGACCTGAGACACGTAAAAAAGTGGTGAATAAAACCTCTCCTCAGCCCGAGCTGAGAACTGAAAGCTACAGATGGGATTCAGTGTCCTGTACATCCACACAGGGTTCAAATTTCTATTTTCCATACCAATAGAAAGTGCCCTGAATACCTAGCCATAGGGCCATTAGAGGGGAGGAAGGAAGATGTCTATTACTTTCTCTTTTACCAAGAACTTGAAACCTGTTTTACATAAAATGGGAATGGGAATAGAATAAACTCAGCAGAAGACCTTGTGCTCTACAAGGAGCCTTAGCAGTCCTCAATGTCACCCATGCATCATGGAACCATAGAACTGACTAAGTTGGGAGGGACCTTTAAGATCATTGAGTCCAACCATCAACCTAACACTTAAAAAACATCACTAAACCATGTTACTAAGCACCATGTCTACTTATCTTTTAAATACCTTCAGGGATGGTGATTTCACCACTTCCCTGGGCAGCCTGTTCTAATGCTTTATAACCCTCTCAGTGTAAAATTTTTTCCTAATATCCAACCTAAACCTCACCTGGTGCAACTTGAGGCCATTTCTTCTTGTCCTATTGCTTATTACTTGGGAGAAGAGACCAACACCTACCTCACTGCAACCTCCTTTCAGGTAGTTGTAGAGAACAATGAGGTCTCCCCTCAGCCTCCTTTTTTTCCAGGCTAAACAACCCCGACTCCCTCTAACTCAAAACACTGCTGTACATCTAAGTCACAGACCTCATCTGTCCAAAGTGTCCCCTGGGAAGATGCTCATAGCCTAGAATTCACTTCAGCCAGTCAACTAGTGAAAAAATACAAAAAGCATGCAGGATCAAGGCTCTCATTTCCCTAAGAGTTATGAATGCCCACAATGTGAATCAGGGCCCAAGTTTCAAAGTACCTTTGGGCACAGAGGTCCCTGGAAACAGACAATAAGCAAAGTAAACCACATAGCTTTCGATCTGCAGACCTGTAAAAATACTCTGTAGCCGTGTAGAACTATATCCCATCTACAAGAGCTCGTCCAAAGAATTTCATGCAAAATTATAAACTTTATTTAGACTTGTATAGTTTCTATTCTAATCCTTCTCTTGTATTAGGACAAAACTTTTGGCTCATGTAATGCCTGTGCTCCTAAGGTGCATCAATAGAGTACACAATTGAAACTAGTCCCTACATATGTTTAAAAGTGCCAATGCTATCAATAAATAATGAGAAGAAGGGTTACTTGCAAATAAATTACTATTTCAGTCATCCCAAGTTCAGGATCCAAAGGTACAGAGACAAAAATGAGGACTTTTCTTTGCTGTGTCTTCAAAATCTCCATTCTCTCTCATTATAAGAGTATGATAGTCCATATGGTGAGAGATGTTTTTAAAAGGTTGCAGATTTTGCCCTTCAGCCATTGGGAAACTTGTTTTCTTTTGTAGCAAGGCAAATTGAGGCATAATTTGAAATTCTTACTGTAAGGAAACTTAGACTCCCTTTTAGCTATAAGAAAGACGCCCTTCTTTGGGACACTACAATTTCGATCACAGAAAATGGCCCGCAAGGACCATCTGTTGCTCTGTTGAAATGCTTGAATAAGAGGGTGAAAGAAGAGGAGAGAGCTGATAAATCAGAGCTCTCCTGAAAACGTCTACATGCATAAATGTTACATCTAAAATAGTTTAGTGCTGTCAAAGGGGGATAAGGAACTCTTGTGGTATGGGCAGGGGGAGCATGGATGGAAACTTCTAACGGAGTACTGTGTTTTGAAGAAAATTTAAAGCCCAGATAGATAGGTAGGTGGGAGTGCAACATGGGGCTGGCTGCATTTTTGCTGTCTTTCTATAAGCTACCACTTGGCTTAGCTGCAAATTGCTTGCATAGATGAAGAAATCACAGTGTGAAATCGTATGCCCGGTGCTATGCAGGAGGTCAGGCCAGATGAATATAATGGCCCTTCTGGCCTAAGAATCTGTGGAGTCTACCAAATCTTGCAGACGGTGATGTCTATGCAGACAAGAAACATGAAAATCAAGTACACAGTTACAGTAACAATATATGTTAAATGGGGATCTAAATCTGTTGTTTTTTATTTACTGAAGCAAATCTATATATGTGGCAGATGTAAATGAAGCTGATCTGTATATTCGCTCACTCCCCAGATTTGTCCAAGCGATAGAGATTATTCTGTCAAAATCCTGTATATTTATATATTTTGGAACGAAACTCAAAATAAACAACAGCAGTGTTAGGGGGTACTATCAACAGAGAGGCCTTTCCAAATCACTAGCATCTGCCTCTGAACACTAACTGGCTTGCTCACAACCGAAACGCACGCACGAGAGATTGGCATCTGGTAATGAAAGTATTGCTCCCCAGCTATGTTGGGTAAACACCATTTTGATTAAATCATTTGGGGTTTAATAAAGAAGAATGGGTGCTGCAGAAACACAACAGAAGTGGCTGGATCCTTCTCAGGCCCAAGGTATATGAAGGCACACGTATATATAGGTGCATGTATATATATATGTAGGCTCTCTTCTGGATGTTTTTGGCTACTGTGGGCTCGGGGGGCAGCGCTGGGATTGGGCTGAAGGAGGTGCTCAGCACCCAGCAGTGGCCCCGGGGCCAACAGCAGTGGGACCCCCCCGGCGGCGGGGGTGGGGGGGGGTAGGAGTAGGGGGGGAAGGGGTTTCCCCTCTCGGTCCCCATGTCACANGGGTAGGAGTAGGGGGGAAAGGGGTTTCCCCTCTCGGTCCCCATGTCACAGAATCACAGAATCGCCTAGGTTGGAAGGGACCTTTAAGATCATCTAGTCCAACCGTAAAAAAAACAACCACAAAAGAAAGCAAAAAAAAACACGTCACCACACCCACACACCACCAACCAACACTAAACCATATCCCTGAGCACCGTGTGAATTCATCTTTTGAATATCTCCAGGGATGGTGCCTCAACCACTTCCCTGGGCAGCCCATTCCAATGCTTGATAACCCTTTCCGTGAAGAAATTTTTCCTGACATCCAACCTGAACCTCCCCTGGCGCAACTTGAGGCCATTTCCTCTTGTCCCATCACCTGTGACTTGGGAGAAGAGACCAACCCACACCTCTCTACACCCTCCTTTCAGGGAGTTGTAGAGAGCAAGAAGGTTTCCCCTCAGCCTCCCTTTTCTCCAGGCTGAA
>JAHREE010000383.1:0-16858 GCA_033628505.1 Tringa tobata | reverse complement strand
CGAAATTGCCGAGTGTGTTTTTGATTCATAAAATGCATAAATCTTCCGAGATGAATAATAACAGGAAAACGTGGCGGGGGGGAGGGAGGGCTGCGCACTTCTGATGGGGGGGAAAGACTCGCAGCCCCAGCGCCCGAGCTCCCGACCGCCCGTGTTTAGTCTTGAATTCCGACTGAGAGAGCAGCAGCTCTGTGGGTAGTTTTGTTTTTTGCTGAGATTCGGGCACCTCCTGCGTGTCTCTCTCTCGGTTTCACTCACCTTCCCGGTCCCAGAGAAAGTGCATTTCCATCCCCTTCCTGCCCCTGAACTGTCTGGCATGTAATAACCCCCGCTCGGCATCGTAAGACCTAGCACGCATTGAAAGTGCAGCAGCTCATAAAGTCTGAGGAGTGGAATAGTTCAGTTTTTAAAAAGTGTATTAAAAAAAAAAAAAAAAAAAAAAAGAGCATTTTCATGAGCCCTTAAACAAAAAGTTTTTAGATAAATGATCCAGGAGCAGAGATAAAGCCCTGGATTTCAAGGCCCTATAACTCTTGCAGAAGCTTCCTCATCATTGTCACAGCTTACGTACAACATTGATTTTTGTGTTATTATCCAGACCAGCCAGGACATAATGTGTGAACATCTACCATCTATTTTTCCACTGGCTTTTATTTCTAATGGGCCTCCGACCCTGAGCAAATGTGAATTCGAGCCCCTTAGTTCAGTCGAATTTATTATCCTTCAGGGAGGGGGGACCGAGATCACAATTGTAAGTGCTCCCTCCACTCACACACGCATGCACGCACACACACACTAGATGTGCTGTCTGTGCACCACTCCCCTATTGTTTTCACTGTAACTGATTTTGGCACCAGCTCTTTAGCACTTTGGAAGGGCCTTCATTAGCACTGGGACACTGTCCAAAAGGAATCCAGAAAAATCAACACATGGCTGCTCTTGTTCTCATGATAAATGACAGCTTTGGCTGAAAAACAACAACAGTAAGGAAGCAAAACAAAACCCAAAAAGCAACAAGGGTAGCCATAATGTGAATAGGAGAAGTCAGACATGACTAACTCAGCCTGGATGGGGGAATGGGCTTGGCTGGGAGGGGGCAGGGGGATTCCTCCCTCCGTACTGTATGAAAAAAGTGGTTTGGCCTTTTACGGAGTGGGGGGGGAGTTCACTCTGGGAGGGGAGAGATGGAGGGGAAGAGGGAAAGACTAAGACCAATGAAAGAGCACCAGCACAGTGGGTTATGGAAAATAAAATGTCTGCCTTCCTCAGGAGGAGGAAGAGGGATCCACGTCCCTTATATAAAGCAGAGCTTACAAATGCAGAGAATGTATTAGGCTGCTGTATTAACCCATTTATTCCCCAATGGCTGTGTTTACACTCAAATCCTGAAGTGCTTACTCAGGCAAAACTCCCAGTTGACCTAGTCCTGAAGGCTTTAATCAGGAAGTATGCCCAGTGACTTCAATGGGAGCTTTGTCTCAATAACTATTCAGGATATGGCCCATAGGGATCTTGAAACTAGAACTAATTGAATTTTTTGCACGACATGCCTTTTCACTTGAAAAGAACCCTTTTTATCCAAAAAACAATTCTTCACAAAATACGTCAGTCATTTTTCTTTATTATTGGAGGTTTTCTATCATATTTTACCAGAATGCGCACAGACCTTTTACTTTGTACAGTAAAAAAAAAAAAACAAAAAAAAACAAACAAGAAAACCAAACCCAACCACCAATGAAAAAAACCCAAATACTTATGGAGACTTTTACTCTTTCACTAAGAAATAAACATTGACAAGCAAATAGTTTTGAAACAATGTTGGTGAAAACTATAGAAAACACCTAGGGAATGTCAAAAGAAAAAGTAAAGTCCATTTTTTAAAGCAAGGAAAATGGGCTTATAAAGATTTTGGGTTTGCTACCAGTTTTCCTGCTTATTCCTCACATTTTGATTTTTTCCATTAAAAAGTATGATATATTGCCAATGAATGCACGAGTTTGCATCTACAGTTGTCTTAAATCACCATAGCCAATTTTTAAACTCTAAAAAGGAAACAAATGTCAGCCCTAACCTGTGAAGTCTTCCACACACTTAAGCATATGAGCGACAGGGAGTCCTTCAAGTTGCACAAAATTCAACAAATATTTTAGAACAGGCTCACATTAAGTACAGAAGGCACACATGGAAAGATACACCTTCAATACATTTTTGAAGCAAACATCCACAAATCTGTAAGAAGATGTACAAACCCATCACAACTATTGACAAAATTCTCCTGGAACTGCTGAAAAAGTGGGGTTTGTGCCTTTAGTTTCAAGTCTGAAAATAGATTTCTTTTCCAAAAATGTATTTCAGGGTCTGGAGTCCAATCCAAGAGCATTTTAGAATAAGTTTTGAAACTATGTTTTCAAATGAGAACATCTATTGAATTTCATGGGGAAATGAAGCCATCTTGCAAGGTGCAAATCTGCTGTAAATAAACCAAAGCCACACTCTCCAGAAACCCTTCATGAGCTTTGCACACCACGTGTCTCATCCAAACTTGGCACATATCAGATGGCTGGTCAACAGTGACCCAGGAGAATACACACAAGACCCTCACACATCAGCTGCATTACAACTTGTTCATTACCACGCACAGCATCCCACATTGATCATGAATATATATCATTAGAAAACAGGCTCTACACTGATGAGAAGGAGTTTGGAAATTGTCCTGCTTGAAATTCACATGAGGAGTGCATTTCCAATAGATGTTTAGACCGTGGACTTAATATAGTTAAAAGCTAAACAAGCATTTTATCGGAACTTCCACCTACATTTCTATCCATTCAAAAATATTTAGAGAAAAGCCCTGCGCACTCATTTTGATTTTGCTACAAAGCCAAAGGCCTGGTGCCGTGCGCTGAGCGATTCCCCTCTGGTCTCCCAATTTGAATCAAGGCTTCAGTCAGGCATTTGTTCTGAAACAGCATGAAATGGCACCTCAGATGAGCTTCCTGTAAAGCTGGATCTTTGCAAGGCTACATTTCAAATAAATAAAAAATATCAGGGACACCAGTAGATTAGAGCTGAACCTTTCCCATATCTCCTTTGCAAAGCTAAATCACTGGGAACAATCAGCTGAGCAACTTCTAAATTCCCCTTCACACCCACCCAATTAAACTTTTATCATATGGGTTGATCCCGTGATATAAAACACAAAGTGTGTCTTAATGCAATTTGAAGTCGCAGGCAGCCTCCTGGGAGAAGGGCAGATGCCTGATGTACCTTAAGCTGATGTGTTGGATGCTGTTTTTTTCCTGCTTTATGCCATTAGTACACTTGTTCACCATCTCCCCTACCACATTGCCATCAGGGAGATCGGAGCTTGGCAGCAGGCTGGGATCCCTGCCTCTAAGCTGAGAGAGGTTGAGCTATTTGCAGAAATAATGCTTTCCAGACGTACTAAACAGCACTCATCTTTCCAGATGGAGGGGCATTAGTGTTGCTTCCAGCCATCTCTTCACCTTCTGGTGTACTTGCCACTCCTCCCGTATGCACCACGAGCCTTATGCTCCGGATACCTCCCCTGCATGCTGAGAACGGCGGCGAGCTGCCTGCACCTTGCATCCCTGGCAGCCAGCTGGAGGAGGGATAGAGCCCAGCTTATTTTAGCCAGGTGTGGGGGACCACTCCTATCAGGTGGGAAACGGGGTGGTGGGGTGCTCCAAAAAAAGGAGCCAGACGTTCACGGGCCTTTTCCTCCCCTCCCGCAGTCGGTATTCCTGCTTAAAGGATTCAGAAGAGAGAGGATTTGGCAGGTAGAGGGTCGGCTGAAGATAAGCGCTGACGGCAGCCAAGCTAAAGGGATAGAGAGGGAAAGTCAGTGATGAAGAGGTAACGGCCCCCTTGCTAAACTGAAGCTTTTAATGGTCCCACAAGACCTGCAGACTGTCTGGTCCAACGACTAAGGGCTAAGAGCCAAGCCTTGAACACACGGATCTTGGATCTGTGGCACACCAGGCTACATCAACCCTGACGAGGTCATCTGGATCACATGAATGCTTCAAGTCAAACAACTGAAAAAAATTTATTTTTTCTTCTTTCTTTTTTTTTTTTAATTTTTTTTGTTCTTCATGTGAATCCCCAGTGGAAGAAATCCACCGAACAAGCATGTTGATTTTGGCAAAGGCACACACAGTCACTCTGTTCTAAAGATGAGCTGACACGTGCAGATTCACAGATTAGCCATTTCTAAAGGTTAATTAAATATTGCCATTGTTTTCCAAGCTATTAATGTATGTTATTCTATTTTTCTCTGTTAAAGAACATCTGGGTTTTGGAGTTAAAAAATATGCAACCCTCCATCCCCCTTCCAAAAAGGTCTTAAAAAACACACATAGAGTGTCTCCTTTAAAAATATGGCATGACCATCTTCAGAGTCACATTACAAAGCTGAGAAAAAAATCCTTGAAAAAATATTAGGAAAAAATGTTCTTCCATAGATCAAAACATTTGATGTGCATTCTCGTCTGCCGAGCGTGCCTCAGAACTAGCTCATACACAGTAAATGAACTGTGGAAGAGGCTGCTGGTATTAGTCAGCCCTTCATTATTTGCTGAAGTTCCTGAAAGTGATTACATTCAGACATGTTCCTGCTCCATCCTTTGGTGCCAGGATGTATGACAGCCACTTTTGCTGTCCTACAGTGCTGGCACTGCCGGGTCAATGAACTGGATGTGTGCAGCTTTCCTTCTGCCTGTCCTGCATCCCTCCTGGGCAGTTTGGACTCAGCTTATGGAGAGATTCAAGGTGGAAGAAAGAATGAGTAGGACGAAGAGAATGGAGGTGTTGAAACCTAACACCCTGCTTTGGTAGAGGTTTCTTGGTGGGGATGTAAGTGACTGCAAGATTCAAGGCAGCCCTAGCCCTACAGATCAGGCTTGGCAGGAGCAGCCAAGGAAAGCTGGGCTTTGCTTGCAGCTTTGCTCCTCTGCTCCCGTGGTACCTGAGACAAACCGGCTTCATTCCTTGCACCAAACCTCCTTCATTGCATCTCCAGGCATTAGGCTGTCTGAAAACCCAAGGTGCTTACATTTGTCTCCTCTCTGCACAGATAGTAGCAACCAGCTAAAATGCACAGAGAAAAAGAAAGCAAATCCAGTACCTTCCAGTTACCCCTCAGTGACAGTCACGTACAGGTAACTCTCAGGTGCACCAGGAAGTTTAAGTTATTCATGCCAAAAAAAAGAAAAAAAGTGCTGGGAAAGTCTTAGCTGTAAGGAACACAGAAACATAAAATATTGATCTAAGAATGAGAGTGTGATTTTGCATGTTAGACAGCTTTTCTTCATCAGCTTCAAATTCATGCCATCTGTACTAATCAAAGTCCCACGCAGATTGCAAAGAAGAAATTCACCATCCCTGACGCTGATTCTGTCCCCACGTGTGTTTAGGGCCCAGTCATCAGCTAGTGTATCGTTCTGCCACCTTAATGGAAATGAATGAACTGAACCTACTGATGACAGAAGCCACAGACCAGCGGTGCCTAACTTATGTCATTCTGCCTCTCCTTATCATCTCTGCAGCCAAGCTGTAGGAGGAACCGATCCCTCTCTCACCTCCTTTCTAGGATGGTAAGCTTTGGTGGATCTTCTATTTACCTGGTGACACCAGCAGAGGTGAAGGGAGCCCTGCACTGTCTCCCACGTCTCTCTATAAGGCATCAGGGGTGACAAAAGCAAGGCCATAGCACTGATGGTGGTAGGTAAATCCATCTCGGAGGAAGACGAACCAGCTTTTGTGGCATGTCCACCATGGCCCGTGCTGCTGTGCACTCAGCCATCTCTCCACCGTGCCACCATGTGCAGTGGGTTTCCCCAACCCACTCACTCAGCCCTTCCTGATCCTACTGGGATCACAACAGTCAGATGAAATGTGGATAACTCTGTTGTATATTTCCGCCATGTTCTGCTTGGAAGGTTTGATGATTCCTCCTAACAGGCATTTTAGTAGTCGACAAAAAGTTATCCATATTGCAGTGCTTGTTCTGACCTGCGAGTTAGCAAACAATAAATCTTAATTACACTTAAATGCCAGAAATCTGCAAAGAACGAGGCAACATTAGTCAGCTGTGAATTGGTCCTGACTCCTGCCTCTGCTTTGGCTGGAGATGCAGCTGCAGGAATACATAAATTAGTTTTTGATTTGTTTGTGCCAGTACAATCAGTTGTAGCTGTTCCTTAAGAGCATTTCCAGTATTAGTGGGCTTACTGGCATTCATCCTATTAGCATCTCAGATGCAGGTGGCATCTGGAAAGTTTTATTTTAAAAGACTTTTAGTATTGTACTTAGGTTAATAAGAAAGCGTTATTTTTAAATATCTCGGCAGTTTTCCAGAGTGCAGCTCAGTCTCATGACATCTGCTCAGTGGATACTTGTTACCTTTGGGTTTATTGAAAGGAACCCTCTGAATAACCTTTTTGTTAGCAATCTGCTTTATAGGCCCTGCAACGGAATAGCGCTGGAGTGCAAATGGAGTCGCGAGCAGAGGGGATTTTCTATGCTGTAACAAGCTCTTTGGTATTCTGGCACTTACATGTCATAACGTTCAATAAAATCACCCAGGCCTCCTCCTCCTTTCCCTCTTTGTGAGATTCTGCCATCTTTATTCAAGACCTGGAGCTCAGTTGACAGCCCGGCTCAGCTCAGCGGATGCGGTGCGGTCCCCGCTTCCGAAACGGGGGTCTGGGGAAGATTTTACTGCAGGAATACAGGCAGATCTATCAAATACTGCAAAGAGGCCAATCTTAAGCGACTGCTCCTACTGTTCGGGAGCGTTGACAAATTACAGTGGCTGAGTAATGGCTCATTCGCAATAAATGAAAGGAATCACCATTTCCATTTCCAGATTTCACCCGTTCCAATATTTAGCATTCAACGAGAAAATGATTCAATGGAAATCCCGTTGGTGAACAAAAGGGTTTCATTTAAACTGAGCAAAGTAAGTTCTGTTGCCAGAAAGAAAAATATACCCTTCACGAAATTCACCTTTATTAATAGCTGACAGAGCATAGCTGGTAAACCAAACTAGCTATTCAGCAACTGCCATAAATTAAACCAAACAGCAGAAACTGTTTTTACAAAAGGATCAGCTGGAGCTCAGGCTCCTGTTTGGTGACATCATTCTCACTGCTCTAAGCCAAATATTGCAGATTAAAGACCAAGGAAGCTGCAAGCATAATCCAAAGTGAAGGATCTGAAATGGTCTTTTCCTGTGAAACACCAGCATTAAGAACTGAGTGTCGCTCAGAAGACTTAGGGCCAAAACCTCTGGCTGGTTTGATTCTGGTGTGGCTCCACAGAAATCAAAGCAGGAAAAGTGCAAAGAGAGGCTGAGCTGATTCGCAGTCCCTAAGTGTTTTACAGCTCAGTGTAGTTTCTATTCCAGCATAAGGCCTAGATCTCTTTAGATATAGCTGAGTAAAAATGAAGAAACAGCATTCTCGGAAACTGTAGCAGGTCTTCCATAAGTACTAGGAAGAGGCAGTCATTCTAATAAACAGCTGAGCTGGAAACTCCAGATTTGTGAGTGTATTCCTAACGTACAAATTGCAGAAATCAGACACAATCTTAGGAGGGTCCTAAAGATGCACTGCCTTTACCAAAGTATCAGAATAACACAGGAGTCACTGAAATGTTGGGTGCCAAAATAACTAGATTCTGCTTCAGTTGAAGAACATGGACTATAGTCATAAAAGTTACGTTTGGGAGTGGTAGTCAGTAATTTTCTGTAGATTTAGTATCATTTCTAAAGTAGAGAAAGAAAGTTGAGTTAGTCTTGGAAGAATGAATGTCACCAGTCAGCTGACACCAGCGTGATACTGTCATTTTTTTTACAGGGGTCTTTTCTTCTGGTGTCAAATCTGGCTTCAGAATTCAAGATCGTAGTTTACATGGTAGAGTTTAGAGAAGAAGTTTAGAAGAGAGAGTTGAGGTCTGCCTTGTGGTTTAGGTGATAGCTGTTAGAAAGGTGGACTTCAAAATCAGGTAATATACAAGCGATATAGGAGATATTCCAAGGGAGATTTTAGGAGTCTCGGGAACATTAATTCCAGACACAAAGCCAAAGTTTTGTCTCTGGCCGCTGGGCAACAGCTCTCAGAAAAGACCAAGAATAATTAAGTAAGCAGGTGGCATGTGCAAATCAGTTCAAACCCAGATAAACAAAGGCAGCTTGTTTTAAATACAGAGAAATGCCTTTGGTAGCAAGGTCAGACCAGTCAATTTTGGACTGCCTATAAAGAAAACTCTCCACTTGGACAAGTATATTTCCTCCTCTGTTTTTCTACACTGTGTCAGGATCCCTACAGATGTAGGGATTCGTGTCTCTCAGTGCTACTCAGCCAAGCAACAGCAGTGTCGTCAGGTGCAGGGACTCTGGGTCTGGACAGAGTGTCTGGCTGCAGGGCTGTGAGATCAGGTCCAGGCAGTCCAGGAGCTGGATCAGAGGCTGATGACCATCTGCACTTAGTCTGTCAGCCAAAACTGTCTTGGCCACTACAGAGCTGGAGAATGATCATGTCTTTGTCTCTTTTTGATCTTTCAGATTACCTTGGGAATCAGGGGAGCTACTGGAAAGGCATAATACAGGGCTCAGCAGGAGAAAAACAATCCAATAACAATCCTGGACCTGGGCCTCCTTGGATCAGAAGCTCTTATTCTTGGAGGTGAGCAAACCTGTTCTGGAGTCTTCCCACTGATGCCTCCAGATACAAAGTCTGTACTTACTACTTCTGGACTGCGTTCTCAGGAAGCTGCTGCATTTTTTTTTTTTTTCAGGCTCCTGGAGATGAAGGACCATTTGGATTCCCCAGGTGTGAGTGTGAAGCCTTCGTGGAGATGGTTTTCTTAATATACATCTGCCATGACTCTCTGAAGAGTCATCCTGCTGAGGTTTGAGATCAGAATGCTGTTCAGGACACTTCTGTATCTCCCACCTCCAGGAAATTTGTATGTCATTTCATAACATAGTTCCTGGGCCAAAACTCTCTGACTACAAAGGTGGTAAAAAAATTAGCTCCTAATGTGTTAGTGATGCAGCTGTGATTAAGTTCCTTATCAAGGAGAAGCTTTCCCATGTATTTTTATGTTCAAGCCACCAAACCAGTTCTGCAACAAGATGTGGCACCAAGAGTTTCCTGTCTATCCAATGTCTTATCTGAGAATAGACTGACTTGACTCAGAGCTAATGAGGTTGCAGGCTAAATCCATAAGGCAAATTCACATATATTAGGCCAACATGAGATCTAATTATGAGGTGTTGGAATCATTTTGATACCCACAGGAATAGAAGCACTTGTAATGAAGGAAATCTGCCAACAGGGAACTAAGATTTTACTGATTTGGAGTTAGTCATTAGCCCCATAGGCTGAGAAAGAACTAGCAACAACTAATAGGATACACAGAGATGTGCATATTTATATGATCTGAGTGCCATGCGTTCTTAGGTGGGTGCCTTCCACTACTGGACATTTTATAAAGATATTCTTGTTTATGGGGGGGCAAATGGCAGGATTTTGCACTTACAATTGTTTGATCCAACAGACTGCCTTCAGTATACTCTGGCCTTTCTTTTTTTCTTGCTTCTTGGTCAAGAATTGACAAATCTGAAGCTCGGTACAAACAGCAGATGGGACAACGTCTAGTCTTTGTTTCCGTGCCACCAATACCATTGAGGGTGAGGAAACTCAGCAAGAGCCACAAGCACACCTACCCTTTTTCTTTTTATCCTTGACTAGCTACACGGATCAGCAGACAGCTCAGAGCTGCTGTTGCTTGGAAAAATCCATGCTTGGGTATATGCACCTTAAGTGACATCCACTCTCATACAGACCTGAAGAGCAACAGCATGCTTACAACTGCTCCTCAAGCTTCCTGGGGCAAGAGAGGTGAGAGGCAACAAGTTCTGACCTGCGCCAGGAACAAGGACTGGAAGCAGTTCACAAGGAGACTGACAAGGCAAGGTGGAAAAGGGGAAAGAAACAAATAGGTGCATTTCCAAATGCAGAGCTGCTTCTGCCAAAAGCAAATCCATCAGCAAGATCCTTTGAAGAAAATGTGTGGGTAAGAACCATTAACCACTCCTGGGAGATAAAGAGTTGACATCACATTTCTACTCTACATAAAAATGTGTTCCTATATACCTGACTTTGTAAAGTATGCCTGTCTTGTGATCCTCCAATATTATACCCCCTTTCTTATGTTCACCAACTTGTGGGAAAAAAAAACAAAATCAAACACTCCCTTAATGCAAAGCCTCTTCACTTCAGTGGAGCCAAAAAACACACACTGTCCCCGAATTAACATCCAAGAGACTGAAGAATGCAGGTCATTCACAGCTGTTTTACACCCATCTAAGTCTCTTTCTCTCTCACCCTACTGGTCTTTATTCTTAATCTAGGTGTCACAGTGGTCAGGTATCATTCTGGCACCATCTTCTGTGAATTAACAGTAGTATTTGATACAGGATCAATCTTTAACAACTTTGCTTATAGTGAGCTGGTATCACCTAACTACCAGAAGTATGCCCAAAGTTAAGGGCTCTGACCACAGGCTGTTACTGGTCATCCTACCAAGTTATTTGAAGTGCCAACTCAAGTCCCTACCATATCTTCAGATTACAGATCTGTAGACACTTCTCTGGGTATGGCTGGAGTGTGCCCTCCAAAGGACCATAGAATCACAGAATGGTTCAGGTTGGAAGGGACCTTAATGATCATCGAGTTCCAAACCCCCTGCCATGGGCAGGGGCACGTCCCACCAGACCAGGTTGCTCCAAGCCCCATCCAGCCTGGCCTTGGATGCTGAGATTCAAATATCAGGTAGGCACTTGGTTTTAGCAGCCTGTCCATCAGACAGCTATGGAGATAGCAGGTGGGTAGGGTACATCATGAGCCATGTTTCTGGCATCCCATATATATGTATGTTTTCCACAGTCCTCTGAAATTGCCTAGTCCAAAGGAAGGCCATCAGCATTCATCTCAAAGTGTTTAGGTAGCACTAAGTCTTAGTTTATTTTAGCTCTTCAGCTGCAAATCTGCTTCAGCACACCACTTAAAACACCTTTTTTTCCTTTACAGTTTTTTTCCCAGGCTAACCTCAAGATGTGTAGATAGGGGACATGGTGGCAGAGGAACGAAGCTGTGCTTATCCGCTTCCTGCTGCCGACAGGCCTGGCTGGGTTTACCTAAGGCTTGACCCCTATCTCTCCGGCACAGCTGCCCCTGCAGATGCTGTGCCCATCGTGGAGATGTGCTACTCATCAAGATAAAAGGAATAAGAATCTATCTCAAAGCACTTAGGCATGATTAAATAAAGGAGGCCATTTCCTGTGCTGCTAATCCGGTGCCTTTCAAAATCACTAACTTCACTTTTTTTTTAAAGTTACCATCTTTTAATTCTCATGGGTCTCCTCTGTAGTTCTCCTCCTCCTTCCTGGGAAGAGGTGATCCACTTCATGATACAACAGTAGCTCACAGGGCTGATTAAACTGAACTCCGTGCAACACAAACAGCAATTTTTCATGACCACATGAAAGAATTGAACTGCTCTCTCTTTTGAGTTTTGTCTGGGTCAGGATACCCAATTAACCTGCAGGCTCCTGTGCTGGCAGTTACCTGCTCTTCACTTTGAAATCAAGTCACTCTCCTGTTTTGGGAGCTCTGCTGCTCTGAAAGTCTTCCTGTCCTTTAATATGATAGAACAAAGCAGAAGCAGCTGCTGTGAAAAAATGAAAAAACAGACTCATTCAATATGGCCTCTCACTATACTTTTGAGTATTACAGTCTAAAGTTCAATAACATCTTAACTGCTTGGCCACCAAGAGACAGGGTATTTTAGGACTCTAATATTTGATGAGTATGTACGAAGTCAAGTAAGTCTCTAGATTGTACTTTCCCACTCACAGGAAATCCAAGGTTTAGACTTCACAACCTCCAAACATTTTTAATTTTTTTTTGTGCTATTCTTATTTCCAGAAACTCAATCAGGTTATAAACCTCAATGGACTTTCCCCATTAGGCACCAGACACTACATAGTTTCCCATGGAAAGCTCTAATGCTTGGTAGTCCTCCATCCCTCCATTCCTCCGTTTTTCTTTCTTTTTTTTTTAAATAAAAAAATTGATCAATTTGTGTATTTATCAACATGAGAGCACGTGAGAGTGAAGCACTGAGTGTGACTGAGCTGACTCCTACCTGCCATAACCATACAAAATGCCCACTGAGCATATGAGGAGGGACCATGCATTGGCAGCGAAGCCCAATCTGTTCTAGGAGTAACACAACCCCAAAGCTACAACCGTGGTGCTTGACACTTGAAGTGCAGCAGCCGCCTGACAGCAGTGAAGGCATCCCATGTCTTGACTTTGGAGTGCTGATCTGTGAAGGTGTCTGTTGAATGAAGCCATAGGCAAAAAAAAGGTTGATGGTATCTGACAAAGCGTCAGATGCACAACCCATATCTCCATAGAATCATAGAATGGTTTGGGTCAGAAGGGACCTTAAAGATCATCTAGTTCCAACCCCCCTCCCATGGGCAGGGACACCTCCCACTAGAGCAGGTTGCTCAAAGCCCCATCCAGCCTGGCCTTGAACACTTCCATCCCAGTTAGCCTACATGGGGATGTGACTGCCTTAACTTGTCAGAGCCCATCTTTGCTGCACTTTCCCTAGGACCATCAAAATCTACAGAAAGCCCTATTCAACTGATATTTCTCTGCTGCAAAGCATGGGACAGAAGTAAGTTATTTACATACTGAGCCTGACTTTCCCTTATCTTATGCCACGAACAGTCCTTCACATTTGTGCAAAAGGGTGGTAAACCACCACCAAGTCAGCCTGGTAGTATAAGGTGGGAGGAAATGGAGACTGAGGTTTCCAGCTCACAGAGATCTATATTTTCCTATATGTCTTTATTTTCTGTAAATACTGACTTTTAGTCAGAGCTAACATATGATTTTAAGGTGGACATTTTGGAAGCCATGGATATTGGTAAAATCAGTGTCCTTTGCTCTTCCTCAGTCAAACTTTACTCTGTGATTCCAAAATATTTGCACTGCTTTGGAGATGATATGTGTGCTCCAACTTTAATTTCACACGTGCACCACAGGTTATAAGGCTCTGCTGTGCCACACGATGCAGTTTTATGTGTGAGAATGTCCTGCACGAGCTGCATGGAGGCTGACTGCTAAATCTCCCAGAAACCTTAGCTTTACTGCGTCCCAGGACTCTTTCAGAGCTTCTCATCATTAGAATTCCCCAGGTTTCCACCTCCTTCCTCGACAGCCATCTGGCCTGTCCACACTCCAGCTGCAGTCAGACGTCCCTCACCACTTACACCTGATCTTTTGACTCCACGCACCTGAAATGATTCTTGCCCAATCTATCAAGCAATACAGAATTAGACAATCAGAGAAGCGCTTCCAAAAGCTAAGGACAAATTGCCCAGCTTAAAATCACCATTCCTTTTCCGTGATACCCCAGGCAGCATTTAAAATGGAGGGGAAGATTTATTTGATGGAGAAAATGCGAGTGTGTTTCAATACCGCAGCACGTCCTGACGGAATAGTGCTTGTAAAAGTTTGTTCTTCTTTGGCAGTTGTTCTTTGGGTGTTTGCTGATGGGATATTTTTATGGACAACTCCATCGTCACCTCCTGTTAGTTGGCGGATCAAAGTTTAATGTGAAAAGGAAGGTCATGTCCACTCGGAAGGGCGTTGGGGAAAGGGAGAGCAGCACAAGGGGCACTCATGTGGTGGGCACGGAGTGTTTGCAGAACGTCACTGAACAGTGGTGGGACGTGGGACAGGGAGGAAGAAGCTGTTGTGCTTTGAATATGTCTCCAAGCTTAAGGACATCTACTTAAGGACATCTATAAGGCTCCAGGGAGACCTCATAGCAGCCTACCAATATCTGAAGGGAGCCTACAGGAGAGCCAGGGAGGGACACTGTCAGGGAGTATAGTGACAGGACAAGGGGTAATGGTTTTAAACTGGAAGAGGGGAGATTTAGATTAGATACCAGAAAGAAATTCTTTGCTGTGAGGGTGGTGAGACACTGGAACAGGTTGCCCAGAGAAGTTGTGGCTGCCCCATCCCTGGAGGTGTTCAAGGCCAGGCTGGATGGGGCTTTGAGCAACCTGGTCTAGTGGAGGTGTCCCTGCCCATGGCAGGGAGATTGGAACTCAATGATCTTTAAGGTTCCTTCCGACCCAAACCATTCTATGATTCTATACATCATTACACAGATCTTCTTTTTTTTTTTTTCCACTCCTGATTTCTCCTGTATTTTCCATATTGAAAGGCAATGCTGGATTATTTTCAGTATTTTGTCCAGAAAACATTTGAGAAAAAACAACCCCCAACCTCTTTTTTTTTTTTTTTTTTTTTTTTTTACACCAGCCTTTTCAAACTCTTCCAAACAGCAGTCTTTTGTTAGTTTATAGCTTAGTTAGGTTAGAACGAGCTGTTCTATATCAGCGAGAAATCTGTTACAGGACAGACGCCAGCATGATTACAAGAGATGGGTAAACCTCAAAAGGCCTAAGATCTGGTTTGGTTTCCATGAAGCTGAACCTCTGGGGATCATTGTTTCCTGTTGGGGGGTCTGGTTTTGGAAACAACAAGAACAGGGAGTATTGTTTTGAATGTTATTTTCTGCTCCTGGTTTTAGGCCAAATTTGTGAGTGCAGAGGTGCTCAATTACTTTAATGAACAAATACAACAGTTTCACAGCCTGGAAATAGATTTGCCTGTGGTTTGTTTCCCATACTCAGTTTTCATTTGACCATTGAATACGGTGGCCTACCTCTAGACCTCTGTTGCATGGCAGACCCACCAGAACTTGCCAACTCAAGAAACCCTGTCTCCTTGGACTACTTTTGTCACTGCCCCGGCAACCACAGAAAACATGCTTTCTGTGAATATTTTTTTGCCTTTCTCATTAAAGGCCAGCGTCTGTTGTTAATACCTGCGAGGCTGCCATTGACTTCCACGGAGCCGTTCCAGATTTACATTGATCACCATTAAGAGTTGTTTTACCAGCAGGCTCATAGCAATAACTTAATTAAAATTAGCTTTGCTGATGTTTCTCCTCCATTATTTTCTTTTTTTTTCCAGTCAAGTAAAACAAACCTTAAAGGAGATTTCTTGGCTGGTCAGCCCAGAGAGCCTGCTCGCTCTCTCTCAGATCTTTCCCCCCTCTCGCCTCCCTGTGCCCGGTCTCCCCTCACCACTCCCCTCTCACACACACTGTTTTATAGTAACGGGGTCAGTAGAAAACATAGAGTTCAGCACTATAGAAGTGGAAACAGAAAAGCAGCCATGGGCAATTAACCAGGGCTGTGACTGCTTATGTTTGGTTCCTGCTTCCATTTCTGTTTCCATGGAAATGGACATCAGATCTTTGGAAATAAAGTAAATTTTCTACTTCTCCTCACCTTTGTATCAGCCGGGCTACACAGTCGGGATAAATCTAAACTTATCTAATTAAATGTGAATTTAGAAATCTTTTCATTTCATTGAAATAAATGGACAAAAGCCACATCGCTTTTGAAGTACTCGGATGCTATTGGCTGTCCTTTGGGAAAGGAGTAGGTAAGTTTGCCCACCCCTTTTTGCTTTGTAAGGTATGGAAACACGCAAACATCCATCCTACCCCTTGCTCTGTGCTCCTGCCTGCCCATTAATATTGTTGTGCTGAACAGTACTCATCACTTGCCCATTAGGGGTCATTTAAGCATAAATGACCCCCCTTACAGAGACTGTGTGGGTTAAAGACCTCTTCTTTGTCTGGCTGCTAAAGCTTTGAGGTTCATTTGTATTGCAGAGCAGCTGCATAAAAAAAGGTTCAAGCCCACCTTTAAAGGTCATATGGTCTCAGAGGAGGAGCTTTGACCTAGAAGGGTTTCCCAGGTGAAAAGCTCAGGGTTTTCGAACAAAGAGGGGGAAAAAAAGTGGGTTTTAAGCTTTCACATTCCTGTGAGAGACTGAGAAAGATAACTTATGTGTCTTTTGTAAACAAACATTAGAGACTGAACACTTGATATCTCCTCTAGATGTGAAGCTGAGCTGCAAAACTCTCAGACCTATAGATGGGTAACAACAATTTTCAGTTTGGCTTACGGCCCAACAGGCCAGACAGACAAAATCTTGAGGGCCAGCTTCAACAAAAATGTCCCATGTCACGAGTCAATATTCTTCCAGTCATAGCAATTGCCTTTCCTGGTCAGCAAATGAAGGCAAAACTTGAAACAACGTGCGAGTCCACCAGTGTGTATTACCCACCAGAAGATGCTTCGTACTTTTTTCTCAAAGTGGCCCTTTAATTCTGTTAAACCCAATGCACTGGCAAAAGCTTGCCGACAAAATAGCACCAAATAGCATCTCTGCTTGAATTGGCATCGCACTTTGCAATTTGCAGTTATTGAAAGCATAAATATTATTACTGCATGAACACAAATTTAACACCAATAAACAGCTTGTCCGTTTTACAACAGGAACTGGGGAGAGCACAACCTGGCTTTTGCAGTGTCTACCAAAGTGTTAATTTCTGGAGTCCACTAACAAGAACAGTTAGAAAGAAAGCAATCAAAGTGGATCTATACAGGACGGTAGATTTAGACCATTTAATTACTGTAGCTGTAGCTGGTTATTGCTAATGCATGGATCACAAAAGCTTCACTCCTGTGGAAATCAGTCATGCGTGGGAGATCGGGAATTGCAGATACTTCACCAGTGTGAGGGATTTGCTCTCGTCCTTTAAAGAGATTTCCTCCAGTGACAAAAGCCTCGTGCCTGATACTAATGCACAGTAT